>CM075501.1:9287500-9575000 GCA_037950675.1 Hypophthalmichthys molitrix | reverse complement strand
TTTTATTTATAAATATAATTAATATCATTCTGCACATGGTTAACTATTCTGAGATCAACAAAAATCATTTTCAGACATGTATATTGTTTTTTTTTTCATTTTATTTTTTAAATATCAATTGGAATAATTATTAAAATATATTTAATATGACTATCACATTTAAGCAGGTGCATAATCAAAATACGCAGAATATTGCATTCATTTAAATCTACATATCTGTCTTTGTATTTTCTCATTTTTAATATTCTACTGTCTTGAGGCAAAGCTGTACAGTGGTTTTCAAAACACAATGCAGTATACTTTTATTTTTTATTAAATGTTTTTGATATTAAATATTTTAATATCATTCTCTGCTTGATTAACACTTTTGAAATCGACAATTTTTTTTATTACTTCCATTAATCTGACATTGGTACATTGTGTTAATACCTTTATGTTTAAGAGCGTCACATAGAATATTGCAGTGTGATATTTCGATCAAAGAAAAGTGTGTCATTCTTTGTGTTACAAGCCTGTGCGATTTGAATCCTGTGTTTGCGATCTGTGGAGCTCCTTAATCAGTTGTTTCTGCAATAGAGCTGTATATATCACAAGAAAATCAATAGAGATTTAGCCTGACTCGCATCATTAAACCGCACTATAAATAGTTCATTTTCCGCACTAATTAAAAAATGTCTCAACACAGTGATAATTGATGTAAGCCTTTTTGAAACAAAGTCACAGTTTAGTTGGTTTACTTGTTTTTATTTTCTCAGCTGTTGTTTGTTTGTCCACATCTTATGCCACAGGAGAAGTTTCACATTAAAAGGAAGTAAAACTCAATTTGAGATCCGCTGTGAGTGTCTTTAATCTCCTCTGAGGCTCTGTAAGAACCTAAACTTGTGTGTCCTACGGTGAAATTTGTCGTAGATGTGGATGTTGTTTTCCTTGGAAGTATTTATATTGTAATCATACTTTAGTTAATGACTAAATAAATAGATAGTATTTCCATATGGATTCCATAGTATTTCCATATGGATTCCTCTCAAGCAGGCTGCTTAGAGTATTTATGGATTTTTCCCAAGGTTTTCTTAATCTATTGTTTTAAAAGTTTCAAAAGTTCTAACCTTTGTTTACCTAATTCAAACATTGTATATTTTTACATACAAGCGTACATGATGCAGGAGGTGTAGAAGGTGCCAGTAATGTGGTATTTAAGTCAGTTTCTAGTGATTAAACTGATTATTTGTGTCCTCCATCCCTGGAAACTGCAGTATCATTAAACTCAGTGTTTCCCATACATTAACTAGACTGTGGCAGCCCGCCACATTCTAATTTGTCCCGCCACAGTCTCAAATTTAAACTGAAATTAGGCCTGTCACGATATTTAAATAACCATCTGATAATGGCGCTCTTATACGGCAAAAGTGGGAGTCATAGAGCAAAAGAAATAGACTAGTACCAATTAAGTTTTCGTGCACTAGTCATCTGAAGCTATTCCATCTGAGCTATTCCATAACTTCATGTGAGGGACAGAAGAATGTGTACATCCCCTCCCTCCACTGCAGCTGTCAATCATTCTCTGGTCAGCACTCAAACAGCGCATCGGGTTCGGTAATGACAGTCAGCACGGTAAAACTCTCTAATATGATTCCTATTATAATACTTGATATGTAGATAAAGAGCTGTGGATTTGCATAAAATGCAAACTTTATCTTGCTGGAGTTTATTGCCGTTTCTAAACGATGTCATCATATTGGCTACAGGGTGTCTGCTAGATCGCACAACACAGACTATGAATTGGCGTCACACGCACAATAACTGGAATTTAAAAGTGAGAAGAAACATATGTTGAATAAACTGTTAGATGCAGATATACACCTAGTTTGTTTGTTTGTCAGCTTATGATTATATATATATATATTTTTTTTCATTTGTTATTTTTCTCTATAATGAAGTAGTGTGTTTAGTGCATTCTGGATTGTGTTTAGCAAATCAAAGAGTGACCATTAGTTCCACAAATAGATACAGGCCCCCACTAATTATTCTAGAAATAAATTAATTCAACAAAGTCAACAAGGTAACCTCTTTTGCTACATATTTTTAACTGTTTAAATGTATACTCTACATGTTTGACCACTTATGAACTATCATTTAGCCTACTATATGTTGTGTACGTGACTAATGTGCCCTACCATCACCAATGAATAAATGAATATTAGAGCACAAAATTGTTTACAAGAGAACAAATTTCTTCATTGATCTAGTTACTTAATTTTGCTCTCAGAATACACCAGATTTATGCATTTAAATAAGATTTTCCTCCGGGGGACCCCCCTAGAGGGACCAATGTCCACCCACCACAGTCTCACAACATCCTGTGGGAAAAACTCAAACTGATAGACAGATCGTATAACTTGGATTTTACATGAATCTAGTCAGACTTCTTTTAGAATGTTGAATGACTTGTATTCTGTATTCTATACTATAATTATTTTTGATGGGGGAAAACTTTAAAATATAAATCATTCCACATAAAACATAAATCAAATTGATCAATTGCAACACAATATTCAAGAGTCTGGGGTTGGTCAATTTCACAAAAGCTGCATTTAAACAAAAATATAGTCAAACAGTAATAATGTTGAAATGTTATTTCAATTTAAAATAACAGTTATTTGTTATTTGAATGTATTTCGAAGTGTAATTTATTCCTGAATTTTCAGCGTTATTAATCCAGTCTTCAGTGTCACATGATCCTTCAAAAATCATTCTAATATACTGATTAGGCACACAAGAAGCATTTTTTAATGTTATCAGTGTTAAAAACAGTTGTGCAGTTGTGTTTTCATTTTTTTGAAAACCATGATACAGTTTTTTTTTTTTTTTTTTTTTTTTTCAGGATTCTGATGAATAGAAAGTTCAAAAGAACAGCATTTATTTAATATAGAAATCTTTTGTAACATAAAATGTCTTTACTGTCCCTTTTAATTATTTAATGCACCCTTGCTGAATAAAAGTATAAATTTCTTTACTGATCCCAATCTTTTGTATATTTAGCCTAAATATATATATTTTTTACTTTTTAAACACTTTTTGTAAGTATATAAAAAATATACCTTTTGTTTTTTAGTGAAAATAAAATTAGCACAAATATGTAAATTATGTATGTCACTACATATTTTGGCTCCAAATCAGTCCAAACAGAAAATGAGTCAGAGATTTTTTTGGGGAGATGCAGAATCCACAGGAAATCACCGCAGGCCTCTGTGTGATCGTTTCACCACTTGTATATTTTGCCAGCCTCTTCCTTTTCAAATGTGGCAGGTGAAAATATAACTCCCATGTGTTAAAGACCAAACTGATTGAACTGTTTTCTCTCTCTAAATTCCACCCTTTGTTTTGCCCACGGCTCCTTTTTTTTCTGTGAAAGCGGCTCGGGTCTCTAGAGCTGCGAACAATGACAATAAAACTGTGCGTTTTACCCAACTGCATTGTAAATTCAACCTTGTTAGAAAAACCAACCACTCCAGCAGCAATGAAAAGACAAACTTCATATGAAGTTTTATGAAGTCGTTGACAATGCTTCCCTCACTTCTCGACAATTAACGTTTTTATACCACATAATTTCTGTTTGTTTTGATGTGTGTTGAGAATGTACCGCCGCTGTATCCAGAGTGCTTGAGTCGTTCGATGCCGCAGACCTTGTGTTTAAGTGCTTCATATAGATGTTGTAAGCTCTTAAATACTTCGGTATGGCCCATGGTTTTAAAAGGAAGCAGAGACAGCGCACGCTCATATGAATGCAGACCGCATGGGGCGGTGAATGAAATATTCTACCATCTGAAGTTGCTTTGATTGAGGATATATTCATAATTTCATTGGCATGGTTGCTTTTTAAGCAACGCCCTTGAAAATTTGAAGCATATAACAGGCGCACTTTATCCAGAGAGTCCTAGATGGCCTTATGTGAAATTCCTGTTGTGCCCCCCCCCCCCCCCCCCCCTCCATGTTTCATTGTATTTTCAATAGGCAGCAATAACAACATAACTTAAGCCACAGGACTTTATTGTTAAATCAATAAAAGGAATAATGTTGACAAGCTCTTTTCATTGGCCACACTTCCTGTTGTTTTGAGTGAGGGAAACAATATGACAAATCATTCTTATTTATTTAGCGCTAAGCATGAAATAGCTTCATTTGCATATTTTGTAAAAAGTGTAGCAGTTATTCACTCCTCTAGCTTTAATATAATTTTTATATATTAGCTTTAATAGAGCATCCCATAGGAATGGCGTAGAGACTTTTTTTTTATTGAGAATCATTTTTTTTTTTTTTTTTTTTATGATTTCCAGTAAAATGTGGTACAAATTGTTTTGATATTATTCTTAACCCTTTCAAGCGTGAGTTTAAAATATTCTAACTGACCCCCCAGAGTGAGTTTTTTTTTAAGGCGACCGTTATTTTAGAACGTTTGCCCTTATTGTTTCCATGGCGACACGTCATGCGTGTCATGTACGCTGAACGCAGCCACGATAACACTGTATATCCGATGGATCGCTATTATTTTGTTTTTCCGTTTTTATTTAAAATATTCACAAACTTGCTTACCATGTCATTAACTACCTGATATTCCGATTCTTAAATATGTGTAAGTGAGTGTGTTTTGTCGTTTAAAAACTTTTATAAATGATCTTTATCTTGATCTGTAACGTGAGATGGGCGCCACCAACTTAGTTTGCCCCGCAATCCTGTCAGTCAGATTTACAGCACGTGAATTCATCAGTTTCTCCCGAAATATATTATGCAAGTAAGTGGCTGGTGAACTAGAAGAATAATAGAGTAAACTTTATAGTTACTTAGGCCCATTATGTGTGTCTGATAAATTATATCTGAATGGATTGTTATTGCTGCTTCCAGTGATGTCTGACATCAGTGTGTATTTTATAAACTCTGAATGTATTGTTTTACTGGTGCTTATGTGCATTTAAATGTCTGAAACCTTAAAAGAAACATCATGTGGCTGAAAAACACTGCATAGCTGTGATGGATGACAAGAGCTGAGCATCTCGCAGCCAAAGCGCGAAAGCACAGTTTGAATCTGGCAGTTATGTGACGTCGCTGAACGTTCTAAATCCCATATGTGGGACTGTACTGCTCAAAGGGTTAAGAGGGTTGAAATGTATTATGATGTCGAGAAGTGTTTGTATCTGCCGCTTTTCCTTTGAAGAAATGTTAAATAACATTGGTGTACTGTTTCTGCAACATATGGTATTGTGAACTCTTTAGATATTGTTTCTAATTGATACATGGGTAAAATAAAGTTAATAACTAATAAGTTTTCTTACTGATGACAATTTGGGAATTTTAGAGGGCTACACATAGTTTAATGTATAATACTGCAATGTGAAAGCAACATTTTCCAGACTCCGAAACTTACTTAATTTTCTCATTAATTTTGTCTTATTTACAAACTCCTGAACCATAAATGCCACCACGTGCTTCTCTATCATGCTGAAAATAAATGGCTTTCGGTGAGGACGGGATGGGGAGGGGGAAGTGGAGCTGCTTCATTTGGTCATAAATCGCACGACCCTCTGTCATCCAATCTCAGTGCAATGTCATTCAAAAACTCAGTGCTATCCATTACCGGTATATAATAGGCCCTCCACCATGCATTGTCCATAGCATTATACGCTCATAATTTCCCTCTATCAATAACTTTGAGGATAGAGAGTTTAAAGGGGGTTTGGGGTCACAAACTCGGGACAAGTTTTTTGGGTGTATCCTACAACCAAAGAATTACATTTTTACAAATTTTTTTAAGTAACTTAAATATTTAGCAAAAAATTATTTTAAATATATATATTTTTTCTGTTGGTACTTTGAAAGTATTTTATTACATAAACATAAATAAAGAAATCAAACTACAGACATTTTCCACTGTTTTTTCTCCTAAAGGTTTGCAGCGCAAGACAAGAATAAAATAGAAATATTATTGTGAAATGAAACGCATTAGCATCAATGTTCATACGCTTGTTTCAGCAGAGTCACAACAAACACCTCCTGAACTCTTTAACGAAGTGTTTTGGGAAATTATTTTGACATGGATGCAAGTTGAGGTCCACAGGGGGCAGCCTGGGAGAGAGCCACAAACTTCTCACAAAGAGATGAGTGACTAATTTTAAAAACTCTCTGTAACAAACAAAAACAGGACAGGAATCCCTCAGTCAAGACAGGTGTCCAGCTCGTCTCTCACTCCTTCTGGCCTCCATGGTCAGCCGGTCCCAAAACCCCTGGTCAGGGAAATGTTTTTCAAGTTGAATTGTTTAAGACGGAAAACAATGAAAAATGTCTGTTAAAGATTCAACCCTCTACTGATGATCACAAATATCCTGCTGATTGAGTCACAACAAGTAGAAACACAAAGCTTTTACATTTGTTAAAGGCACAGTATGTAAGTTTCACCGCTAGAGGTCGCTTTTTCAAAGCGATAACAGGCGTAGCTTGATGACATTGTGAACAAACGTGGAATCATGGGAGTTATCGTCTTCACCTCCACAACTGATGGAAAGCAGTGCAACAGACTCAGGCAGAAATCATATTCATGGGCTAGCTAATGTATTAAAGTTCTATTTATGTTACTTTGTTATGAAGCAGGGAGGGGCAGAGAACCTGGGACATTTTACATTGCTGTTTTTATTATACTTGTATGCCGCAGTCGACCACTGCCGCTCCTTTCATTTTCTTGTGTATGTTTACAACAGTTAAATTTACATTTAACGTCTGACTCCTTCTTCCCTGAACTTGAACATTGTTACATCTATCTATCTATCTTTCTATCTATAGTCTGTCTGTCTGTCTATAGTCTGTCTGTCTGTCTATCTATATATCTGTCTGTTTGTACCTACCAACCTACCTACCTGTCTATGAAGTGTTTTCAACCTTCTAGACCAGATTGTTAAAAAAAAGTTTTTTTAGTATTTTAAGGCTTTCCAAGAATAACATATAGTATGCATTCACATATCAATATCATACCTGATCATGCTAAAATACAAAGCCATTAAAATAGTCATTACTGTAGTGTACTGTTGATGTAGTCATACACTTTCATAGTGAAATGTATTTTATTTTTTTACTTTGGTTAAAGTTATATAGTATATTTTTATACTGTTTAAAGGATTAGTTCACTTCTGAATTAAATTTTCCTGATAATTTACTCACCCCCATGTCATCCAAGATGTTTATGTCTTTCTTTCTTCAGTCGAAAAGAAATTAAGGTTTTTGAGGAAAAATTTCCAGGATTTTTCTCCATATAGTGGACTTCAGTGGGGTTCAACGGGTCCAAATAGCAGTTTCACTGCTGCTTCAAAGGGCTCTGTGTGATCCCAGATGAGGAATAAGGGTCTTATCTAGCGAGAACGATCTGAACGATCTGTCATTTTTTTTTTTTTTTTTTTTTTTAAATAAAAATGTATATACTTTTTTTAACCACAAATGCTCGTCTTGCACTACTCTGCGATCAGCCACGCATTATGTTGAAAGGTCACGTGTGATATATGCGGAAGTACCGCGGTAGGGCGGAAAACGTCATCTAATTGTTTTCTCCAACTTCAAAATCATCCAATATAGTTGTTTTACCTTTTTTGGGGGGCATTTGGCTTAATCTTTGCACATTCGCTTTGTAGACACTGGATCGGTACTTCCACCTACGACACGCATGACCTTTGTAACGTGATTTCGTCGTGTGCGATCGCAGAGCTAGTGCAAGACGAGCATTTGTGATTAAAAAGTATCTAAATTTTCATTTTATTTTTTAGAAAATGACCAATCGTTTCGCTAGATAAGGCCCATATTTGTCGTCAGGGATCACACAGAGCCCTTTGAAGCTGCACTGAAACTGCAATTTGGACCTTCCACCCGGTGAAGCCCACTGAAGTCCACTATATGGAGAAAAATCCTGGAATGTTTTCCTCAAAAACATTAATTTCTGTTCAACTGAAGAAAGAAAGACATGAACATCTTGGATGACATGGGGGTAAATTATCAGGAAATTTTCATTCAGAAGTGAATGATAAATGATTTGCTTAATAAAAAAAAAAAAAAAAAAATATATATATATATATATATATGAACAAAATAAAATATATATTATATTTAATAACTATATTACATTGGCAAACAACTTTTTACAGACCCATTTTTAGAATATTTTGAATATTTTTTGGGGGAAAAATACATCCACAAGCAATTAATTCATATACATACATACATATATATATATATATATATATATATATATATATATATATATATATATATATATATATATATATGTAAATGCCATTGAGTGTGAGATTCGGCCCTACCGCATAAGGAAAAATGGCAGTTTGAAGCTGGAATCTGGCCAAAAAGCAACAAATAATCGTTGTGAATAACATGTTTCCTGTTGAGAGGAAAGGGAATTCCACGACTCTCATGTACCACCAAAAGAGCCTGACGCGTTTGGCACCCACCCGCATTTATTTGCTTTATAATTACCTGCCAGCTCTGTGTAGTAATAGTTTGTGTCATAGGAAAGCAAATCACTCGGCTACCCTGGCAGGAGATTGAGGATCACATGACCCGCTGGGGACGA
Source organism: Hypophthalmichthys molitrix (assembly GCA_037950675.1). Taxonomy (NCBI): domain Eukaryota; kingdom Metazoa; phylum Chordata; class Actinopteri; order Cypriniformes; family Xenocyprididae; genus Hypophthalmichthys; species Hypophthalmichthys molitrix. The sequence continues at coordinate 9,566,383 of CM075501.1, read as the reverse complement.
CCTCGCAACCCCTCTTACAACAACACGGCCCTCACATGTTTAACCTCTGGTGTCAGAAACCACTCCGACACCCAAAATTACTTTGTAACAATGGCCACTTCATTTATAAATTCAGCTGATACAGGTTTATGAGATGGGCGGTTTGCAGGGATATCTTTTAAATCTGTTTTAATCTGAGTGCTGTGGACTGTTTGGTGAGCTTTGATGTATACTTTGCAGATAATTAACAAGAACTGGGTCAGTCTGGGCAAGAGAAAAGCTCTTCCTCTTTTTTCCATAAAGTCTGTCAAACGCTGATGCCAATTTACCAGTGAGTAATTCGTTTTCTGCATGGAAATGAAATCCAAAATAAACACGGTATGTATTATTCATGCCTGTGCTCTTTTTAAATCATTATTTCATCTGAAAGAAATCCTAATTGTGGGGCATGCTTGTTGTTGACTAGAATGAAGCATTTTAATCGTTGGTTTGTCTTAAAATTTTGCGGCTAAAGTTGTACATGCACATTCTGTTAAAATAAATGACAAACCAAACAAAAATCTGTGTTAAGATTTATTTATTCAGACAAGAGGAATCCAAAATATATTTTTTCTGTTGTCAAACAATGATCAATATGTAGTTCATGATACAGACCTTTTGCCCTTCCTGTGTGGCGGGACTGTCGTCATGTGACATTTCCCCCGCTGCCTGGCCCCTAACGATTGTTTACGAGGATATGTTGATTCGTATTAATCTGGTTCTTGTCACTTTGGTGGGTTTTGTTAAGAGTTACCCACCCTAGGTGGGAAAATGCACAGGGCCGCTGACAGCTCGGCTCTCGGCTGCGGAGTTGGGCTTTTTACACTGTGCAGATGTGGTCTCCTGCTTTGTTTTTCTAAGTAATTATCGTCATTAAGTCAAAGCATGTGCCAATCATCTGCCTTTGAGTTGGGCCCAGTTCAGGCCGAAAACCACCTTAATGCTTGAAGTGCGTCACAACTCTCAAGTCTCAACTGAACTCATTAGCACTTGAAAAAAGGCAAGTGGTAGAGTTTGGTTCGCTGGCAGTTTCGAATTTTATGGTAGTCAATTTTAAGGCTTTTCACCTCTTGCTCAATTATACCACAAACACTCCAATTTAAGTTTATGTAGGGGTCAATGACAAAAGAAGGGATGAGATTGAGATTTTTTTTAATCGAAATCAAAATTCAAGAGCTAAGATTGTAGGAATGCTATCTTTGTTTTCTTGTCGGTTACAACTTTTTTTTATTATTTATTTTTAGATTCAATGACTCAAATGTTAAGTGGCATAATCATCAAGAAAAAAACATTTTTTTTCAAGAAATTCTTCCTTTTTTTTATCATGAATTCTTTAATCATGAATGTTGTGAAGCTTTCTTGAAGGTTATTTTGCTTGACCCAAATTAACCTTGGTTTTTTATAAAAATGACCTTGACAAAGTCATGAGGGTCTACAGGATCGTCTTTGTAATATAATTTCCTGTTTTATGGTTTTTATTTTCACATGACAATAAAATGGCTTTCTGCATGTTGGTTACACCACACTGACTTTGATTCACCAGACAGTTCTTTTTAAAAATTATCTAAAACTGGCTAAAAAAAATACAACTGCAGTATTGCATAGTTTGAAAATAAATTATAATAAAAGATTTTGCCAAACCACTTATGTTTTTTAAAGAATTTCAGCCTTTTAATTGTATTTTTTATTGGTTTCATTTTGATTTGGGTTTTGTTTTGGGCTTTGCTTTTGGTTTTTGTTTTGATTTTGAGTTATACCACATAATTTTTTAAAATTTAATTTCCATACAAATTATAAAATAAAATAAATTCATGATCATTACAGATGATGTATATTCACATGATTATATAAATATAATATTGATTGCAAAGATTGCATTTTCTATGTATTTTTAAATCATTTAATAGATCCATTACATTTACACACCATTGACATGTAAATGTAATGTTGTAATATCCTTGTGGGAAGGATGTTTAGCTAAAATGATCAGACAGTGCGAAGACTATTTCACACAACGGCAAAGAGACAAAGTCTAAAAACGCAGACTCTGAAATAGACAAAGAGACTGGAAAACGAAGACGAATGAAGTGCTCATGTCGATGAACTACCATTCGTTTTCACTTAGGACTGCCGTGAGCCGTGGTCAACCCTAAATGCATGTGACGTTTGCGCCGAGTTATAAGGATTGATGCTCTTGGTGTAAAGTGTCTTAACCGCATGTGGCATGACTCGGGCACATGCCATTAACCCCCAGCCCACTCAAATCTGAAGAAGAAAACAAGACGACTCCCAGACACCCCCTTTCCAAGCAGTCTCTGTTCAAGATGTGGTTTTTATTGTGCAAGAGGCTTGATTTTCTTATAAATCAAATCTTTATTGCTATGTTACAATATAAAATCTGTTATTTTAAAAAAACTGCAATAATATTTAGCTTCAAATAACCTTATTTACAGTACATCAAATTATGCCTAAATGCATAAGTGCAGGTGCGTGATATTGAACACACAAGGAGCTGCAGTGTTTTTAAACAGTAGATTTTCTGCTTGTGGCTGAGAGTTCTGGGTCCGAGCAGATTCCCAGTCCCAGCTGTTCCGTCTTAGCCGTTTGAAGCCTGACATTTTTCTTGCTTTCTGTGGAAAGTATGTAATTAGAATTTGACTGAGATTGGCAGGGCGGTCTCATGCGTTCTGACAGTGGGGGCACTCAGAAATGTCTGTTGGATGCCTAAGTATTTTTAATTAAACAGTTTTTTGGCACATGGGGCCTCCTTTTCTCCTCAAGTTCAAAGAGTGTGGCTTGACCCATGTGTTAAGAGTTTGTATCAATTTTCTGCAAGGATGTTTGACTTGGCCCTTCGAAGCATGCAATGTGAAATTGTCTTGTTTAAAAGCGAATTTGTTTACCATTCACTCTTTCTCCATTTACTCTCACACATGTGTGCCATGAGCTTTTGGTGTTTAGTTACTTTGGTTTCTTGGTGTCCAGCCTTTCCTTTTTTTTCTTTTTGTCTTGAATGCATAAAACATGTCAATATTTGATGTTAAATTCTATATAAGAATTAAAAAAAAAGGAAAAGATTTAAAAATTTTTTTTAATATTTGAAAACCTTTAGATTAAGATCAGTACAGTAGATATACCATAGCATTTATTTAAATTATTTAAGGTTAAGCCAAAGTCAAGCTACTTATTTAAGCTGTTTTATTTTTAAATAATACAATACATGATATCCAAGTTGAATAATTTGTTATGCAATTTATATTTAATTAGGCTGTTTATTGTAATAATTTACATTACATTTTACATAGTTATATATATTTACATATTTTATTATATGAAACTAATTGTTAGTTAATAATTATTACAAATTATTAATCTGAAAAAAAGGTGATTTCTTGATTCTTGATCTCACTTTTAGTGACCGCATTAAACTTGAACAAATACATTTGCACTAAATACAACCTATTAAACCAGAAAATATTCTGAAACACTGTACATAACTCAATATCTGTCCAAAAAAAAAATTGTGATGTTAAAAAAAAACAAAAAACAAATACTATGCAGGGAGTCAAATAATTTTGTTGAAGTGAATCATTTCAGTAAAATTAACTGATCTTGTCAATATTGAAATATGACAAACACCTTCTAGGAAAGCTCATTTATAAAGCTGTCTATGCAATACAATGAGATTTTTTTATTTATTTTTTTCCATTACAGGTGTGAAATTCCTCTATCATACTGGCATAGAGAATATGACTAGTTTGGCCTTTGAGGATTTGCTTAGAAAATTGTCCTCTGAAATGGCATAATACCATATTTTCTTTATATATTTCTTTTCTATTATCATATTTTTCCACCTTACACAAGACTGAATATGTGCTCTTGTGATGACTAACCTTCGAATGCATCTGAAGATCCATTCAGTGTATGACGAGACATTAAACGTGTCGTTCAACTTTGTTAAATGCAGCTGGGAAGGCACAGAAATGTGGATGTTATAATGATCCCGATTGTTATTTTTTTTATGCGTCCAATTTGAGAGCAGAGAGGGTGTTTCTGCTGTATACACGGTTGCGCTCTGCGATAGCAGGGAACATCTGTTTTGCGCTTGTTGTTCCTCTTGGCTGCTTCTCAATTGGATTTCCTCAAGCAGGTCCAAGAGCTGTCACCTCTGCCAGGCTCTGTTAGCTATCACCGCTGGACCCTATATTAAGAAGGGCTTTCAGGGCTAAGTTAATAACTCTCCCCGCCTCCCCTGACTGCCTCGCACTGCCTCTGCCTTTCTCTACCTCGTCTGTTCGCTGCTGGGTGGCCTGTGGGTATCCCTCCAACACTCTCTCCTTCTTGTTTTCAGCTCCTCCCTGCCTCAAGAGGGCCTTTGTACACTCATTCTGCCTTGCTACATTGCTCTCTTCCCTTCACTCACATTTTGGTAGAAGGTGCGGCCACAGCGAAATTTCGGCAGAAAAAGTCTGTTATCTAGTGCAGCTCACACAGAAGTCACTTTCAGACCAAGCAGCTTTCTGTTGGTCAATGAAGCGAATCTTTGTGACTAAGTTGAGCCTGTTGTGGAATCTGTGTGTGAATTCTCAATTGCATGGATTGCTAATGAAATGACTGGATTCCGCATGAAAAAAAATTGCTGAATAATGGTAAATGTTGGTTTGAGCTGTAGATATGAATGATATCTCAAATTACTTTTTACTTTTATATGCAATCGGATTTTTCATCTGGTGGATGCAAGAATGGTGGAAAAAAGATGTGGAAAAAGTGGAATAATAAAATGGAATTAACTGATTGATTAATTGGAATTATCATAATTGAAAGGTTTAAAGGTTAAAGTTATGATTAAAATTTCAGTATTTAATTATCACTATTTAAGGAATTTATTTGATTAGACCACCTTTTTTATGATAAAATTGAACATTTAAGTAAATTAATTTGTAACCATATGTTTTGAGGAACCCTTTATGCCAAAAAAGGCTCAATATAAGGGGCAAATGTCATAAACCGGTAAAGTTTTATGCAATCATTTATTTCAGTTTTTTCTAGTGATAGAATATGTTTACAAACTCTTTAATTCATAAACTTTAATCAAAATAAAAAATGAATCAAAACAAAATGAATTAATTAAAACTAAATCCATAAAATTATCTCATGAAGGGAACCCCTAAAAGGTTCTTTACTGTATATGAATTGCCTGACAGAACCCTTTTTTTCGGGTCACATTGCGCCGCAACCGCTAAAAGCTGTCTACACTGAACGCGACAAACTGACCGTTGTAAAGCACTTGGACTACGTCAGAAATAGAATGGGGAATCCGCTTACTGTCGGGAATTTGTTGCGTCGCACCGCATCCAGTGTAGACATTATTACTGATTATAATGGGTTCTATTGTCTTTTGATGTGTCGCGCCGCTCGCGTCCGGTGTAGACATGGTGAAAGAGTGTAGTAAAGGTGCGGTCACATTTATCATTGGTTGGCGCATTTTTACAAGTAAAATCCGGTCATTTCAATTGGAATTCACAAGATCTGGAATTTCGCTCAAGGATGAAGGATTTCAACAGGACACAGATTTCACAACGGTTTATATGTTGACCAACAAAAAAGTGACTTCTGTGTGAGCTGTGCTTAATACATCAATACAACATTTGACAATAAGACTTTTTTGCCTGCAAAATTTGACCGCATTGTTTAAAAAAATCAGAAGACACCCTGACAACCATAGGAGGATGTTTTATGTGATACACCAATTCCAGACCAAATCTCTTTATTGAGACACCTCATGCATATCCTCTATTGGCTTCCAGTCTCCCCGTTCATATCCAGTAGCGTTATGATTTTTAAACATTTTATTTCTTTTTTTTTTTTTTTTTTTGCTAACCTGGAACACTTTACCATCATATTGGCAACTTTTTCACAGACAAGCACTGGCAAAAAATATCATTTTATTTAACCTTTTCTCACTCCCTCACTCTCTTTCAGAACCCGCTTGCCCCATCCTGCCTCGTTCCAGGACCTTTCTGGACTTTCAGAGCTGACTGGCAGTGCGCTAGTTTTCTTTATATCAACAGCAAGTCAGACCACCCTGTTCAGGCATATGAAATAAGTTTGGCTGTGTGATGATAGATCGGATAAAATTATTTTGTCATTAACTGGTATAATTTTAAAGGGCAAGTTTCAGAAATTCTAACCTGCTATTTAATATGTCAAAAAGTCCAGGGGTGTAATCAAATCCGCCTCAAATCAAGTACAAGTTCACATTGTTTTTATTTGGCAATGTAACTTTAAAGGGATAGTTCACCCAAAAAATTAAAATTATCCCATGATTTACTCACCCTCAAGCCATCCTAGGTGTATATGACTATCTTCTTTCAGACAAACACAATTGAAGTGTTTCTTCCCAGCTTTATAATAGTAGTGAAGAGGGTATGAGATTTTGAAGCCCCAAAAAAGTGCATCCATCCATCATAAATGAAGATAGTCATATACACCTAGGATGGCTTGATGGTGAGTAAATCATGGGATAATTTTCATTTTTGGGTGAACTAACCCTTTAATGGCATTTACATACAAAAAGCTGTAACATGTTATACAACTTTAAAACATCAGTGCTAGTCTGAAGTAGTATTTTTATCAATGAAAAATTGGTTATTCATTGATAATCTTCCCTTCTGCTTTAGCTCTCAAATCTAAATTTCTTTAAGATGGTCTTTTATGTTTTACCCTGATTCATAAGGGCTAACATTTGGAAGTCTATAAGATTTTCAACCTATCGTTCACGTTCTCATGAAGGAAAACTGCCACGCTCAGTGTTTCACAGCTGGGCCTCGTTTTGAACCCTCTCTGACATTCCCACCACACAGCTGAACACGTCTCCGAATTTGATCCGGTTCTGCAGTACATCAGCGTCAAAACCCAAAGCTGACATTTGGCCCTTTTTTAAAAGACCACTGGCACTTAAAGTAAACGTTGTGTATACAACTTAATTAAACTGTTTTTCTGGGGGGCGTCAGAGACATTAGTAGGTCTCTTAAAAAAGCGTGAAAACTGTCTTTTTCTCTCGTGCTCTGATTTCTTTTCTTCCAGAGCTTTTCTGTCTCCTATTTCTGTAATTATTGCCACATGCAGGAGGTTCTGCCTGACACAAACAGAGAAAGCCTGGTTCCTTTGACTCTACCCAGATTGATACGTCAACTTTAGTTTGACAAGAAGAGACATTTCTGTGGGTTTGCTGTGTGTAATCTTACCAAGATTAAAGTCAGAATGGGTGCCTAGAACATTTGATATTCCATTAGCTACAGAATAGTCATTCTTTATTTGTTGAAGCACGACATTAATGATGTACGTTTGCTGACCTTGGAAAGAATTTACTAAAATGTTATCAGCTGCCGTCACAATTATGTGCACCATGATTACGTACAATGATTACATGCAATACAATACATACAATGTTTTTTATAATTTATTTACAATTTTTTAATATTTTATACGTAAAATTATATGAAAATAAAACATTTTTAAGGTTTTTAAAAGTGTTAAAAAACAATGGTGATATAATACATTTTGAAGTTTTATTAAGAGTTAACAATGATATGTGGTTTTTATAATCAATTAGCACTGCTTTTGTCTTTTTTTTTTTTTTTTTTTTTTTTTTTTTTTTACAAGATGGACAAAATTTGTCACCAAAAAAGTCATTCGGTTAAACCAAAATTTTGGTTTTAACGAATGACACTTTTGGTTATACTGAATGATGATATTTTCAGACAATGCTAACAGGCTGATATCTAGCTAGCTAGCTAGATAGCTTGCTTGCTAGCTAGCAAAAGGACAATAAAACATTTTTTATTTAGTACAAGTTTTTAAAATATTACAACATTGTCCCTGTTTTATAGCAGTTGTACCGAATGACCTGATGTTTCAAACATGAATTTTTCAGATAGTTAATAGTTACTTTGCTTCATGACCATGTGGTCTTTGCAGGTGTCTGAATGATGTCACATCCTGTCACATGATATTGACCGCATGACTTGATCCAAAATGGTCCCTTTATATTGGTTACTCCGAATGACATCAATGAAATGAATTTTTCTGGGCATTCTTTCTCATAACAAAGCAATGACTTCAACACATCATTTTATTTATCATCAATTTCGCACTATGTTGATATTTGATGTTATAAAATCATGCCAGAATAAAAAATACATACATTTATTACATTTTAAGATATTTTAATCACAAATGAAATGGCTATATTGGCCTTTGGACGGTTAAACCGAATGACCTTTTGACACTTCAGAATCTTTAAAATACCTTTATATGTAGCAAAATATAATTAAAACTTTTTGGATTCAATAAAAGCGATCTAGTTGCACTAGACTTTGGATGTCATATCTTTGTTTTTTATTATTATTAAGGCCTTTGGACAAAAAAATGACCCGTCATGCAATTGACCCATGTACATAATTATACAGATATTTTAATTAGATATGTACACACAATTTATTTATATTTATTTACTTTAATGTATTTTTTTATTTTATATATAATTATTACATACACCATATGTATATACAGTATTTAATCATTTATACTTTATTTCTCACATAATATTAATATTTTTATAATATATACATTTTATTAATATACACACACATAATGCCTTTTATATAATTTATTTACTTTTTTTGAAAAATGTAGGTATAATTATTACATGCCATATAAGTGTGTTATACATTGAAATACATTTTTTCATGATTAATAAATTAATTTACTTTTCACAAATAATTCATATACTGTAAATACTGATTAAATAATTGATTTCACTGTATACACACTTATATCATTTATAAATTCCTGATCTTTTTCCCTTAATGTTATTATGTGATTTGAATATAGTCCAGAGTTGTAATGGCTGCTTACACACACATAAGAGTCCTTTCACCCAAAGCAGATGTTGACAGTCATCTGGTTTGCTGGTGTAATTGTGCGTTTCTGTGCATGTGTGTCGCACCAAGCGAGCAAGCCTGTTTAAGATTGCCCTGAGCGTAACCCCAACCTAGCCTTCAACTCCTTCGTAAAATCACCAGCACACCACACACACACACCTGATACCCCTCATGTCGTCATCAAAGTTTCCCGCGCTATTCCCTAAATTGAGAAATTGGTTCCAACCCTGAACAGCAAAGGGCTGGTCCTGCTCAAACGCTTCTCATTTCGTAAAAGTGTTTTCCATGGATAAATTAGTCAGCTAGATAGATACTGTTTCCTTTCATTACTGCTTACTAAAATCAGATGCTGTGGACATTGTTCAATGCTTTTTTTCTCAGAAACCATTGATGTCACTCCATCCTTCCATCCGGTCAGCTCCATTTGTTCCTCAAGTAGTGTCACCCTGCATCACACACACACACATATATATATATAAAACAGCTGAGAGATGGAGAGCTGCCCCATTCCCTCTGCCCATACACTGTGTCCCTTTAATCATAGTTTTCATTTCAGTACATTGAAATTTCCCTTACCAAGGACAACGTCATAAATAAAGACAAAAAAGGGTTTTGCAGAGAAAAATTTGGTACCTGCTCGCTCCCTAACTTTTTGTGCATTAGGGGCCTGGATAAAAAAGACGAGGTGGTCATCTGTGAAAATTTATAATCATTTATTATGCGGCAGTTGGCGAGGCGAAGTAAGTAAAAGCGTGAAGGCAGACATCCATAAAAGGGGACGTGAAGCCCCTAAATGAAAAGCAAAGTGAATTTCTGTATCTTGTCACAGGTAATGAGGAGCAAGGGCCTTTCTTCTCCTCGGAGTACAGTGCGTTCACTCTCGCACACAAATTTGAGAAGGATTTATCTGCGTTTGACACAGAATGGTACGGGAAGAGTGACCTCAACAAAAATATTTCAGTTCTATTTTTTGTGAAAATGCATTTTTAGATTGTGTTATTGATTCCATCTGTATCTACCTACCACATCAACATTAGATTGTGCCACGTCTCGAATGAGCATGTGCTGATTATTTGTATGAAATCACACTTCCGAATGCATTGCGTTCTCTGGGGTGCCGCATGTTTTTTGGAACACAGCATTCACTAGTTCCTACTGCATTCTGTTTTTAAACAACGGGATTGTTTCCTAATTAGTTTCGTTAGGAGATAATTTATGCTTTTTGTTTGATGTATAGCAATACAATCCCTTTGCATACATTTCCACCATTTTAGAGCGGAGTTCAAAAGAAATGCATTTTTTTTTTTTTTAGTTCCCCCGAAACCCAAAAAAATACAATGCATTTAAATGTGCTCCATTTTTCTGTTTGTTTTTAGCTCGACATTAATGAATTAACTTTTTAAACAATCCATCATTATTGTTTTGGTGCCATTTTATTTTTAACTCAATTATATTCTAATTGATCATTTTTCATAATATGCAAGGGATGTTTTTCCCACTTTGTTCAGAACACAATGAATGATTAAACACAAATAAGGCCCATGATCAAAAACATGATAATTCATTTGCAATACTAAATAGAAAATTGACAGTCTAATGCAAAACAATGGGATGCGTGCCGCATTGTCTTTTACCCCCCGCTATCACTGGGTATTGATTCCTTAGAGGCGTCATGGGTACTGTAGTGCAGTGTTAGATTCCACATGATTATAAAGGGAATACTTCTGTCAAAAAGTTACTTCTGTAAAAAAAAAAAAAAAAACAAACAAAAAAAAAAACTGGATTTATCTTTAAAACAATGTTTAAAAAAAAATGTTTCACTTGATCCACACCTTTATTTTATTTATTTGTTTGTTTGTTTACATAAATATTTATTAATATTAATATATTATATATCTTAATATAAATAATAATAGTAATAATAGTAATAATTTTATATAATACAATTTTAAATATCAATTGTTATTAAAATTAATGTTAAAAATATTTATTTACCTGAATATTTAATTAAATTAATATTTATTTAAATTATGAACATTTATTTATTTTAACATTATTATTATTATTATTATTATTATTATTGATTTCTTTAACTTGATATTTATTTAAATATTTAAATAATAATAAATAAAAGTATTAGATTCTGCATGATTATAAAGGGACGACGTTGGTTTAGGTTTAAAACCAGATTTAACTTTTAAATGATGTTAAAATCAATGTTCACTTTAAAACAATTGACAGCTCCACACATTCATTCATTCATTCATTCAGCTTATTATTTGTATTATTATTATATTTAAATAAATATTTATAAATAATAATATATTAAATGTATTAATGTAAATAATAATAGTAGCAATAATAATATAATTATATAATATAATATTAAATACCAACTATTTAGTTAAATTGTGAATATTGATTTATTTACTTAATATAATGTATTATTATTACTATCAAAATAAAGATTTATTTAAATGGATTTTTATCTATTTAAACATATATAAATATTTAAAATAAAAAATAATTGTAAAAAAAGTCTGTGAGGCATATAATATAGTCTGTTCAACATAATACTGTCTACACCGGACACGAGCAGCTTGGCGTGACGGATCAAAAAAAATAGAACCCATTATAATTAGTGATATTGTCTATACTGGATGCAGCATGATGCGCCGCGACACCACAAATTCCCGTCAGTAAACGGATCCCCTGTTCTATTTCTGACGTAGTCTGGTGTAGACAAGGTGTTAAGGTCCTAGCTACATTTATGTCAAAATAAACATGATTTTAATATGACAATGTCAGCTCTAGAATTTCAATTATATTTGTCATTTTGATTTCATAGACTGGTATACAATAAATTATTTCTCTTTATTTTCTCTTTATTTTATGGTAGATGTCATTGCTACTTTGACAGTAGCTGATAGCATAGCATGGCTCGATGGGAGATCTGTGGCTCCCCAGCTGTGATGAAATGAAGAGGGTTGGCATCACAGGCAACATAGTGGACATCTAGAACAGACCTCCAAATCATGTTGTCAATGATGATGCATTGTGATCCAGCTGTGGCAAATTGAACGTTCCAAACTATTGCTTGATTGATGTCACTCTATCACAGGTGTCAGATACGACAGATTTTAAGCTCTCAGAGCAAAATATGTCAATAATCTGTTACAGATAAGAGGAAATTGCATTTAAATTCATATTTTTTGGGGGCATGAATTCTGCTGGTAATGGCAAGATTTTGGGGTTAAATTTCTGCAGAAGGAATATAGACTTTGCAGTTTTTAAGTTATCGCATCAAACAACAATGTTTCAGTCATGTAATTCAGAATTTTTTTAGTGTTTGTACAGTATTTCTTGAAAGCATAGACTGTAAAAAAAAAAGATGGACGACGCACATTCACTCTCTTCCATTGTAGTAACTGAAGCCGCCAGTGTGCCAATATGGCATTGACATCTTGAGTCTTGAGTCTGCGCATAGTGAACTTGGAGCCTGAGTCTGCGCAGTAGTGAGCATGAAGTGTAGCCGTGATATCAAGGTCTTGCCCACACTCAGGACAACTCATTATGTCGGTGTAAAATAAACAGTTATGGAAATGTAAAATTAAAGTTAAAGCTCCAATCTCCTCATGAAGATCCAGAAAAAGTCCTCAGTGACTACTTCACTCAGAGAAGCTGTCAATCTCAGCTGTCAATCATGACATCACACCCCTGTTTTTATAGCATCAAATAATTAACTAAAACCAAACTTATTTAAAGAACGAACACTTGAATTAACACCAGCATGATAAAAACTGCCATAAATGATAGAAACTTTTGGGGGAAAAAAAAATGTTTAAAGTGTAATTTGATTGTTTAGTTTGTCTCACGTCCCATTACATTTCATGGAGAGGGTGATGTTTATGACCTATACTGCTTCCAGCCACCTAGGGGCGATCGAGACGCTTTGGCTTCACTTTTCAGGACTCGTGTGGCACGCTTGCTTGAAAGCATAGACTTTGGCATACTTTTAGTGTGTATATTCAAGAACATTTTCAGTCATGATAGCAAAATTAAGGTAAAAAAGCACAGAAAGTTAACACAACTTTTTATTTTCTTCCTTCAGCCCTTAAGACATGCAACTTTTATATTCAGTACCTACAACCAAAGAAATAAAGACAAACGTTTTTTTTTTTTGTTTTTTTTTACTCAAGGGCAGTTCATTCATGCTTTTAGGTTTTATTAAAGACCTCCTGTGGTGAAAATCAAGTTTTTAATGTTGTTTATGTCTATGTGGTGTTTTTAATATGCTTTGGGGGGGGGATTTGCGATGCATCTGCATGCAAATCGCGCTGATTGATACAGACCAGAAGCGCTCTCTTGCGCACACTCTCTCTCTTTTTCTTGTGTGCGATCCCAGTTCTCTCAGTGCGCGGTCAGTTCTCCTTGCGCCAGAATGGTCAAATGCACAAATAATTGTCAAAATGTCCATTGAGTGGAGTATCTCACGTAAATACGGTCGGTTATGGCTTAAGTGGACGTAAACAGGTGGGTGAAAACAGGATATGTGTCAGTACATCCATGGATTCGGTCTTAAATTGACAGTAGCCCAATTTAATATTTGTCTGTCATTAATGTTAATAAAACAACAAAATATGTTAACTGAGATATATCATTTAACATATTTTGTTGTATGTGTATATATATATATATATATATATATATATATATATATATATATATATATATTCACTTCCAGTCAAAAGTTTGGAATCGGTAAGATTTTTAATGTTTTTAAAAGTTTTGTCTGCTCACCAAGGCTGCATTTATTTAATTAAAAATACAGTAAAAAAAGAATAATATTGTGAAATATTATTACAATTTAAAATAACTGTTTTCTGTTTGAATATATTTTATAAAGTAATTTATTCCTGTGATCAAAGCTGAGTTTTCAGCATAATTACTCCAGTCTTCAGTGTCACATGATCCTTCAGAAATCATTCTAATATGCTGATCTGATCTCTATAGTGAATGATGAATAATGAATTTATGAATTCACTACGTTCGTGTTGTTTACATTATATGCACTTAGGTGCCTATTGCCAACAAAACAGACATTTGAAGCAGTTTTACTCACCACCTGCGGTTCCGACTCGTGACCGGGATCAATGTTGCTGTGACCGCTCCATCTTTCAGTTTCAAACGATCTGTAAATCAAGCATAGAACTGGGCCTTGTTTATAAAACCATAAGCGCCGATCCTGAGGGCTCGAGCAGTCACAGAAAACATGAGATATTCTCCATTCATTTTAACCAATAAAAAAGTCATTGAAACTATCAGTTTCTATGGTTATTTTAATAACAAATATCGAGAGCGCATCAATGTAATGCGTGAGCACAAAACTCTCAGCTCCACTTAACACTGGGTTCTTTGGGAAGCAAGGTTATCTTTCCCTCACAACCAAAAACACACTTCTTTGGTGACATTGTTGATTTCGTGGTCTAAAAACAAAGTGACAAATCTTTCTCGAGCAACTCCTGTGCAGGGCTGCCGACGACTTCTGTAAAGCCGAACAAAGCGTATTGATGGGCGTGCTCTTGCTCTCTCGCTCTGGTCGATGTGTGCGCGCGCTCTTCCGGGAGAAGTGCCCGTACAAGGAATTCCGCCCTTTATTACATAATAAAGGGCCAAACTCAAAAAAAAAAAAAAATGTCAGAAGTTTGTGAGCAATCTGAAGAGTATTTTTGGCACAGAAATGTTTGGCCATGTTTAGCATGAGAATCCAACTCTTTAACAGTGTAAATAAGTCAGAATGCATAAAATAGCATTAGACCCCCCCTTTAAGACAAATCATGTGCAAATTCATAAGTCAACACTGTTGCTGGGTATTTCCTGTTTAAAGCTGCAGTGATCTAAGGACAGTTTCAAAAACACTGTTTGAAATTGCTGGTGTTCGTGACGTTACAAACTACCTTGTGCCGGTGGGCTTTAGCATATCATTAACTATGCTCTGAAGCAGGGGAGTTACGAGAGAATATATCCTGGTATATTTTTCTGTTGATATGAAAAATCGAGTAGATTTAGCTTCAAAGTGGGTGGGATTATAGACTGATTATTGTAGTTGCGCCGCCTCTACTGCCGTGGATCCGCTCCTCGGCTACTGAGTCACCTCGTCTACTGAACCACAATACAACCATTTCTTTTTTCAAGTTGCGTGCGACAGTTGTTTAAAGCAAGTCGCTTCGCGAACAAATGATACTGCGGTGGCTGTTAAATCTAGCGAGTTTGGCGTCTCATGTTTCAAAGCCAATGACGCTGGTAGTGACGATTCTCTCTGACCAATCAGTGATCTGCAGTGTTAACACGTCACATGTAGTATCGGTACGGCATGCTTGGAACCTGCACCGAGGTGGTACTATTTAAGAGATCCATACCGCTCCGTGCCGAGTTGTCTCATGCAGTGGAAAAGCGCCAAAAAGTGAGCTGTACCGAACCATACCATGCAGTGGAAAAGCACCATAAGTTGACCGAGTGGATCTCTGAGCTCGTGCTGAGTGGAGGTGGGGCTTATTAGCATATTCATAGATCTGCATATATTAAATGAAGCAATGGAAATGCATTCAGGCTATTTTAAGGCATGAAGAATTTTTTTTATAAATTTTTTTTTTAAAATATGTCACTTTGGTGATCAAAGATTAGTTTTATGGGATAAAATTATTGACTACAGGTTAAAAGTGAAATGGTTTTTCTTTCATCTTTCTTTCATTTTATAAGTGAAAACAGATAGAGAGCAGTGTAGAGAGCAAAATGTATATATAAATGTATACGAATATGTGGACAGTTTGATTCACTCATGATTATAACATGATGTTGTTAATAAGGGTTTATTTTTAAATGAATTATTCAAGAAAAATAGGGGCTTTCGCACAGGAGGAACCTTTTCATAGTTCCTAGAACTTTTGGCTAAAGTACTTGGATCCGCAGGAACTTGGAATGATTTTAGTTCTAGGAACTCCTTTTGGAGAAAACTAAATTAGCTCCTACTTCAGAGTAGGGTCTAACCCAGCACTATAGGAACTTTGAGTGATATAAGTGTACATTGTTTGGTCAAATGCATGTCAAACACCAGCACCCTTGCATTTTTAAAAAGCCGTGTAAACATATTTACTTTTAAAAAACGGCTATAACGGCATTTACCTGTTGTCTGCAGGGTTGTGTTCTTTTCTCCGCCTCGATGATATGTAATACTGAAAGTTGTCATAGGAGATTGTCACATAGCCTCACTTTTTGCTCTTTCAATCACATAAATTATGTGTTTAGATTCCATCTCTGTTACCACGAAACCCGCGACACACAACTGATCACGGCATCCTCCATCCGTTGGTTTTTAGTGTTTGTAAATGCCCTGCTTAAAGGCGCTGCTGTCGGCCGCTTCAGAGTTCGTATTGCTGGTGCGAATGCAACCAGGAACATGGCCTGGGGGAGAAATTAGTTCTCGGGGAACTATCCTAGTGGCTAGTTCCTGTAACTGAGTTCCTAGAACTATTTGGTGCGAAAGCCCCATAATGTAAATGCTGTCATCATTTGAGAGAATGTCTTGAGGGTAAGTAAATAATGACACATAGATAATTTTTTTTGTACCATTTTGTACTTTTCGTTGGTACAAGAATCTGAAGTTTCACAAAACCCAACTTTTTCCTATGACATTTACATTTTGTTTGCATGTACATTTAAGAACACTTTTCTGGTCTTAGAATGTCTAAACTTTTAATTGACCCTCACCTTTTTTGTTCATTTGTCCTCTTTCTTTTGCTCTCCAGACCTAAAGATGTACAGTTCTTATACTGAATAGTCACAATAATGGAAATAATGAAAAATTGCCATTTTTGTGCCCCCTTTCTGTACATCCAAGGGCAACCCATTCATGCTTATTTCAGAATTTTTGTTAAGTTGCATTGATTGATTTCCCTTTATTTTGATTTTTTTTCCCATACTACCAATGCCACTGATTTTTCTTTATTAACCTTTTGCTTGGTTGCTTTTAAGTGAAGAATAGGCTTCTACAAAGTTTCGGTAACCTTGGCCCGAAGTTCTGAGTAGGGTTACGCATATCAGTCCACAATGTTCAGATTGGTTTCAGAAATGCTTTTCATACTGTTCTTTACCAAGAGAATTAATTTCAGTTGCTCAAAAAAAAAAAAAAAAAAAAGAAAAGATTCCTTACAACTTCTTTCTTTTTTCTTTTGCAGGGTCTCTTCATCTTCCTGATATATGGAGTGTACAACACTGAGGTAAGTCCGCAGTGCATCTCAAGGCTGACTGAGTGAGTGAGAGAAATGACATGATGTTTCTGATAGGACCCCCACCCCTCCAAAGGAAGGTTAGGGGGGTGGCGGATTGAAAGCGAGACTCTTTTTTTTCTTTTTTTCCACATGAGCGTCCCACTGCCCTTCATGCTTGGGCTAACTTATATGCATCCAGTCCCACCATTAAACACTGACACCCGGAGTAAAGAGCCAGTCATCCCTCAACCACATTGGCCAATATTTCACTGCCTCTTTAAGTTTTTAAACTCATGGTCTTCCATTTAACATTCTGACATTAGAGCTCACCGCCGGTTCAGACACAGAGGCATAGAGAGAAACGGATATGTATGCAGGACGGTGGGAAGATCGGGTGGAAATTTACCTGCAGAATGGTTATTACCATTTAGATGCTCTTCTGAAGAGTGGAGAACTAAACACAAGTGTTATGAATTGGGGATGAGGCGAATATGTTCTAAATTGTCTTCTTGAAATTCAAATCCAAATGTGAACAAGGCACATACAGTATGGATGACTGTAACTGCTGTCATCCAATGTAAGATCTGTCTATCTATCTATCTATCTATTTGTCTGTCTGTCTTTACATTGTACGTTAAAATTAATAAATAAATAAATACTCATAAACACTAAAAACATTAATTTAAATAATTAGTAAATGTAGTAAATATTTATTTAATATAATAAAAATGTAATATTAATCAATTCATAATATTTATCATTTAAAATGTTAGCATGAAATATTTAAAATATAACAGACCAAGGTTCACTCTTAGCACATGGATAAGTGGAGTTTGCAGGCCTTAGACCTCAGCTTCTTTTTTTTCCTCTTCTCCTTTCTTCATCGCCACCCTGAGTATTGATAGAGCTCCCCTGCCTTTTGTCTACCTTTGCGTCTACCTTTTCAGTGCCTACAAAAGAGGTGTAAGGAGATGGCCCTGAGACCGAGCCCTGTATTGACACAGCAGAGACTCGCCGGTGACCCTCTCCGCATTGTAAAATAAATCATCTCCGCATTCTTGCTTAACAGGCTTTTTTAGTACGTCGGAATCTATTTTCCAACCCCCGGCTCTCCTTGACCCAGAGGTCTTCACAATTTGTGAGCAGCTCGTGTCTGCTTTACACTTTTTTCAAAGGGGGTTTTGTAAATATATAATGTAATAATCTGTGCTTTTCATTTTTTGCGAATTTACTTCGTTCCTTTTGTGTCATTAAATGACAAGAAACAATTGCAGATTAAGTTTCACCATCTGACACCACAAAGGAAATTCTTGTATAATTGAAAAATTGAGGAGAATGATCAAAGTGTTTGTATACAAAGTCTAAAAAAAGTCCCAGAATATTTAAAGAGCGGAAGAAAGAGGTCAAAGTGAAACGATCAACCTTGTCTGCTCTCATTTAAAGAAACACCCGCTTCACATTTGTACAGTTGATTATCTCAAAAGAAACATACGAGTGAGAATATGCAAAATCAACCGTTCGTGAAAGAGAGAGAGAGAGAGATCAGCACCACGTCCCGAGAGATTCACATAACATGCCATTTATTCCCAATGTGCATGAGCCATTAGCAATATTTCAAGACATGAGAATATTTTACAGTCAAATACTTTAGATACCATGTAAATTATGTATAGTTATTTGTTGAACAGGAGATTGCTTGAACAGGAAATTAATAATAAAATATTAATTATGCCCAGTATGGTATATTGTGTTCTCCTGCTTAGAATTCATATAATAACAGGCTGCAATTCAATTTGATGATAATTTCCCTTTCTAATTTCTCTTTGAGTTTTTTATGTACAGTAGATCATCCCACCCCAAGAACAAATTAAATATGATCGCTTTGATCATTAAAAAAATAATTATATAGTTTAGTCTGTTTTGCTTAATAATGGTCATCCTTGTTTTATGACCTCTGCTTTTTTTTTTTTTTTTTTTGGT
Source organism: Hypophthalmichthys molitrix (assembly GCA_037950675.1). Lineage (NCBI taxonomy): Eukaryota > Metazoa > Chordata > Actinopteri > Cypriniformes > Xenocyprididae > Hypophthalmichthys > Hypophthalmichthys molitrix. The sequence goes on along the minus strand of CM075501.1, from coordinate 9,547,173 downwards.
AAATCTATCCATTTGCATTGCTTTCATATGAAAATTTTATCTAATGTATTTTTATATTGAACATTAGGGCTACATCACTTTAAAACCTTGAGAGGAAAACAACTAAACTGCTTTTAAAAGCAGCAACTTCAAACAAGTACCTCCAGTTGCTGGAAATGCTCTTTTGTCGAATAGCTTTCTATGATTTTACCCGGAATAAAGTGATTTGATTTCCCAGTTCCATTCATTAAAGCTACAGCACACTTGATTTGGTGAAAAGAAAGTGTGAGAGAGGGAGAAAAGAGTGTCTGTTTGCAAATCTGACATATTACTGTTGACTCCGAGCTGTCAGAGCTTTTCTGTTCTCTTCATTAACTCTGTCGTCACGGTGATAGTGTCTATTCAAAACATGCTAGTGTGTATATCTGCATGGCAGCAATAATTTATGACAACAGCAGAGCCTAATGAAGTCATAAGAGCTAATGCATATTCACCAGCAAAGGGCTGGAGCTTGTGCCGGACTCGTGCTGGGAAATGCAGGCAGGTTTTTTTGCGGTTGCTGAGAGCCAGGCTGGAAAATAATATCTAGCAGGCCAGGAAACAGCTGGATTGGATTGTAAGATGTGAGGAATATTGTCATAAAGAAAATGTTGATTTTTTTATACTATATAAACACACAAAAAATGACTCCTAGTTTACAAAATAATATGTAATATAATTTTTAACATGTTACATTATATATACTTTTTAGATTAAAATGAATGTAAATTGGAATTAGTAATATTAGAATTAATTTTATATTTTATTAATTTATTTTAATGTAAAAAATCAATGTTTTAGTGTAATGTTCTTACTGTAAAAAAAAAAAATACATGAATACTGCAAAATACATGAATACATTTAATATTACTTTATTCATTCATTTTGCATTACATATATTTTATATTTCATCTAAATTTTAGATGATATAAATAAAAAATATATATAATTTGAGTTATATTTTAATGTAATGTACAAATTTTTTTTGTGTATTTAATGTTTTATATATATATATAGTCCTGTCACGATAACTACTTTTTGTTGTGCGATATATTGCCCCAAAAATAACTGCGATATTTTTGTCATTTTAAGACCATTTTATGCCACTGAATATATAATCATAATATAACAGCATAATAAATTAAGTAGGCCTGCACACTATGACAATGAACTTAACTCTTAAGAATATTTAGATGTCCGTATGAACAAAGACAGATTTAGCAGTAAGATTGGCCTGTTGAGGTATCTGTTTTTCTAGAGGCATGTTTGAAAAACTTCTTTTAATTTGAATGCCGCGTTTTAGTGCCGCGTCATGCACGAGATGCTGCGAAAGACTCGAGTGCAACAGTCTAACAAACACGTTTCCATGGAAAAACGGCGCAGCGGAATGCGCTGTCATGTTTATATTTGCACCAGTGGATTGCGGAAACTGAGTGCATTTGCACTTATTCTTCCAAACTGTCTGTAGTTGTCAGGAAAACACTATAACGACTCGAATGGCGCATTTTTCCGCCTGTCGATGTCAGCTCTGTATGAAGGAGCTGCCTGAGCCCCGCTTTCGCCTCGGAGAGCAGACGAGATGACAGAGGCAGCACGATCGGCAAAATGTCGGTGACATTTATTTTTTGTGTAAATATAATGGGCAATATATCGTGTCACCAAAAATTATCGAGGTCATGTCCATATATCGTGCAATAAGTCGATATATCGACTATCGCGACAGGCCTATATATATATATATGTATATGTGTGTGTGTTTGTGTGTGTTTTATACATTTGCTTTATTTATAGTAATGATAAAAATACATTAAACAAATAATGTTTTATGGTAAAATTCAATAATTAAAACAAGATATATTTATTCAAACATTACATTTTTATATTTAATTTTTACAATAATATTAATTAATATAATTAATTTTCAGCAGTGAAACTTTCACTTATAAATACCCCCCCCCCCCCCCCCCCCCCCCCGCCCCCAAAAAAAATACATTTTAAGTTTCACAATTTGCGATGCTGTGATGTAATAAACATGATGCTAGAAAAAAGGCTTTAAATTTGATGTGTATTTACGAGTTATCGGCTCATGTCAGCGTGAGTTTATTGTACTGTGTATGTCATTCCATATGCATCGCCCAACATCTCAGTTTTTCTCACACAGTCCAAATGTAATTTGTTCTGCAAGGGTGGTCGTTTCCTCTATCGCTTCATTTCCGCGGCCCCCTGTGCAGTGTGACGGATGAGAGGTTAAGACGATCTCCTTACTTTGCCCACTCTACGTGTCACTTTCAGCACCCATTACGTGTGACAAACTGGGACATTTTGGTCTGCGGCACTCATTGACTTTTATGCAATGGCGGCTATTTGCTTTCTCTTTCCCAGTTCGGATTGAATTTCACCTTACCAGGGCCAAGACTCATGCAAGCGCAAAGTGTTTTGTATGAAGTGTTTAGTATTGAGTCATGACATTTTAACCATCCACCCCCTCCTTGTTATCCACAGGTTCGAAACACAGTCAACAGAATCAAAGAAAGAAGAAAAGCCCTAAATTTCTCCGTAAGTTCTCCCAGCTTGCATGTTTTCTTGAATACCAGAGGATTTCTTTATATAGTGCAAATGTCATAACGTAGAGTGTGTTTTGTGCATGTTTCGCCCCCGGCCCTGTTTCACACACCCACTCAGGCCACCTCAATCCAGCCAATGTCAAGCAGCAGCCCTGGGTTACATGTTTCTAATCCTGTGGAAGCTCGTCCCTTCACATTAAACTGTCAGGCTAGTATTTATATGTGAGGCTGCTGTTGACGGAGATCACTTAGCTTCACCAAAGCGGTTTAAAAGTAGTTAATAGACAACAACCCCCTACCCCCCCCACTTGGCGCACCACCTCACCTCCACCGACACTACGAGCGGTTCCTCTATGAATGGCCACATTAACTCTCCTCTGGGCTTGTCACAGTTTATGGCCTACGGCAGTTTGTCCCGCTCGGCCCTTGCCGCGCCACCAGGTCATTGAGAACGGAATGAGACAATTTCTAAAGGCGGATTGATTTTAGAATATGGCCCCCTCCCTCTTCCCTTTGACCCCCCTGACAGGCCCGACACCGTTAAGACTGGGACTTGTAAAAAACGACTGTGGCCCCAAACGCGAGTGCCAGGTAGCAGCTGATAAATCGTAGCGGGCCGTATTAGCAGTGGGACCCTTTAGCGCTCTCTGGGCAATTTTCCAATTTTCAAAGTCCACACGATGAGATTCGCCGGCCGCGTGTGGCGGATAGTTTCTTAGCTAATGTCGTTTTGCGTCATAAATCTATAGGTGATATACTGTATCTCGCCGAATAGCTTTGGTGCTGGACGGGGTCCAGAATAGGATAGGAAAATGTACTCTTCTTTATTGGATTAGAGCAGTGGTCAGGGAATGTACTGACTTCCAATATAGTAGCAATAACGTACAAGACGTGCTAGATGGATGTTTGTTTGTTTTTTTCCTGAGGGAACCCTTACATTTTTGCAACTTATTGTAGAGGAATCTCAAGTATATTTCTTTAATTGTCTACCCAAGACCACCATAGCAACCACCTAGAATGCCCTGGCAACCACCCAGAGCACCTTAGCACTGTCTTAGCAACCACTTAGAACATCCTAGCAACCGCATAGCAACAGCTTAGCAACAACCCAGAACACTCTAGCAGTGCTTAGGAAATCAATCAATCAATCTATCTATCAATCTATCTATCTATCTATCTATCTATCTTTCTGTATTTCAGTCTATCTCTGTCTGCCTATCTGTCTGTGTATCTGTCTATCTGTTTGTCTGTCTTTCTGTCTGTCTGTCTATTTCTCTTTCTTTATTTCTGTCTATTGGTCTGTCTGTCTATCTGTCTGTCTTTGTGTATCTGTCTGTCTGTCTGTATTTCTGTCTATCTGTATTTCTGTCTATTTGTCTGTCTCTATCTGTCTGTCTATTTGTCTGTCTCTATCTGTCTGTCTATTTGTCTGTCTATCTCTCTGTCCGTCCCTCCATTTAATTTCATTTTGTGATGGTAATGGTGAAAATATTACATGCTTCAGCTTTAAATCAGGCATGTAAATATGGTAGATCTTTATTTATTTAGACTGTTATTCAGTGATTTTAAATGATGATGCATTGAGTCTAGCAATTATACAAGTTTCTCAAGGATCTTTCACTTTTCCAGTCTACATGTAAATAGTTACTGTAAATTACAGATAATGAATATACAGCATGATATTAAAGCCCCATTTGCTGAACATATGTAGCAGCTTATTAAACACCTCTCTCGCTCTCTCCTTGCCTCTATAGTTTCAGTACTTGCCGTTCTTGTTTATTCATGAGCCAGACCAATGCTGCCAGGGCGCTTTATACCAACTGCCGCCTGACCCATGTGACCTCACACTTGTACATACTGTGGCAGATTGCTTGAGAAAAATAAAGCTGTCAGTTGCACTGGCCAAATGAAAAACGAACGTCCTGCGATACTAGCAGGGTCTGGATCCCTGACAGCCCTGAAATATAGATATAAATTGGAACCAGATTAGTTTTTTGATCCTAATTCAAGTTTTGACAAGATATAGGATGGAAAAGAGAGAGATCTAAACTACATATATGTGCATTTCCTGTTGTAAAATGTTCATACGTATGATTTTAAATGCTGGAATAGTAATAGGTTATGCATTTACTTCTTGCTGAGAAAAAATTGACGTCTTCAGAAGCCTTCTTAACCAGGGCTGCATGTCAAAGCCCATTATATGTTATTGTGTGATACGAGGGGTAAGGCTGTGGGTTTTTATGTCAGATCTAGTTTACATTCCTGTGAGAATGGGTGGTATCGGTGTGTGTTTATTTTGCGGTACTTCCATACATGTCTGTGTACTTTTTGGTTGTGTATTGTGTAATGCATAACTTCTTAGCTTTCAACTTTTTTTTTTAACATTTGTTTCTGTTGCTTTTCTTTAATCAGTCTTTTATTTTTTTATTTTTGTGTTATTTAATAATAATTAATATTTCTTTATTCAGTCTTTGTACTGAGTGTTTTTTAATGCACAATGAATAATAATGAAATGCAAGAAAACTGCTTTCACTCTCTCTGATCCCGAGAGTTAAATAAAAAAAAAAAATACAATTTCACTCAAATTGTAATGCTGATAATATCAATTGTAATGGACACAAATATATTTTAATTGGAAAAATGCAAAATAGAGGCATTTTATTAGTGATCTTAAACTTTTTGTACCCCACTCTGTACTGATGCATTTGTCTTCACTTTTTCTCAGAACTGCGCCAGTTCCAGGCCCTCCAGCTCAGTGGGCAGTTCTCGGCCGGGCAGTTCTCCAGTGCCAGGTGTTTTGGATGGGCACACAGTCACCACCAGCCACTCTAGTAGATCCTCGACCCACAGCGACAACATCACCCAGAGTTTCGACAAAACGAGTAAGTCGTTAGTTTATTTATTGATCAACGTCAAAAAATGAATCATCTTTGCAAGGGGTGATTGGCCAGCTAAGATGATGTACATGTATATTTGGATGTGTGCATATATGTGTGTGTATTTTCAAATGGCAGTGTGTTTATATAAAGCAGAGCTTTAAAAATCTGTCCTAAATTATGGCGAGAGGAAAAGTAGCGATTGGCAAAGAAGGTGAACTCTAACATGACAGGCCCGTTCTGGAATTGTAACATTCTCCAGACCCAGAAAAATGACGGGCTTCAATCGCCTTCTTTGACCCCAGCATTTCAGGACTGAATCGTAGTAATCTCAAAGGGAGTTCAAGCAAATGAGAGATTTCATAAAGAGAGAAGGGAGGGATTGAAGGAAAAATAGTCATTTTACAGCTCTCTTTAGTACTTCATCCTGGTTGGTCAGTCTATAATATAACTACTATATTAGCACACCGTATTTAATTAAATTATTAAAATAAAGTAATTAAAATGTATTAATTTAATAATTTTATAAATAAAGTAAATGTATACCCTATATTTACTTTACTGTATTGATACTCCATATTTATTTAATAAAAATAAAAGTAATTAAAATTATTTAAGTTAATACTTTTATTAATTTAAGGGTAGCACTTTGTTTTACAGTACGTGTACTTTCCTGGTACATATATAGTAATTATGTTGTACATACAGGTGGTAAAAGAGTGGTAACACAAGGTACTTACCTGACATGTAATGAATGTACTTGGAAACTAATAAGAAACACTGCTGTACTTTCCAATGGTACAAACATGGTAACTACTTTGTACCTATAGACAAGTGTTGGGTAATAACAGGCACTTACTTATAGTGTCCGTATATGGTAAGACACATTACTTGTCATGTGTCAGAAGTCTTGCTTAAAAGGATTACTTGATAAGTATTAACACTATGAAGTGCTGTATAGTTACTGCAGTGTATCATTTTGGTAAGCACATTTGTTTCACAGTAGTTAAGTAAGTGTTCATTATGTGTGTCCACACTTGTCCGTGAGTACAACATAGTTACCATGTATATACCACTAGTAAATACAGTAATGTGTCTTACTAGTTACCATAAATAAGTGCTTGTTATTACCCACACTTATCTATAAGTACAACATAGTTACCATGTACATACCATTAGTAAGTACAGTAATGTGTCTGTTAGTTACCATATACAGACACTATAAGTAAGTGCCTGTTATTACCCAACACTTGTCTATAGGTACAAAGTAATTACCATGTATGTACCTTTGGAAAGTACAGCAGTGTTTGTACATACATGTCAGGTAAGTACCTTGTGTTACCACTCTTTTACCTGTATGTACAACATAATTACTATATATGTACCAGGAAAGTACACGTTTTTCCCTCTGGCTTAGCTTTTCTTGCACAAAAACCTGATTTATCATGACATGGCCAATCAGAGAGCAGAATCACACACATGCACTAATTCATATAGATTGGCAGCTGTTATTATCCAGCCCATTACTCAAGGTGAATTCACTCTAAGAGGAATGAAATGGAAGTTTTAGCTGGCGTTGTACATGCAGACCATATGCATATGCAGAAGGGGCTGTCCCGTGCATTTGAGCGATGCAACTAATCATCTTGACGAGACTCGCCCAGACTCTTGCTGTAATCGGTTGCGATGTGAGCCATGATTGAATATTTGTTTTTAATGCAGTGCAATTTTTTAAACCAGTCAACCAGCCGCACGACTAAGTGCTAAGAAGAAACGTATGTATAATGTAACCGAGAGGGAGAGAGCCGCTCATACACACATGAGCCCAACTGTGAAAGGCCTTGTGTTGTAACAAATAGGGCCAAACCCACAATAAATGCTGCCGTGTGTCCTGATTGTGTATAACTGATTGTTGTGTCTCTTCCATTCAAGGTCAAGTAATTCTCGAAGCCGAGCGAGCATGAGAAAAAGTGTTTTATGTTCACTTTTGATCAATTCATGTCTTTTCCTCCTTTGAGACAACGGTTTCAATCCACCAATTATGGCAATGAGAACATGCTATATGCATTAAGGAATCAGGAAAGGACAAGTGTTTATGGAAAAGAGAAGCACGGCAAAGGAGTTTTGACTAAATGTAAACTATGAAGCCGTATATGTATCGATACTGAAATATCTGAAACGTTCCAATACTCCTTTTCTGCAGTATCGATACACTGATACTAGCTCTCACTCTCTCTTCTCTCTGACTGCGAATTGACACACACACCCACTTCCTGTCACTCACTCGTCTCATTCTCTGTTGAATACTGCTTGTATTGCAAATAATTTTTCTCATTCCCTCAGGTTTCGTGCTCACACCAAAAGCGTGTGCACCACTTATTTATAAAAGTAGTGCTCTCATCAAGCCACCTCTCAAACAGCTTGTAAGTACCAAATTAACTTCTTTTTCATGGCTTGTTTTGCTTAAATGGTCAAATACATACAAAATGATGTAAAAATGCCCATCTTGCCGAGTATTCAGGTAAATAAATAAATTGCGCTACCAATAGTGATTAAATCTAAAGATAGCTTAGCTCATATCACATCAAATCGTGCAAATGATTATTATTGTTATACTTTGTTCTCAAATTGTTAATGCTAACAACATCAGCATTGCGTGACTACATGTATTTAGTGTGTATTAGCGTTACCTGTAGATTTATTTATTTCTGTACAGACTAATCTCTAAGGTTAATTTATCATACCATACAATCCGCAATTAAAAAATTAAAAGTTTAATTATTCCAGCTGCTGTGAGAAAAGGCTATAAGTGATCCGTCACCTGCAGCATCCTCACATGCCATATAGCCTACTAGCTGGTACTAGCTGGTTCTGTATGTAAACAGATGTGACGTAATGACGCAAAGACGAACAGTGGCATGTTTGAATTTCCCGTGGAAACTTACCAGTACCTCTCAAATTAGAAAACATTATTACAAGTTTACCATTGTGAATCGGGCTAAGGTAAAGAGATAGTTTTGAACACTGGCTGGTTATGCACTTGCTCAAAAATTGATTTTGGACAATTTTTAACCAAAAAAGTTAAGGACTGCAGCTTTAAAATGTATTGTAGGAGCTTCTGTTACTTTTACTGTTCATATTATTGTTCTCTCATGTTTTATCTTTAATTTAATAGCACAGTGAATATTTAGAGCTGCTCCAGCAGGGCTCAACAGCAATGATTTTTTTTTTTCTACTGGCCTGGTTGGGCCAGTGGTTAAAATGTTTAGATACCAGTGAAACATCACAATTTTTAGTTATAGAAATGGAATAAAGTAATCAAATGTAAAATAACACTGCATAGTCTTCACTGTATAAAATAAATATAAATGAATCATTACTAAAGTTATAAAAGTTATTTAGTCAAGTTCAGTGAGTTTCTCTTTGTATTTTTTTTTTAGTTAGATTAACATTTAAGACAAAGACAACAGTAGGAATATTAGGCTGCTGTCACTTTAAGAACTGCACATATCTAACATACTGTTACACGCATTTTACTTTCACTTACGACTATGTTTCACAAGCATACTTGCCTATATGGGCATTTTGACATAATTTTGTGTGAATTTGTTCATTTAAGCGCAGGAAGACATGAAAGAGAACTCAATTTAAAAGGCTATTCGCGCAAAAAATCATGTGATTACTGTACCGCCTTCCTGTAATAATGTAGGAAACCACTCATACATAAATTACATAATAGTTAATGTTTTTACTTGCACATACAATTTAGTTTTAATCCAAATGATGCATGTGTGCTGAGTAATCAAGATCAGCAATAAAGAGCATGCAACAGAAGTGCGCACCCTCTCTCTTTACTGCGCCACTGCGCGCTTAATCCACTCTGCCTGCTTTTCTCTTATCAGCTGCGCACAGAAGCTATAGTGTGAATATTTAATTTGTTTTATAGTCTTTTAATTAGATACATTTACTTCATAGACATCCTTCTCTGATATCTCCATTGTGCTCTGTGTTTGCTCTTGTCGTGTTTCTTTGTCTGGAAGCAAACACTACACGCTGTGTGGTATCAGTTGCTGCATTTCTCAAGGGTCAACTTAAAAAGCTTGATAAAAGCGGAAAGTTCATTTCAACACACATTTTTAGTTGTAAAACATTCTGTAAGACATGCTGAAGGAAGACGTGACACATGAAGTGACAACTGACTCTGGTAGCTCACATGACAGGCGGATGTAGTACATTCAGATTTCATTCATACTACTGCTCTTATAAATACTTTCTGATATGACTGTTTTGTTTTATGTATTTTTTTATTCTTTGTATATATTTATGACAGTAAATTAATTAAAAAAAATATATATTCCTTTTTATCAGTGGCAACAGAGATTGTCATCTTGCTTGAAATGAAACTTTTACATGTCTTAAATGATTAGTCAGCCTGTGGTTGTGCCAGTAATTTGTTGTTGCATTCCTTCATTTTCAGCTCTGCAAATGAAAGTTTATGTTTGGTGTCGCAACAAATTATTGTATTTCAATCTCTAAAGAAATGTTATAATTTGTTATTGCATACCAACATGCAATGTAACGCAGCAGCGTGTGATTCTTCCAGTGTTACAAGTGGATCTTTAGCAAAGTTGAATCCATCTGTTGTCATCCCCACCTCCCTCTCCTACACACACTCACAAAGATTGACAACACATGACCTTGAAAGCTGAGTTGTCTGACATTTTATATAAGATGTTTGTTGTTTGTTGTCCCAAATGAAGACCGTGTCATTTGATTGTACAAGCTGAATACACAACTGCATATTGTTTGTATAAATACCCAAATAAACAGATTACAAAACTATGGTAGTGGTTAGATAGCTGTTTACATTTCTCTCTCTGAGGAAAAAACAAAAACAAAAAAACATTCCATTCTCACTTTTCTCATTTTTAACTTTCCTCCGATAAAGCTACTTTACTGTCCGGATGATTGTATGCAACTGATTTACTTTAAACAGAAGGTTTAAAGTAAATCAGGAAAATGCATACAGCCAGTCAATACTTACTGAGCAGATACGAGAAAACAAATCATTCATAATTCAAACCTTTGTGTCTTTGTGTATCAGTGTGTGTGCATGTGCATGATGAGTGTCAGAGATAACAAATTGTAAGGAAAAGTTGAATTTGTATCTGCTTAGGATCCTGGCTGCCTTATACATATGGCTTCAGGTTTTGTGGTAATAGGATCTTTGATAGATGGCAGCCCTCCTCAGTCTCCTATTTTTTAAAAGATATTTATTTATTAATCTGTCTATTTATTCAGTCAGATCATCCCCCGCGGGGTCACTGTCACAAACCACCTGCATCAGTTTTTTTTCTGCTTTTTTCATCCTTTGCTTTATAGTTCATATCCAAAGTCACTTATGCGCATCTCAGTTGGCCGAGCATCATCCTTCCGCCCACAGGCTAACAGAGGGTATGTTTTCCATCTCATCTCTCATCTCGTGGGCCGAGGCCTTCCTCCATCTCTCCACCTCTTTTCTTAATTCTTGACACATGTCAAATGGAAGCGTGCCCTTTAGTCTTCTCATGTGTATGGAGATCTGACAGCAATTCCCCCATATTTATATTGCAAGCAAAATGCTCCTGGACTTATAAGGAGACGTGTGTCAGTCTACTCATTTAAGTTTTTACATTCAGATTCGTTCTTCTCGTTCATTCAGGCTGCTCCAGTTCCCAGTTGCTCCAATTTTAGATTTTTTTTGTCCCCATTCTAGACAGGAACTCTGTTACAAAATCGGGTTATATATGTATTAATATATAATATCTAATTAAATACACCCTTTGTAATAATATAATTTTATATACATGTAATATTGTAATTTTACCCAATATTTTGGGGTAGTGTGTGTAGTGTGTGCTAATGTTTTAGTGTATATAGTCATTAGCTTAGCAGCGTGCTAACATCATATACAAACTGTGATTGTTAGTCAGGTTGAGTGTGCTGAGGAGTGTTTTTGTGTGTTGCACCAATAACTGTTAACAGAGTTGTCACCTGCAGAGACTTGTTTTAAAACAGCTTCTATTATGAGTTTTGATTATGGTTAGCATGGTTTCTTAGAAATTAGCTGCCTATAAAGATACCAGTAGGTTTTGGAACTGAGCTACGAGCTTTATGATGAATTGGTATTCAAATGAGTTTTGTGAAATTGTACACCCACCCCAGTTTACGTTAAGTCCTCAAAGATCACAATCTCCATTAGACACAATCTCTTAGTGCCATGATCATCTGTCCACACCACTGTGCATTCTGGCATCTCAGGTAAACACCCACCAGGTGTCACTTAATCCCGCTTTTGACGCCAACTAGACCTTGTCCCTTTAGGGGTGACCTCAAACTCATCGTGTCACACTCCTGGCCCTCTGAGAACTCCCCAACAAGAATCATGGACGGGGGCTGTTTTAAAGGGTCGTGAGGGGGTTGTAAAGGTAGTATGAGTTTGAGCGTCGGGGTGGGGGTGACAGCACTGGAAACCAATGGTGCATCAAGACAGTTCTACCCCGCCACGGTGGCCATAGATCAGGGCAGGGCTGCTGGCGGACCGGGTGAGGGTGACAGGGGAATAACATCCCTTTCTCCTCAATCGACAGGGCCCATAACTCCTGCCTCCCCAGGGACAGATTGAGAAAGGCAATAGCCAGGGGCTGTGAAGCAGAGATGCTTGGCAGAATTGAAAGTTAAAGAAGCAGGAGTGGAATATGTTTTTTTTTTCCCCCCACGCACTTGTGCCTGCTCTTGCACTCTACTGTCATTTTTTTTTTTTTTTTTTTACCACTCTCTACTGAGGGAAACATTTTTTTCCCAATTTTTCTAGAGCGAGTCCGAAGCTTCCTCTATGTACTACAGCTTTATGTTTTTCACGCAATTTAAATGCATGCCTGAGGACATAGGGGATAGCATTCCCCGTTGGGAAGTGTACTTCCACGGCATCCCTTGTTTGTATGCCGGCATGTAGACCGTGAAGCCTGCAGGGATAGTGCTGTGTCAGGACCGAAGCAGTGTCTCTGCAAGAGTGCCAGACTCTTGCCCCGGTAGCGACAGATTTTATAGCCTGATCAATTTCCCAGTGGCTTATTGAATGTCTTTTAAATGGCTTTTTTATTTTCAATTATAACCCACTGTGTCTCGCCTGCCACAATGGGCCAACATTTGCACTGGCGGATAATTTAAAACCCTACTTTAGGAAATTATGCATTTTATATTGCCTAAATTTACAATCCCCTACCCAGTGCTGGTGTAGCGACAATAAAAGGCAAAGTAACCGAATGGATTTTTGCATATGCGTTAATGAATGCGTTAGTATTTGTTTGGGGCTAACTGGCACATCCATGGTGGACACCACTGATGAACGAGGTACGTGAAACGTCCACGTTTATGGAGATTTATGTGCTTATTAAATTGAACTTGCTTTCAGGTGCCGTTATAAAGTTGATGGAAGCAAACGCAGATTGAAGTACCTCTGGCGAATGACCCAAAGTTAGATAGGTGCATCGAAGTGCATTCGCCCCCGTCCCAACCAACCATCTCTCCCCTCCTTATCCCCAGCACGCGAAGCAACTTGAAGGTGAAAGAAGTGCTCACCGGAGCTCATTGGAAAGTAGAAATGACAGTAAATTTTTCAGCCTCCCTCTCCCTCGCTCCTCCATGAGATGGGAGATCTTGTTATAGCAGTCAGGATGAGAGGGGGTCAGGGCAGCAAGCCGGCGTGCGCCTGTTGATGATTGAGGAAAAGAGGAGTAAATTCATTCTGCTCTCGGCACTTTGTCAAGTGCCAGTAGCTTACCGTTGAGAGCCAGTCACCCATCACCATGTTACGACCTCAGAGGTCAGCGGCGAGCCATAAATCAGTGAAGAGAGAGGTTGCGGTGATGCTGCAGAGCTGAAGAGAGCTGATGCGACTATTGCCTTTGCCGTGCCACCCCCCCACCCTTTCCACCCTTTATGAAGCTGAGGAACCAAGGCCTGCATAAAAATGAAGCCCAGCCTTTCACCACGTGTTGCTGCGTGGAGTGCTGAATAAAGTCTTTGTACACTTTTATTCTGCATTTTCTTGATTAGATTGTTTATTGTGACGTGGGCTACTCTGTGAGCACCCTCATACTACTCATGCAAAGTGTTGATTTTTGTTCTATAATGAAGGATTTCATAAGTGACATTGTTTTTGATTACTTGCGACAAACCTCCTTAGAGTATTAATTAAAACGGCAGCAGATGTGCAGGTGTGGGAAATCATTAGAAAGAGGCCCCAGTCTGTGAAAATTTCTCTCTCCCAGCATGCAGTAGCTCTGCATGGCAAATAGGACGCCTGAGAGGGAAAGCGTACCTCACAAGTTCATCTTAAGAACAAGTACATAAAAAACACAAGCATGTACATTACAAAAGGGACATCAATCCATTCATCTGGACTTCGTCTTGGATGTTTTTTGTCTCCTGCCAATGAGATTCTGCTAATTTTTCATGCTGAAACTGTAGAACGGTACACGCAAGGTACACGTGAATTGTTTTGCTTGAACAAGGTTGTCAGATTTTCGACAGAGCTGTGTTTCCAACACTTCGACTGGTCGGTTCCAACTTAAACAATGAACGAACGTCAATATGACGGTTTCCACTATTTTTTGATGTTAATTAATATATCATGGAATTATCGATTTCTTAGGCACCCATGTGCTAGCATTTTTCTCGGGCGCACTGGGAGAGAGCACTAGGAAAGGGGATCTGGTTGGTCAGCTCCTGCTTTCAATATTTGCTCCTATTAAACTGTGATTATCCTGCAGTGCCTGGCTTCTCTCAAAGTTGGAGAGAGCAGGCCAAGACAACACAGTCAGATTTTTCCAGAAAGTAAAAACTTCCTGACAACTCTGAAGGTTTACCAGGTCTTCTGAAATTATTGAATACCTCATGTCAGCTTATGTTGAGGTACATATATCGACATTTGCAGATGTTGAAACTGACTTTTTCGATTACTCATTTCTCATTAGTCCCTCGTACAATGGCCTCACAGGACTGATATATAGTCAATTTTAATACAGTATATGTAATTTAATTTTTATTTATTTTTATGTATGTTATTCAGGGGTACGGGAAGTAGGGTGTACTAAGCACTTTTAAGTGGGCTATTAAAAAAGTGTTATTTATATGTTTCATTGTTTTTTTAAAACCTCCGCTCTACTCCCTATGCTAGTTTTGGTGTTGTGCAAGGTAGGTAGGTTTTCTGTTCATTTTTTATTAGCTGTCACTGTATAGGCACATTTATTGTATATGATAGTGTTAACAGCTTAATAGCCCTTTTATTTAAAGTAGGGGTCAGGAACCTTTTTTGACCAAAGAGCCATTTTTATCCTTCCCCCCCCCCAAAAAAAGCCACAGTAAAAAATAGAATATTAAATAAAAAAAATTTTTTTTTCAATAACATTTCAATAATAGTAACGAAAAAGTCTTTGTGAATGCGCTTTGGCCTTCTTAATATCAAGCACCCCCCCACCCAAAAAAAAAAAACACAGCACCCCCAACCTAAATCATCTTCCCACACCCCTGATGTTATTTATTGTTGGTGGTTTACTTGTTAATACACCGTTTTTTAGCACAGATGAAGCCCAAAATATACATACTTTTTGATGTGGATGCTTCGCGTACACATACAGCTGAATGCACAACTTTCAAAGTCAGGTCATTTGATAGCGTGCATGAACCCAGAAGGTGAACACATGCAGACTGGAAAATTTCAGCCTTGTCCGGATCTATTTCTCTACAAAAGTTTTTAACGATACAAATTACTTTGTATTTCATGTATTTCTTAATTTTCTCACACAAGCACTCTTTAGCACGGCTGTCTGTTGTTGTTGCATCTCCAGTGGTTTGTTGTTGTTCCGTTTCTTTTTCAACTGGAAACAACGGACCGGGGCAGTGTTGCCACCTTGTATACAACCTAATTAGCGAAAAAATTCAAGGCACATATTCAAGCTGAGCATATAGAGTATGTGTGGTATGTCTGGCTGCTTGCGTACCTACATGTTAATGAAATTATGCCATGCTGTATGCATGCCCTAGCCCAGTGTTTCTCAACTAGTGGGTCGCGGAGTGTGCAATTAAAGAAACATCAACAACAATAAATGTAATTCTAAATGTTTTTCTGTTGTGAGACTTTTATTTTGAATGACGTGTGTGAAAGTCAGATGCCGTTTAAGTGCCTTAGAAAAACGTTTTCCTGTATCTGCTGTCAGATGAGATGTCAGGCTATGTCAGTGTCATTATTCTAATGTTATTTTCATAACTTGTTATGGAAGACACTGACCTCAGAAAAACTAACTTTCCTGTACTGTCAGACGTTATACTGTGCTCGTAGTGCGTATATGCCTTGTGCAAATGCAGCGGCGTGTGCTGTATATCACTTCACTAAAGCGCAATAGAAACTATGAGCATGCAACATCGTAATTACATTGTCAATTAGTAAGTCATGAAATAAAAGTAAAGTACCAATAAATCACATAACTGGTACGTTGTGTGTTAGCTGGGAAGGATTTACAAGCAGATACTCCAGATGCGTCATTAACGTAATTTACGTCACGCAGTTAGATCTTAAAAGTCCATGCTGATTATATCAGAGATGGCAGAAAGAATTATTCATTCCAGTGTCTGTTTCGCTTTAAAACACAAACTCTGTCATATTCTGTCATTGTATCTGAAGAGCGCGAGCCCTTCTGCATCGCGCTGTTCCTGTCTGAACAGAATGTCGAAACATCCCACTGCTGTATGGCCAGATGATATGCAAACTATGTTTCTCGGCTGGATAAAGCAAACCAGTGTCTTACTAGTAAAGTTTTGATGGATGAGGATTGCAATCAAAATTAAAAAAGATGATTGCGGTGACGTACAGGAGTCATACATTAAGCACGTGTGAGTCCGTTATATTGATGCACGGACAAATCATGGATGAGCGCGCTCGACGCACTGATCGCACACATTTCAGTACGTTCATGTTGTTTTCACACACATTCAGGATAATGTTTTAATTTGTCCTGTGTATGTTGCTATGTACTTTAGTATATATGCAGGTCAAGGTGGTTGGTTTATCATATCACTTGGTTATTTGGTGTCCTTTTGGAGTCGGAAAGTGTCCTTTTTTGGAAAGACACCTAAATTTACCTTGAAAAAAGCTGAAAAATACAGTTTTGTGAGAATCACACTTTAGCCTGATGTTTGCTGGATATATGATGGCAAACAAGGACGTGTTAAACAAGATAAATGGTGTATGCTTAATTTCATGATAAGTGTGTGATCAATGGCAGATGGGGGAGTGTTTTAGAAACCTGTTTGGAAACAATCATTATTTTTGCTGTTGCATTTAGCGCCTCTCGTAGGATCCTTCTTTTGGTTTATTTTTACAGCATATGTTCTCAATTTAGTACATTTTTTTTTTTGCCATTTGTTACTGTGGAATGGAGTGTTTTCTCACATTTTATTTGTCAAAGAGTCACTTAAAATTTCAGAACTGCCTGGAGAAGCTAAGCTTCGTATTTCTGAACACACACGTACACTTCCACAAACTCAGTTAAGAGACGCTTGACACATCAGAATGATGGACTCCTTGAATGCACTGACCTCTCTCCTCCAGACGCCCCTTTCACCCGCCCTCTCTCCTTACAGCCCTTCATCCCTCCATTTCCACCCATGTAGATGAGACAGAGATAGATGAAGAAATTTCTGATGGGCAGCCATTTCATAGCAACACACCAAATGAGTTCTGGCTGCCCTGACCCACCCTTCTTTGCTGGAGATTAATCCTGACGCAGAGCACTTTCTGACCATGACAATTCTGTGTGTTAAAGGGGACTATTCTTTGGGGACAAAATTGGGTTTACTTAACTAAATCTGATAAAACCGTAGAAGTTCACACATACAAAGAGATCTGTTACTACTTGTATTGTAAAATAGAGAATTGACATAAAGTGAAGCCGAGCTCTCACATGTCTGCTCCACTTACACAAATTGACTGTTCTTTGTATGTGGAAGTCAGTGATTGTTTATTGTGAAGGATAAGCTTATATAGTGCTTATCTGACTTCTCACTTCAATAGTAAGTGACTCTTGAATGAAACAGTAGCACTGGAAACCGCCTAACGCACAAAGCCTGGTATGTATTCAGGACATGCTGCCCACAGGCCTGATGACTCAATGTGTATTATGAAGTGCCTCTAGATTTATGGGCACACAAAGACCCCACCAATTGGTAACTGAGCCCTCTGGGATGGCAGGCAAAGATTGTGCTCATCTCTACAGTACTATCATAGCATCTAAACACAAGTCAGCCATAAATTTGAGGAATTTATGTCATATAGGTGTTGTGTGTCTTTTTTTCTGAGGGCGTTTGATAAAGGTTTTAAAAATATAGCTTGTACTATATTGATGTGCAGTGAAATATTAGAGTGCACAATGGATTGTTTTGCTTTTTTGGCAAGACAGTCGAACAGAAGAGTTACATCCAGTTTGTTAAGCATTTTATAATTTGCAAAGGGTGTTTATTTGTAACATCTTGCGAATTTTAACCACAATTTTTTTGTTTGCTGCCTTTCTGGGTCATTGATTAATTGTGACTGTCATGTGACTTCACAGGGCATCTGTCCCTCCTCTGTGTTCATGACAACCTGAATGAAGACCTGCGATGTCCTGACACTGGTGTCCACCTCTCTGGACAGGTAAGGCCTCATGCCACTTCTGCGCCCATCTATCAATAAGGATCCAAGGTTATTTGACATCTGAAAAGAAAATCAATTTGCTTCCTCTACATTGACACTAAAGTGATACCAAACCCTTTGCCCAAGCTCAAAAATGTTTACTAGTGCCAACAAATATTTTGTTTTTACTTTTGTTGTCACCTTGAAACTAGTCAAGCTACAAACTACTCCATTTAAAATGGTGCTAAACTGAGACTGGCTTTGTTGTTTGTTGCAGTTTGCAGCACTATTGTGGTGTTTCGTTCTGAAGTTTGTCCCTTTTTAAAAATGTACCAATTTTAATACCAAAGCCCCCCACAAATTAACAAATTGGTTTATTGAATGATTCACTGACTCGCTCATAAAGTACAAACATAATGCTGTAACCTGGGTCAGCGAATCAGTGAACAAAACTGAATTAATCCTTTTTACTGAACTGATTCAGAAGAGTCAATGAGATGAATTAAAATCCTGACCAAAAGTTCAAAAAATCAAAAACCACATATATTTCAGGTTGGAATTTTTTTTAGATAATTATTGGTTCATATATAACATCAGATAACAATATATAAAACTACTTTTTCTAGCACTGAAGTAACATTTTAGCTACTCTTCAATTTTAGCAACCTGTTATTCATTTGAAGTGTCTTGAAATCACTAGGATGGTTATAAAATAAATAATACATAAGAATAAAAAAATAAGAATAAATGAAAAACATAATTAAGAACAATATTCACTGAAAACGTGAGGAACATGAGAGGAAGCAGAGTGATCATCAAAGAGAGCAGCCCTCTGGTGGCCGCCAAAAAAATGTCTGTGTCTCTAGTGTCAGACTTGTAGTACACTTATCACACTTTAAACTTGATTCTGATAACAAATTCCTAAAATGACTTCCTCCTGATTACATCACTTCACCTATTTTGTGTTCATTTGGGTGGTCTGAGAGATATTGTGTTCGGATCATTGTTTTTTGCTCACTGTAAACAGAAATCTAATACCACAATTTAATTCACACTTGAGGCTTTACATGGAAATTTCCAGATTCCCAGAGGTGTGAATCAGTTTGAAGTGTACACTGTGCATGTAGCACCTCATCAAGGTCACAGGCCTGGCTGCGCACACGGCGGTTCCACCTTGAGAAGTGAGGAGAGGAGGGCGGGGTTTGTTGATAATTGGCAGTTTAGTGTGAGCCGGCATTGTGTCATACAGTCCCATGATGCAAGAGTTATGATCACTTTCAGCTGTGAGACGGCAGCCTGTTCACACTCATATCCGATCAGATCTCCGCGGCTGAGATCTCCACATATTGATCCTATTGACTAAAATCCTTTTTTGGAGTTTCTTTTGACTCTTTTGCCTCACTGTCTTTTGTTTTTCAGTCAAGTTGTCAGTCTCTCCATCTCTTCGCTAAAGTTTATTATTTTCTGTTGTCTGTTGCATAGTTTTTGTTTTTTTTGTTGTTGTTGTTTTTTAAACAACTTTTTTAAACAGGTTTACTTCACCCATTAGCTAATTTTGCTTTCTTTCTTTCTTTCTTTCTTTCTTTCTTTCTTTTGTTTGTTTTTTTATTTAGCTATGCTTTTTGTCTGTTGTTTTTTCATTTATTTACATCAAACATTATTTTATTAATTTATTTTGTTTATCATTTATTTGTTTTTGGTGGTTTTGTTTTCTGTTGCTTTGATTTGTTTTGCTTTTTGTTTTGTTTTTTCCAATCAGGTTTGCCAAACACTGTTGCTGTATCAAGATGCTTATAAATAGAGAATTATCCATTTGTTTTATTTATCATTTTTTTATTTTATTTTATTTTACATAGCTTTTCCTTTAGCAAAGATATTTACGACTTTTTGAAAGTATTTTTCACAGCACTATTTGACCCAGAGGAGGACTGGCGGACAGGCAAATATGCTCTTATATATAATGAGAGCACTTTCGTCCTTATTGCACTGTACCAGATGGGCCAGTCACCAACCATTGAACATGGACTACAGCCCTTCTGGAACCTTTGTGAACTTCCGCCAGTGTGTCAATCACTAAGTGAGTGGCAGGGCTTCCTGTTTTGGCCGTGTGAGGTTACACATCCTGGCAGGGGAGCTGCTGTCAGCCACAGAACCTCGTGCTAGTCGTGTCTCCCACACACACACTTGTTCAGCCCCATGGGGATCTCCTGACTTGCAGGCTCATGACACACCA
This sequence comes from Hypophthalmichthys molitrix, assembly GCA_037950675.1. NCBI lineage: Eukaryota > Metazoa > Chordata > Actinopteri > Cypriniformes > Xenocyprididae > Hypophthalmichthys > Hypophthalmichthys molitrix. Next base: position 9,526,773 of record CM075501.1, on the reverse strand, counting down.
GCGGAGGTGCTACACTGATTCCTGTTTTACTTCACACCTGCACAGTGCTGTCAGGAGTCCTTCCCCGGCCACACGAGAGGTCATTTACGCTTCAGTCAAAGCTAATTAAACATTTTTTGTGCCAAAAGAACATAAATGAATCTGAAAAGGCACTGATGGAGAGAAAGGACTGCAGAATGACAAAAATGAAATGTTTGTCAGCAACACCTCAATAACTGCTAGTCTCTAAACTATTTTTGAATTAAAATTTGGTACTTTATTGTTTCTCGTCTGGCAACTTTTTGCATGTGGCATTTTAATCAGATGCCATACCATGAATTTTGAAATCTTATTTTTGGACTTTTTGCCATTTTTATTTATAGCATAACGGATACATGACAATATAGGCTGAGGGAATGTATTAGGGTCCACTAGGCCACAGATCTGACCACAGTTCGTTTGACGTTGAAGTTTTGAAGTGTTTTTTGATTCAGGATGCGAATATGGAGTAATTGACCCTACACCATAGTAAAGGCCCGAAATCTAAGAACAAACTGGTGTGATGTCATTTTAAACAAAATCATTTGTTTGGAGTTCGGAGTCTGAAATGGCTTGCCAAAGTAAACTTTCTGGAAAAATTTGCTCCGGCTGGTAAACGCCTTCGAACTACCATTGGTCCGCGGCGATTGCGCAATTGGTAGGTGTGCTCTTAGGCTCCGCCCTCTTTGACATGGAAATCTTCTCCAGTTAATTTCTTCTGTTGAGTCCATCGAGGTGAAAACATAAACACTGTAGAGCTGCTTTATAGTAGAAATTGAAGTGTAATTCTAATTGAAAGCAACACTGACAATTTTTTCATGTTTAATACTGTAAAGCTGTTTGGTTTAAAGCAATATATTGTGTAAAGTGCTATATAAATAAACGTGACGTGGCTTTACTTGACTGGAGTGCCGAATTGTTGAGCTTGTGGAAACATTTCCTTGTCAGATGTTTTCTTAACTGCTTTTTTCACGCTACTGTCATTTTTGTGTTTTTGAGAGAAAAGCATGGAGCTCACATTTACGTATTCATATGATGTTTTCTAACAGTATACCACTGGTCATGTATTTCAAATTTCTTTTTACCCCTAAACGATGAACGAAAAAGAGCTTTTCTGTGAGAATATCTGTGACTTTATGCCACCTGTGTGAGCAGCACAAGATAAAGCTCTCCAGCTTTCTGACTGCTCTCTCCATAATAAAAAATAAGGACACATAATGGAAAAAGTAAAGAAAAGTCTCACACTGTCATAATATTTATTAAATGTTTTTTTTTTTTTTTTTTTTTTGGTCTTTTTGTCTTTCATCTGGTCATTTATTGCAAATAACAAAGTGGCCTAAAACAGTCAGTGTTAAATGTTCTGGAAATCCTATGAGATTTGAAAAACAAGTCAAAATGATTAGCAGTGTGATCATCGCCTAGTATATGACTGATTTCCTTCACAGCTTTGCTCTTAATCCAAATGCTTTGTATTATGACTGACCATTTAGCCTTTTTAGACATAATTTGATTGGATCAATGAGGCCTAACTCCTCAAAGGCCTCTGCTAAAGAGTTCCTTTCCTCTAAAGATTTCCTCTGTTGCTGATGAGTGATATTAGTTAACATAGACCAGCTCTGCCTTTTGGCCATTTTTTTTATTTTTATTACTTTTATTTTAATTTTTTTACATTTATTCCTTGAGCTAAAAAGTTTGAAAATAGTTGGTGGAAAAAAATGAACAATATATATATTTGCTCAATATTTGTATATATTTTTTAATATTTATATATTTTTTTGTGTGATATATATTTTTTCTTTCAACTTTTCAAATATTTTAGCAGAGAAAAAAAGCTTTGAACGCATTGAACCTTCAATCCCACTGACAATACACCAAAATAAAAGAGGCATTTAGCTGAAAAACAATGACAAATATTTCAAACCTCAGAGTGCAGATGTACTCACCTCTCCCACACTCTTTGAACAGCCAGTTGCAGAGACCATTGTTTCACCTGAAACAATTCGTATTGAATCATCGCCATGTTGTCTTTTTATTCTTGCTGTCCATCGGGGCCTGAGCGTTAATATGCCATCACTACAGCTCACATCCTCGTTAGACACTGCAACCGATGAGGTTTCCTGTGGCTTGGGGGCTTCGCCAGCAGGACACTTGCTCCTACCAATCTATCAGCGAAGAGAGGAAGAGAGGCACAGAGCTGTTATGTCACTCTGGAACGGCCACCTGAGCTCCTGTGACTAACTCTGCAGGAAGAACAAAGCCAGACCGCAAACATCGGCAGCTTTAGATCAAGAAGGCCTATTGAGGGAGGCTACTGTACAGATGTGAACAACAGAAATTGTTTGTTGTGAAGACCTTTTTCCCTTTACATCCCCGTCTGCGGTGTCTTTTAAATGGATAGTTCACCTAGAAATGACAATTCATGCTTATTTTTTCCACCAAAGGCATGTTCTAAAATCCCACATGGGATTTTTTCTGAATAGACATGAAACATTGGAGATAAAAAAGAGAAAAATGGAAATGGTCATCCTGGTGTCATCAGTACGGAGACAGAATGTTAATTAATTGTCACTCGTGGGATCTCAAGTCTGCTCATCTCCTCCTCTTTACCCTGGTGTTGACTGTATCGTCAAGCTGGTCGGGCGTGTGATGGACATTTCCCCTTGTGGTGTGGGTGGATTGGAGAGTGACACCTACTTCCACCCCCATTGGAGAGGAAGTTCCTATCAGAACACAACAGGAAAAGAAAAAAGGAAAACAAGCTGACATCTTTTCACTGATGAAGTCACTTCCTACAGGCCCTGTATTGACCCTAGTCCACCCACCCAGACAGAGCTTGAATCAGAAACACCGCATGCTAAGATGAACTTTTTAGCAGGTAAATCTATTAGGTCTGAGTATATCTTTAATTGTCCATGCATATATGATCTATATTGACTCTTCTATTGACCTTTGTATGAAATATGACCCTAATAATATGTAACATTATAACCCAAAGATCAGAGGGACAGACTGGAGATTTGCCTTCATTGTGCCCTTCAACAACATGGCACTTGACCCCAGGTCACTTAAGGAGGACTGTCCATGTTGTAATGGTGCTGTAAGCCACTTTAGATCACTTTAGAATTATTAAAGTATTTTTTTTAAATTATATTATAATGACTAATAATTATATACAATAATATTTATTAAGAAATATTTGTTGTTTTTTCATTTGTTATAGGCCATAATTTGTTATTATGCCCCTTTTCACAAGAAATAAGTCTCTGGTGCCTGTGAAGTTTCAGCTCAAAATACCCCACAGATCATTTATTATAGCTCGTCCAATTTGCCCCTATTTGGGTGTGAGCAAAAACACAGCATTTTTATGTGTGTCCCTTTAAATGCAAACGAGCTGTTGCTCCCGCCCACTTTCCAAAAGAGGGCAGAGCTTTAACAGCTTGTGCTTCAGTTGCTCATCAACAACAAAGCTGGAGAATCTCACGCAGTCAAAATGACGATTGTCAGTTACATTGTTCAAACCGGAGTCGGACACTGATGGAGAGACTTAGGAAGAAGTTACAACTTTTAGAATGCAACTGGACATTTCTCAACGGTTAGTGGATAAATTTATGTAGTTGCTGTGGAGTTGATTCAACTCATCGACCAGCATGTGCCGTCATGTTAATCTTTTGTGCAAATCCAGCATTGAATTGATCGTTTGTGAAGCAGTCCGGCGTAAAATGACGGCATGGCAACAACACTCTACTACAACAACTCTTCCTCTTCTCTAAAGCAGCTCAACATGGCCTCACCCCCTTTGTTGCGTGTTTTTTTCATGGCGTTAGAACTGGTACACTGTTGTCGCAAATACAAAATGGCAGCGCCGTGGGTGGAAACGTGCGGTTAACGTGCATTAAGGGGTGGTAATATTATAATAAGATCCCCTTCCTACGTCACTAGGGAGCGAAATCTGTGCGGCTTTTTTTCACACACAGAGAAAGGCTTGCCAAAACAAAGTTACTACATTGTCCTTTTTCACATTTTCTGGGTCGGTAGATGCACCGGGGACCTGATTATAGCACTTAAACATGGAAAAAGTCAGATTTTCATGATATGTCTGCTTTAATCATTTTAAATGATTAAATTATTATTATATATTTTTCTTTTTAATATAAACCTTAATCCTCAGCTGTAATGCTAACAATTATATTGGATATCAGGTTGTGTTTGCTATTTATTTATTGCAATTTATGAATTATTTTTTGCTTCACTGGAAACATTAATTATCAACTTTATTTTTTATTTTTTCCTCACTGCAGTCTTTATCTTGACTTTCAGTAAAATCTCAGAATGTTTCATCTTTTTTTCCTGGAATTCGGGATGCAAAGGTATTTTAATCCTGGCAGTCACCCACACCAAATGGAGTTCATTCAAGGTCATTCATTCAGTTGCTACAAAAATAATGAAAAACTTAAATCTTTGCAACAAATTAAAAAGGACATTGCAGCTTCACTTAAGTCTTGGCAAGCACTGCATCAACAGCTCAGATGTTTCTCAATTATCAGTTTTGTCTGTTTGCGAAATGGATCTGTTAGCACTGTGTGAAGTTCTTGCCAGCACACAGCTGGGACAAAGAGAATGAAAAAAAGATGCTTCCGTTCATGTTGATAGTATTTTCCTGTTTACACTGAAATGCAGGTCTGCAGTTTGAGAGAACGCGACCACGCTCTCATTTTGACCTAAAACATTTAAAATCTCATATCCCTCTCAGAAGTCCCATAGACGTCTGGCTCAATAGAGGCAGATTAGTCTAATGCTTAATTAAACAGCTTGCGTTCCAATAGCATGCTGCTGTTGCTAGTGGTGTGAAATGACTCACAGGGGCTCTTGGTGGTCTCTGGGTGAAGTCATTAGAGCCGCGTGCCAGACCTTAGATGAGCGGGTACCACTGCTCTCTCCTGGCTCATTGAAGATGCTCCCCCACCACATGCATTCATTATTCATGAGTGCCAAATTTTAATCTGATGTGTATATCAAAGACAGCATTTGGTTTCTGATCTCCCCATGTGTGTCCAGCGCTAGCCAAAAGAAATTCATAAAAATGTCTCTCATTTAAAAAAAATATTGTTTTAATTTGCGTTTTTCACACACTTGGGAAATGGCTTTATCTTTAGATTTTTGTATGTTTGAGTCATTTAAAAAATTGGTTTGTTGCAATGGTTACATGCGATGTTGCCTTAGAATTTGGCTAAAACAAGGTATTCCATGTTTATAATGTTACAAAATGTGAAATTCACACAGAATGAGTTACAATGGAACAATAGCTCAGTGGAATGCAAAAACTGTGTGAACGGGCCTTAAGTAAGTAGGTCACTAGGTTTTGCAACAGAGTTGTAGTATTTATCATCTGAACAAGGTAGACTATCAGCTAAAACTGGTATTGAGCCTCTTTTTTGACTGTTAGGTTTGTTTTTCATTAGGTCGCTTCTTAACCTGCCCTTGATTTTCAGTAGGAAAAGGACGGCTCCATCCTGTCTAAATGAATCTTGATCAAGTCAAATCTTGGTCAGTGACAAAAAATATGGACGAAAGATAGTTATACTAGTTTGGAACAGCATGAGAATGAGTAAACAATGATTTCTGGGTGAACTATCGCTTTAAAGGGTTGGAGCCATTGCTTTGCAATTAGCATGTTTCCCCCAGTCGAATTAAGCCAAGGTGCCCATGTGGGAAAATGGGGTTCGAATCTGACCCAAATCTAAAAAAAAAAAAAACCTCTGAAGAAATAAGAAAACAGTTCTCAGGAGATCACATCTGCCCATGATTTACAGCCTGTTAGTATACACATCACACAATGTCAATCAGAATTCCTTTGGCTCTCTGATGTTAAGCAGATACAATTTCTCCTTTCGCGAATGCGCACACACACTAACAGTGGCGGCAGGCACTGACAATCTTGCCACAGGTCAATGACAGCTTGACGGGCTTTGCCTGGCTCTCTCTGCAGGTGACACAAAGCAGCCCTCCTCTCTGATGCATACTGAAACAGATGCACACCAGTGTTCCCCCCGGAGCTCCCTCCACGCTCTCTTTGATGGTCCCAGGCTCCGGCCCTCTGATGTGGCCCTCTTTCAGAGCGTGTCATGTTCACTTGGCGTACACAGGCTGTCTGATATCAAGTAGCTGCTGCCAGGGAACCAATGTTGTAGAGGAACTGAACGGTCTCCAAGGATCAACTGGCAGACTAAATAACTGCTGATTTGCCATCAACTATCTGCTGTGTACGAACAGCTGTTTATCAGAAGAAGGCAAGGCGGACGACCAAAGGTTCTTCAATACTCTTTCTTCACCAAAATCCTGAACGAACGATCAACACTCATTTGCCTTACTTCTGCATATCTTGAATCCTCTGGCGAATGTCCTAAAATTGTCAAGCAGGTGCTGCTGGCTGTTTTGAAGAAGATAAAAATGATGGAGATACTATTTGGTCCATTAGTGCATAGGAATGAAAAAAACACACTGCTATTTCAAATAATTTCTGTTCCAGGTTGATTTCAAAATAAGTAGATTTATCAGAAACATCCGTGGCATGCTGTTGATTACCACAGAAAATAATTCAAAAATTCAAACCAGTTGGAACAAGACATAAACAATTATACATGTTAACATTATAGATGTTTTATAATTTAGTTGCTGTTATGTCACAATCATCTGATAGTGAGCAGTGTCATTTCTGTGAACAAAACAAAACAAAACAAAACAAAAAACATTCTTTTCCCAAACATACATCCTAATTTGTTTGCCACATCTAAGCGTCCTGCAGGCCTGACGGATGGATTCCAGAGCTGGAGTTTTGACGAGTATGTGCATATTCTTAGCAGCGTTGCCTTATTGTGTTTGGTTTGCTTGTGCCACGGTGTGAACTTTCCCAATCTCTGCTATTTCCTGAGCGTTCCATTAGTGGGTCACATTTCAAGGTTGAACAGCCTTGCTGGACAGCAAAACCCGTTCAGTCTCTGAACAAGTTCAACACCTGCAAAGTTCAGCTTTTTCCAGGCTGTTATTATTGATTTTATGCTGTTTGTGTAGCTGTAAATTTATGTTATACAGCATGCATGATTTTGTAGCTGTGTCTACAAAGAGCATGTCATGCCTTGTGTTTGATTTCGTTATATATTCATGTTTGTCTGCTCGAGCTCCTGCCGTGCTCATATGACCTTGGGTGACATTTCCAAGTATATGTATTGAAAATTCTGACACTTCCCATTGTCAGACCACAAAGAAGCACTTAAGTATTGAATCTTGCACCTCATTGGAGGAGGCACAATCAGGAACTGACCTTGGACAAACCCTCCCCTTATGTTAAAAGGGAAGATCCAGGAAGACCTTTGAAACAGAATATATTTATGTACTTTTTACGGTATCTATATAACCCACCAAATTCCAAATGCAATTCGGAACGAACACAGCACATTTTAGCCTTGATTTATTGTTTTACTTAATAATGGTATTAGTTTTAAAAAATAAGCAGATATTTGAACTTCTGAGGATTTGGGTTGGTTCATGATACAGTGGCCAGCTATCTGGTTTCATTATAAGTGCACGTTTGTTGGCTTGTCATTTACAAAGTATTGTTCTTGGATCCATAGGCACATCGTTAAGTGTTTTAGGCATATCAGATCTCATTAACGATGCTTCACTCTGAGTCTGGCCTTCATTCCAACCAGAAGCGCTTAACTGCACCACTTATAAAATTATTATAGGTTGCAGATTTTGCAATAATACTGCTATAATTTAAATGATTGGAAGTTGTCTTCTCAAAGGTGTTTTGGTGAAACAAAGTCTGCTTAGAGTTAGTAACCATGGGGTTTGTTTCATACGGTTCTGTACATGATTACTAGCCTTAAATATTTAACCATACTTGTGTCTAAATGATATACAGTATGTTTTATAAGTTACTGGGATGTAATGAAATAGCACCTTAAATCTTATTTCATTTCGAAGTTCAGATACCTTCCAAGCCTGTATGACTTTAGTTCTTTCATGCAACACAACAGAAGACGTTTAGCAGAATGTTCACGCTACACTTTTATGTACAATAAAATGCAGGCAGCAGGGAAGCTTTGAAAAGAACAAAAAGGCACAATGAAATATTATAAAAGTAGTTTAGTATATTGTCCTGGGTGCTTTGTTCATACATTAAAAGTGAAAGGAGACAATCTCAAAGAATTACAAAAAAACAAATCACTATGAAAGTAGTCGATAGGTACAATATTTAAAATTTTTGTCCAGAAAACATATGATATGAAATACGCCAAAATTTAAATGCTGTTTACTGTCATTCACATATTTGCATTTGTGCATATCAGTGTTTTTTATTTATTTATTATTATTTATATACTATTAGAGTTTTTTAATATTTTTAGTTTTCATTTTAGTTGTCATTTTTTATCTTTTTTTTTCAGTTTTAGTTTTTATTTGTTTCTAGTTATTAATAATTGTAGTGCTTCAACTTTTAAAAAAAATCAGTTTTCCTTTAATATTAAGTCTAATATTTAATAAACTTATTCCAGCTTAATTTCAATTAACAAAAATGTTTTTAATAGTTGTAGATTTAGTTAATGATAATAACCCTGGTGTGTATTCAAACTGTTTGACGTCAAGATTCCAAATGACGTTGATTCTTACGTTATAACCAGTGACACATAAATATGAACTAATTTATGGAGTATGTATGTTCTTAAATGAAACAGAGCAGCTTAAACATTCTTCATAATGTCTCCTTTTGTGTTTTACGGAAGTAAGTAAGTCAAGAGGATTTGGAGCATCATGAGGGTGAGTAAAGACAATTAAACAATTAAATTGTGGCAATTAAAACCATTTCCTTTAAGAAGAAATGATAAGTGAGCTTCTTAGTGTATATATATATATATATATATATATATATATATATATATATATATATATATATATATATATATATATATATACATATATATATATATATATATATATATATATATACACACACTCCATTGAACTCTCATTACCTAAAAAACTGTTTTTCATATCTGGGCTGTATTCCATTGACCGTTTTGACAAACTGCGAGCGGAGGTATTGTTACAAATTACTCTTGGCAAAACGGCCTATCATTTGTGACAATAAGAGGTCATTTTTCATGTCTGACCTTCTGTTTGGGCTGCATTTCTGATCCTGTGTAATTATGTCTTTGTGCTTCAGAATGTGGAAATTTAATCGCCTTTACAAAGAGGCCCGGCAAACGGCAGCAGCTGAAAAAGAGTTTTAGAGGAACTACGCAGCCATTTTAACAGGACAACATGTTTGAATTAGATGTTCTAGCACTGGCTCTAAATGGATTTCTGAAGTGGTTGTTTGTGAGGATTTTCAATCGGACGTAACCTTGAGTCTTTTTTATGGGAGGTCCGTTGGATTTAAGTGCTGGTATAGCATGAAGAGCCTGAATACATGCGTTTCTCTCTCCATCTCCCTCCATCTATCTCTTTCCCCCTCTCCCTGCCTCTGTTTCTCTTCTCTCTTCTCTCTCTCTGTCTGTCTGCCTCTTTTTCTCTCTGAAATTGAAAAATCTGCCTCTGAAGTTGTTGCCATTGTCTGGGTAATTAATGGAATGCTGAGAGCGAGGTCCAGGTGCTTAAAGAGTTTTTTTTTTTTTTTTTTATCTCTCTCTTTTTAATTTTTCTTTTTCCTCATGACTAAGGATAGAAAATACACATTAGTGCTTTTGTGGTCCTTCTTTTTTTATATATAAACTTATGTATAATACATGCATTTAAATGAAAGGACGGTGACCTTCGCTGTGTTCCATTTCAAACCCACCACATTTGTTTTGCATGTTGAGGTGAGGTTTAGCATAACAATCCAGCTGCTCCTATTTAATATGCATCTATTAATTCGTCCATTTCAGTAGTTGGGAAGTTTGGGTCAAGGCCTCCGAGCGGTATTTTAAGCCGAGGTAAAAGTTTCTCACTGCATATAACCATGGTCTGATGTCTATTTATTGATGGATGCTGATTATTTATAGGCCTTTACTGTTAGTATCTTTACTGTTAGAAGATGCTGGGCTGATGTTATTAAATATGTATATACATGACGTTGTTAGCTGGGCTTCATAATTAATGATATGTTAATGTATATTACAATTACTGTTAAAATTCAAAATTTTGTCATCATTTACTGAACCGTCCAGTGATGTTGTTTGGTCCCCTTTGACTTTCATTCTATGGACAAAAACACAATATCTGTTTTCCACAGAAGGAAAGAAAGTCATACAGGTTTGAAACAACATGAGAGTGAGTAAATGACAGAATTTTCATTTTTGGGTGAATTAATCCTTGTAAAAAAGAAGTGTGCTTAATCGTATTGAATGTGCACTTATAGGTTAATTCAAATCTTAAAGGGTACATAACACACAGTTTCCGCCAATCTCATGTTAATCTTGAGTACCTATAGAGTAGTATTGCATCCTTCATATCGCTGAAAAGTCTTTAGTTTCATCATATTTATGAAAGATAAATATGCTGTACAGAGTCTTTCCAAAAAAAGCCGAGCTCCTGGAGGTGTGCCTGATGTGGGCAGAGCTAAACAGGAGATTTGAATAACACTGATCATCTCTTTGTCACGTGTTTTTTTTTTTTTTTTTTTTTTCACTTTTTATCAAAAGTGGTCCAAGGAAGGAACAGTGGTGAACCGGCGACAGGATCATGGGCGGACAAGGCTCATTGATGCATGTGGGAAGCAAAGACTGGCCCATGTGGTCCGATCCAACAGACGAGCTACTGTAGCTCAAATTGCTCAAAAAGTTAATGCTGGTTCTGATAGAAAGGTGTCAGAATACACAGTGCATCACAGTTTGTTGCGTATGGGGCTGCATAGCCGCAGACCAGTCAGAGTGCCCATACTGACCCCTGTCCACCTGTCCAAATGGTTCAGGAATGGTTTGAGGAGTACAACAATGAGTTTGAGGTGTTGACTTGGCCTCCAAATTCCCCAGATCTCAATCCAATAGAGCATCTGTGGGATGTGCTGAACAAACAAGTCCGATCCATGGAGCCCCCACCTCGCAACTTACAGAATCTGCTGCTAACATCTTGGTGCCAGATACCAGAGCACACCTTCAGGGGTCTAGTGGAGTTGCCTTGATGGGTCAGGGCTGTTTTGGCAGCAAAAGCGGGACCAACGTAATATTAGGAAGGTGTTCATAATGTTATGCCTGATCGGTGTATATACAGTGTGTGTGTGTGTAAATATATATATACACTATATTGCCAAAAGTATTGGGACACCCCTCCAAAGCATTGAATTCGGGTGTTCCAATCACTTCCATAGCCACAGGTGTATAAAATCAAGCACCTAGGCATGTAGACTGCTTCTACAAACATTTGTGAAAGAATGGGTTGCTCTCAGGAGCTCAGTGAATTCAAGCGTGGTACCATGATTGTGCAATAAGTCCATTCGTGAAATTTCCTCACTACTAAATATTCCACAGTCAACTGTTAATGGTATCATAACAAAGTGGAAGCAATTGGGAACAGCAGCAACTCAGCCACGAAGTGGTAGGCCACGCAAAATCACAGAGCGGGGTCAGCGCATGCTGAGGCGCACGGTGCACAGAAGTCGCCAACTTTCTGCAGTCAATAGCTACAGACCTCCAAACTTTGTGCGGCCTTCAGATTAGCTCCAGAACAGTGTGTAGAGAGCTTCATGGAATGAGCAGCTGCATCCAAGCCTTACATCACCAAGTGCAAAGCGTCGGATGCAGTAGTGTAAAGCACGCCGCCACTGGACTCTAGAGCAGTGGAGACATGTTCTCTGGAGTGACGAATCACACTTCTCTGTTTGGCAATCCGATGGACGAGTCTGGATTTGGCGGTTGCCAGGAGAACAGTACTTGCCTGACTGCATTGTGCCAAGTGTAAAGGGTTGTTTTTCAGGGGTTGGGCTTGGCCCCTTAGTTCCAGTGAAAGGAACTCTTAATGCTTCAACATACTTAGACATTTTGGACAATTTCATGCTCCCAACTTTGTGGGAACAGTTTGGGGATGGCCCCTTCCTGTTCCAACATGACTGTGCACCAGTGCACAAAACAAGGTCCATAAAGACATGGATGAGCGAGTTTGGTGTGGAGGAACTTGACTGGCCTGCACAGAGTCCTGACCTCAACCTGATAGAACACCTTTGGGATGAATTAGAGTGGAGACTGTGAGCCAGGCCTTCTCGTCCTACATCAGTGCCTGACCTCACAAATGCTCTTCTAGAAGAATGGTCAAAAATGGGCCAACTCCATATTAAACCCTACGGATTAAGAATGGGATGTCATTAAAGTTCATGTGCACATAAAGGCAGGCGTCCCAAAACTTTTGGCAATACAGTGTGTGTGTATGTGTGTGTGTGTGTATATATATATATATATATATATATTCTTTTTCTTTATATCACAGTTACATTGTACTATAATTTGTTGACAGACCAACGGTAAAATGTAACTGTGAATCATGTGCAGTCTCTTGCAGTCAATATCCCACATACAGTAATGTGCAAATTTGTACTGTTGAAATGTATATATGCCTTGCAGTCTTGTGCATTTTTAGTCATTGTCATCAAAATCGTAGCCATACTTTACATCTGAAAATACTGACAGAGCACACTGTTTTATTGACAACGTGGCTAAACATTTTTTTTAATCTTTTTTGTGAACAATGACACAAGGACTTGTCATTCTGATGGCAGTGATATGTTCATTGACATAAATACTTACTTTTGAGAGATGAACTAAGGATTTTGAGCAAGTTACAGGCTTTTGCAGGTAATCCATTGTGTGATGCTGCTTGTATGAATGGTTTTGAGACATGCACATACTGGTTTGCAAATCTTAAGGATGATTCAAGAAATGTGACTGAGAAAAACTGTAAATCATTGTGTTTTAAATAGTCTTTTGTCATGCTACTTGGTTGCTTCAACATTACAATGTGTAATTGCAAGTATATTTAAATACATCACATTGGAATTACATTCAATTGTTTTAGTTTAATAAATGCTTGTCGTATATTCTGCATTACGTTTTAATATTTCAACAACAATATAAGAAATTATGACATTACATATAAAGATGTACTTAAGTACTACTTAAGGGGTCAAAAAAAAAAAGCACTCTTAAGTTCAACTCATTTCATTTAATATAAATTTAAACTATATGATAATTTAACTGCAATTAACAATTCAATTAAGTGTCAGAGTACATTATATTCGTATTAAGTATTAAGTATATTATTTCCGTAATAAAGGATGATTAAGTGTACTTCTTTTTCACAGGGTTATGCTTAAGTGAAAAGTGTTGATTACGGCTTTCATTCCATTGCGATTTACTTTCAAGATATATTTACTCATCGTTGTGGTGAAATAATCCAATCTTAATCTCTTGTTGTCTGTGACTGACTACCATATTGATGGATTTGACTGGTCTGAATAAATCTGCCACAGTCTGTTCTCACCGTCTCTCAGCAGGGCGGCTCTCAAAATGAAGGGCTCGTGTGGTTGTGTTGGTTTAAGGCTCTTGCCCAAGTATATGCTGTCTGCACAGTCTATTTTCGATTTAAAACAGCTTAGATTTGTTCCTGTGAAGAATTTGGTACAGCTCAATCTATTTTGCTGAACTGTACAATACAATGTGGAAATGCCTTTTGTGCCTGTGTGATTGAGAATAATGACGTTTTGGTTTGTGTTATATAGAGATAAATATCCATATAACATAATGTGGAAATCATATTGTTCATATTCCATTAAATGTTTGTATAAGTTTGACCACATTTAGCAGTTGTTTACAGGTCAATGGTCTGCTCTGATATGCAAAAGAGCAATTTTAAGTTCAAGCAATTGCATTTAATATAAATTTAAACTATAATACATTTTCATTTAATTGCAATTAACACACAATTGTCTGAAAACATTACCTTCAGTTCGCACTTTGAATATTCTTATAAAATGGATTACTTTAATAAAAGTGACTTTTATAAATATTACTTTCAAAAAAACTCTTTTCAAAAGTATGCTAGAGTGCACTTCTCTATATCTGTTCTTTTTTCCCCTCTTTCTTTCAGGAGAACTTAAAGAAACCTAAAAACAGACTTCCAAATGAATGCAGTCTGAATGTACCCATGGAGGCCGAACGAATTTCACCTCTTCAGCAGAACGTCGACATATGTCTTTATTGAAACTTCTTTGCGTCTTGTATTTTGGTAAAGTGCAGATACTCTGTAAATGATATCCTTAATGTTTCATCATATTGTGTACATGCTTTGCAATTTATCTCGAAGTAAACTACAATCTAAATATGTTCATTTGTGAAAAACTAACTTAATACTTTGAATGTTTTACTGAAGATTTACTCTATTTTGTGCAGGTTTCATCTTGAATAAGCTAAAATGAATCTGATGGCAGTTTATTTCTTTTTACTTTGTCTTCACACTATATTTGAGAGTGTAGCAGGATCAGGTACGTGTTCTTCTGCGTATGTTTTCTTGAAATCTTAAACTCTTGAATCTGAATAGGAATCTGAATATTCTTGAATCTGTCTCTGTATGAAGTGTGAATCTGTTCATCTTTGTATCATTAGTAGGAAGAAACTGTTGTTCACTGATCATGGATCATGGAAATAAAATGACAACTGTTGGCATAATAGTCATTTATTAAAATATGATGGAAAGATTCCAAGAGCTTGTATGGAAACTCTTTATGGCAAGAGGTGACATCAGAGATGCGGGTCTGACTGCGGCTTCCAGCGCGCAAACAAGAGAATCCCAATCCAGACATTCAGGCAGGTAAGCAGACATCCAAAGCAGCTGCAGGACTTCCGGTGATGGGGAACAAAATGGGAACGAGGGGCACTGGATTTCTTAAGATTGTCGGTCTGATCACACACAACACAGTAGAGTCACAAAACGAAGCAAATACAAATCAATTTCCCTAGAATCGATAAAGAAGTGGCCTTATGTACAAATGGGGGTGTAGATGCCATGCAGCAAATGTTGATTAAAGCAGTTGTGCATTTTTGTCTGAAAGAATTTACATTGATAAGGTGTGAAACATGCTTTGCTTAAAAAAAATGATGATTGGGATATTAAGTCACCATGGTGGTCATTTTCACTGCTCTTTAAGTCAACACATAACATTTAGCTTCAGGTGTGTTACAACAGTCACTTCAACTGTGTTTTTTACTGTGTTGATTCTTTTTGACCTCAGATTTTGTAAAGTCAACATGAAATTATATTTACGATCCAATTTACTTCCGTACTGTGACATATTTCCATGTGCAGCAGGTTTTTCAATGAGAAAAATGTAAAGGGAGACTTATTTTGGTGGTAAAATGTGGCCGTTACATGCCAGAATGGAGCTGAATGTGAGTTTGCAATGAATTGTGGGAAATTACTCCCTTTATAAACCACCAGCATCCACTTTTGAGGAGAGTTTATAGAGAAATGAAAGCTGAAGGTCAAGTTTGTTGTCAAAAAAAGCATCTTGATGTATGCTAATAGAGTTCTATTTTAAAATTTATCATAATTTTCAATTATTACAGTACCGTTTGTTATGTAAATGTTAAACTTGATTAATTTACTGCTTTGTTTTGTTCTGCTTTCATTTGCTTTTGTTTTGTTTTGCTTGCTTTTGTTTTGTTTTGCTTTGCTTTCATTTGCTTTTGTTTTCTTTTCGTTTGTTTTTGTTTTGTTTTCCTTTGTAATTGAATGCCATTGGCTATAACATTATTTTCTGCCTTGTAATGGCAGTTAGATTATGAAAAAAAAAAAAAAAAACCTTTTTCTATGCAATAACACACTAATAAATTGTGCACAAGACCAAAATTGTGTCTTAAGGAAATAAATTAGATTCATTTTGATTTCATGTTGACTTTAAGACCAATTTTATGCAATACAGTCAAATTAAGCATTCAGGAAAAACACTGGCAGTCCCCAAGTAGCAAAGCTCTCATCCGTTCATTGTGAAGCAAACAGGTAAGTACAAGTGAAGGACAGACGCTGTCTTTGGTATAGAACACAGACACTATCATGAAAACATTCATTGAAATCTCACGATAGAAAAGATGCACTAGCCAGTCACACCAGATCACTTGAGTACAGCTCTTGATATTTTACAGTGGCAGGACTGATGGGTGTTTAATGTGAATCACTCAATCACCATTTCGCTCCGTAACTGCATCTCGTATCTACATTTTTAAAAACGTGCTACAGTAAACAAATACATTTAGTCATGACCCCACCGCACTGTGCAGAAACACATGGATGAAACCAAAACAATAAATTAAGCTTAACCAGTGACGTACATTTCAAACGTAGAACGTAAAAACAGGTGTCCACAGAAATAAGCCAGCACAATAAAAAAAAAAAAAAAGTAAAAAACGAAAAATCGAAACTCAGTATTAAGTGAGATTCCTCTCTGATTTAGTGTCTCACGACATAATTAAGTACTGGTCAATAAAGATGAAAACTGTACACACCTAAGAAAGCAAACAAGAGGAATATAATCTTTTCTGAACGTTTTGTTTCGTTTTTATATGAAATCATTGCTTTGCAATTGAACGCATCACAGTTATCTCCCACATGAATGTAAACACCTCTTATTTCTTTTCAATTGTATAACATTAATACTTTATATATATATGTACTTTTTATTTTACATATCGTAATTCACATCAGCACGGTTAGCTAGCATGGAAATGAAATAAGGCAGGACTCACATGACTGTGACATCACAAATTATTAATACTGATAGTTAAGGTTGTTTTTTTTTTTCTTTTCTTTTCTTTTTTGTTCTCTGCAGGCTTTGGTCTTGTGTTGATGGAGGCGTTATTTCTTCATCCTGGCTCTGAGACTGCACTTTATTCACATTCACATTTGTTGATGAACAAACTGCAAAATGTTACAAAAAAGTCTACACCGATAAATGAAAAAAGTGTGTTGTGAGGTAAATGTTTTTAAGCATTTTTTTTTTTTTCAAATCAAATCAAAGAATAAAAAAATGAGAAATTATTTTTATAATGAGATTTTTTTGTATTAATTAAAATTAATATTTATGACTTAATGAGTTATCTAATTTTTTTATTATTTATTTTAATTAGATTAATAATAGAATTGTTAATTCTCATTTTCATGACAATTTGGCATTTTTACTCAAAATTCTGCTTTATTATGAATCATTTACTTTTTAATAATTATATACTGACAGTTCAGCACATTTACCTCCAAAATTTAAACTTCATTTACTGAACAATTGAAATAATTCATTGTTTATTTATTTTTATTTTTTTATTGGTCCAAATATTAGACATCATTTTCTTTAAGCAAAATATAATTTCTCATTTCTTTATGATTTTGAGATGAAGACCCGGACATGTTCTTGACAGGATTTATATTGAGAAAATATTGGCACAAAGCAGCCTCAAAGTGACAAAGGAGAAGAAACGACTGCCAATTTGAAAAAAGAAATACGTTGCGTCATTTTTTTGGTGAGGGGTTGGAATAAAGTCTTCATGGTTTGCGCAGGCAATGGCTGGTTGTTCATCTTACCTCCGCCTACTGGCTCTAGCCCAGCTTGTGTGCCTTAAAACAGACAGAGGAGGGCCACATGGCCAGTCCTAATGGAAACTTTGGGTCAATGCTGGCAAACCAGTCTTAAAAGAGTGCCCAGTTCCTTCCCAGTAATCCAAAACCCTCCACCTTGAGTCTGAGTGTAAAGTGGACGTTTCGATCAGCTGCACACAGAACAAATAACGACTGACAGTCATGGTTCGACAACACTATGACAAATCCGCAGCCTAGAGGTCATTATAACGCTTCATTTCATTTCTGTATCAGAAATGCATCTGCCCTTCGAGCCAAACTGCTGTCAGGTTTTACCGTGCCCTCTCCATAAGATCCGAAGTGTCCGGCCCACCGCAAACCCATGTAGTCAGTGCGCATCTCGTGCACGTTTAATCGTTCGAAGGCTATGTCTGGTGATGACACTGGACTGAGGTGGTGCTGGGAGCAGTGTGCGCAATGTGTCGAGACGAAAAAGGGTCGTCGCCGGTCCTCAGGCACGTTTGGCGTGCAGCATCTCTATAAGTAGATTGTTACAGGGCACGTCACCGTTCAGGTGTTTGTAGTACAGATACTCTTCAGCCTGCTGGCTGATGGCCCGGATCTCTGGCAGCCGCAGCAGCAGCTGGCCGAACTTGTCCGTCTGCTGTGGGTAGTTGCACATGACGTAGTCCAGCAGCGCGGCGTTGACCTGTTCCTGGACGCTCTCCACCAGGTGAAAGTTCTCAAGGTTCTTGACGTCTGAAAAAAGATGAGATAAAGACCATTTTTATAGTTACTTAAGTGTGGGTTAGGGGTTATACACATTACCGGTCAAAAGTTTGGAATAATTAAAGGATTAGTTCACTTTCAAATGAAAATTACCCCAAGCTTTAAAAAAAATTTTTTTTTACACAAACATAACGCTTTGCTTCAGAAAGCCTTTATTAACCCCCCCGAGTCGTGTGGAGTAGGTTTATGATGAATGATTGTGGATGGAGGCACTTTCTTCAGCTCATACTCGTGGGTCCCGTTCACTGCCATTATAAAGCTTGGATGCGTCAGGATATTTATTAATATATCTCCGATTGTATTCATCAGAAAGAAGAAAGGATGCCGAGGATGGCTTGAGGGTGAGTAAAGCTTGGGCTAATTTTCATTTCAAAGTGAACTAATCCTTTAAGATGTTTTAATGTTTTTGAAAGAAGCACCTTATGCTCATTAAGGCTGCATTTATTTGATCAAAAATACAGAAAAAAAAAAAACAGTAATATTGTGAAATATTTTTACAATTTAAAATATATTTAAAAATTTCATTTATTACTATAATGTCAAAGCTGAATTTTCAGCATCACTACTCCAGTCTTCAGTGTCACATGATCTTTTAGAAATCATTCTAATATGCTAATTTGATGCTCAATTATTGCCAATTATTGATTTTTTTTTATTAACTTACCCCAAACTTTTGAATGGTAGTGTATAATAGTATATTAAAATAGAGGTTATTTAAACAGTTATTTTAAATTGTGATAATATTTCACAGTATTACTGTTTTTACTATATTTTTAATCAAATAAATGGAGCCTTTGTAAGCATAAACATTTTTAAAAAATCCTAGTTATTCCAAACTTTTGAACAGTAGTGTGTGTATGTGTGTGTGTGTATATATATATATATATATATTCCATGATAAAAGTATCTGGAGATTTTGATGAGATAGCGAATTAATTTTAGATCAAGAAAGATCTCAAATTCCTCTTAGTTTTTCCATCAGATTTTTTATGCTCTAAATTTTGACATTTTCCTTGTCATGTCTTTAATTTATGGTGTGCTAACATGTTGAGAGGAGCTGCATGTGTTCTTGTGTTTCAGATGTAGAGGTGTAGAGGGTGGTTCTGTGGCGGTAGGAGCTGCTAATGAATCCCTGGCGTGTGGCTCTATTTAATCAGGTTTTGAGGGGCCACCTCATGTGATCTTTTATTTATCCCTTTGACCCGGGGTTGAACGGGAGTGTGGTCATCCCACTGTAGTCCCTCCTAATGGAGACTGCTGGGGTCCGAACGACTGTGAAAGCACTCAGACCCACCCAGCCATATCTAATGAGCCAGCTGACACTTCTCTGCCTGCTCTCTTTTTCCCTAAAAATAATCGAGACTGCCTCGGCCGACAAAAAAAGACGGGGAGAAGGGGGAAGTGACTGCAGCAGCAATGTAATGAGGTCTGTAGAACAAGCCATGCGTCCTTCATGGTGCTGGTGAGGATGTTTGACCCCTGGGTGACACCAGCAGGCACAATCAGGACAAGGAAGGGGGAGGGGTTAACCAGAAGATGACCAATTACAAATCTTCAGCTCCAGACAGGTTCTTTTAGCCCTTGTGAAAAGAAGTAAACAAACAATGTGGTCTTACAACCTGTTAGTCAAGTTGTTTTTGAGGGCAAGATGTTAAGGCATCTATCTATCTGTCTGTCTATCTGTCCATCTGTCTGTCTGCCTTTCGTTTTGTCTGTCTATGTATCTATCTGCCTGTCTGCCTGATCTAATAACAATATTTGACACAGTCATAAATATCTATAATTTCAGTTAAAAGAAACGTAAAATGTCTGAGAAAAGTTGGCAAAAGTTGAATCTTTTTTAACCAAATTAACTGATTCACTGAACTTCCAAACGTTATGGTTTCTCGCTCCAAATTTCTGCGAGGGAGTTGCGGCTCGGTCTTTCTCAGACTAATTAAAAAAAACATTACAAAAAAGTCAAATTTTAATTGCTTATTATTGGGGCTACGTTTGAACATTAAAACCGAAGCATGGGGAGGGGTTAAAAGAGTCGACTGATCGATGACAATGGCTTGATCTCTTCCGCCCCGAGCAAGAGAGGCAGGTTGCGAGGAGAGAATTAACATGTTTGTTTAATTTATCCACGACGAGAAACGCTTAATCATGCCCTGCTGACAGAGACCGAAAAAAGCAGAGAAAAATGTACAAGCAGCAGTTATCTAGTCAGGTTGAAGCATCGCATGGTAAGCACTCTTATTTTCTATCTCAACATTTAGTCACTGTGGGACTAATTATCAACTTTTTCTCTCTTTTTTTCATGAAACAGCCTTAGTGTGCACTAGGGCCGGGATGTAGCCTGCCTCTAAACCCTTAGGTCCTGAGGAATACATTGTTCATTTGACTAGCGCTCATGCTAGACGACCCCACATATCCACTTGCAGACACCCCCAGCACCACCCCTCGCCTTGTGATATGCTGGGATGCTTCTTAATTAGAAAGGATTTTCTAAGTGAAAAAAGATCATTCCACGAGAAATTCATGCCGGCAACCCCCCAAAGCCCTTGTGAGGTTCATTTGTATACTGGCATGGATGCACAAATATAGCGAATCTGTATTCACCATACAGTATGCAAACTCACTATAGTAATGGCATATTGATTACAATTTGTTAGTATGCATACTGCAAATGAAGATATACAAGGATATGGAATTTCACCTCTAATTGTTTAGTCAATGAGCAATTAAATCATAATACCAAATTTGAAAAGCAAATGATAAATCCATTGACATTTCTAGCAGGCCAATGTCAGTGTAATGAATGACTTCCTGATGGAAGCTAATCAGAAACAAATATTGTTTAAAAGCAGGGTGATTCAGGACAGTAATGTGTATTTGCAAAAATGTATGACTCTTGGAGCAAAGTGTGTACAGAGTTTCAAAGGGCAAAATGTCTCAGAATGCCCCCTCCTTTTGGCTTTACAGCATGCTGTAATCATATATTCAGTCAAGCATGTCAAAATTTCATTCTTATTCATCATTAACTTCTTTCAGATTTGCACCAATCAGAAAATGGGGCGGTGCATGAACTCCGCTGACCTCCAAACATCACTTTTTTCATCTAAACCAGCCCCTAAAGCTCTGCTCATGGCCAATGTCCACCTGATCACTGCTGATAATATTTACTCAATGTGTTTTACTTTTGTTTAGGTGGTTTGGAAATATTTTTTGAGTATTTGGATGCTAAATCATTCGCAATGGTGATCTGTACAAACTTCATTCTCTTTAGTGCATCATAATGTTGCATATCAGTGAGCTCATCACTTGTTTCTCTGAGGTTTGTTTTCCCTGACTAAGCCATGTAAAGCCAGGAGGGACGTGAAGGGCTCAATCTACACGTCCCTGGTCACCTCTGACTGCTATGAAAGGGAATTAAACAGGACTGGTACAGTTGGGGATATATTAAGTCAAATTTAAGCTCTTCATAGAGACGCTGAGCAGGTAGAAGAGACATCCTGGTCGCCCAAGGATGGTTTTGACGCCGCACACTCAATGCAGGGAGAGAGGGTATAAAACGCCTAAGGTGTAATGAAATAAACACGAGAAGCTGGGGCAAACGTTTCTTGTTACAAATGCTAGCTGAAAGGCACTCTGCCTGCTCTTAAGGTGAGGGAAAATATATTTACATCTGCTTATCTTTTGGCACAATCACTGTCAGGAGCTAGCAGGTTCAGGGTGTGGGCTGAACCAACGATAATGATCATGATAAAACTCTGTGTTTGGAAGGCAATATAACTGAAATGGTTTCATCAACAGTTTGCTGTGTTTACTCCATCTGTCTGTCTATATTCTATATTGTCTATTTTATCTATTTATCTGTCTGTTTATCTATCTGAGAAGCAGATTTCTGAACAGCCAAACAGGCTTCTGAGACTCTCTCGACTTCTTCGTGTCTGTCTTTATCTTATCACGATCACCTCTGAGCGTCTCTATATTTGCATTCAACACGTTTTTGTGCCAGTTTGTGATTATATGCGCAGAAATGGGGAGGTGTGTCAAGCTCTTCTTGTTTATAATAAAGTGACAGAAAATCATTCAGGGGTCAACTATCCCCCCAAAACTCTACCTGCAGACCAGATCCTGCCCATAGTGGAAACCCATAGTGGAAACCACAGACCTAATGAGGTCATTAAAGCCAAGCTTCCATCAATATCTCTCTTTTCCCCCTCTACCCCCCAACCCCCCCCACACACACTTTTTTTTTCTTTACAAATTTGAATTAATAATTCAGCACACTGCCTGGGGATGTATATTTCCTGAGTGAAGGACAGTTAACCCATAGCATGATTTTTTCCTCCATTTATTTGGCCCCGTTTTCATTTTTTTTATATTCATGTTTGACCATTACAATTTTTGTCTGCTCATACTTGCATGTGTTGACCCAAACCGTGATTTTAGTTTTTTTTTTTTTTTAGTTTTTTATTTTACGTTTTTGTCTCTCTCTCTTTCTCTCTCTCTTTCCCTCACTCACATACTAAATCACCTTCTATATTTTGAGTATAAATTCTGGATTAATTCATCTGTTTAGAAGCTGCAGTCTCCTTTACCTTGAGGGTAACGTTACATGACGTGTTTGTACACTTCCTGTCAAAGCTAAGCTAATTTGTGGAGCTTTAACTTAACTACTGGCAAGCTGGATTAAACTAATAAAATAACATCATAAGATGTGATGCACTCAGAGCTTAAATACCTAAAATAAAGCGCGTAATATATTCTCTGGCCAAATATATTTAGATATATATGCCACATACATGTTGTGAATATATTTAGGATATATATATATATATACACATACTAAACATAGCAAAACATATATATATATAAGTAGATAAATATAAATATATAGATAAATATAAGTAAACTTGCTAACACTTTGGGGAACACATATTCACTATTATCTACTACTTTTGCCTCAATAAACTCTTAATTTACTGCTTATTAATAGTTAGTAAGGTAGTTGTTGTAGCGGTTAAGTTTAGGTAAGGGGTAGGATTTAGGGATGTAAAATATGGTCATGCAGAATAAGGCATTAATATGTGCTTTATAAGTACTAATAAACAGCCAATATGCAAGCTAATAAGCATCTAGTTAAAAGTGAGAATTGTTCCCCATACCGTAACCTTATTTGAAATACATATGTGTAAATATATTTCAGCATCTATATATATTTTTGGTATATTTTGAAATACACAATATTTAAAAATATATCTGAAAAATATTTTATTTCCATATTCAAATACTGAATTGGCGGCATTACTGAAATGTAGCATTAGCTAACCACGCTGTTGTCGAATTTCAAAATGTGTTTCTGTGCTGCAAAGTACGTGTTGCATTCTCAGCGAAGCCGTAAGGGGTGCTATAGCGAGTATTAACATAAACTTCTACTGTTTCTTTTCCCTTTCAGGTCAGCTGCTATCATGTCAGAGGAACAATTTGAAGACAATCTCGCTGAGCAAGCTGAATGTGAATAATAGCACGTCTAGATGAAAGGTGCTAACATTTGAAGGTAACTTCATCACTCCCTACATGCTCTAACATGTTAAGCTTCTCCTCTCCATCATTTCCTGTCCTCAATCACATTGTCCATACTGTCGCAAAAATGGCAACACTCCAGAAACATACTAGTTCAAAAACAAGACAGTCTCCAGGCATGGAAAACACCAAAAATAGACAACACCCTACTCGCCACACTTCCCAGCATTCCCACTGTTGACAGACAACACACGGCCCTTGCCCACGTCTCTTAGTGACCTCACGTCTCTCCTGCCATTCTTGCTAAACCTTCTCCCCCAAGTGAGACAATGTTTAGATGAATTCTCAGTTCTATATTTGTCCCTGAAGTGTGACACCCGACCAGCCCCACGCCATCAGCGCAGGTTTACGTTACAGGAAAACTGATGATGGGGCATTTTTTCCAATCAGAAGGCGGTGCAGGCATTCCATGGCTTTGTTGCTTTAAATACAATGATGGGGGGAGGAAGGAGAGGTGGATGAAAAGGAGAACAAGAGACATGGTTGTAGCACCTGTCGGCTCATTTGTGCCGTCACGTTTAATAGCGCTCTCCGGTTACAGGAGACAGTTTTAGGGCTTAGCTGCTCTCTCGTGCCCCGCTCATGATCACTGGACACATGAATGTCTTTGTGATACTGATTTTGAGAGATGTTTGGTATCAGTATATATATTATCTGTTAAGTCACAACTTTTAAAGTTGTGTCTGCGAGAACAATTATATATGTAGATCACTTTTAGTTTTAATATAAAAGTGCTGCATTATAAACCATTCTCGTAAATTATTGTAATCACAGTGTTTATGCATTATAATTAGGGCTTACGATAATTAGCGCATACAATAATGTATTTTAGTTTAACGCATTAAAAAAAACATTTAGCGCAGCATCCGTTAATTTTTCATCATCTTTAGCTAGGGTTACATAAATATGATCATGCAAATGCTCTTAAACTCAATCACGACAAGAACAGAACTGGCAGTGCGGTACTGGCACGCTGTCTGTGAATCTCCCACACACAACTCATGCGGACATAATAAACATAGTGCTTTTTCGTGCTTGAACGGACAAAAACACACAACATTACTGTATGCTAAAATGCCAGTTTTGTCAAGTATCCTCGTGAGAGTCTTAAATCAGTTAAATGAAGTCTTAAAGGAACATAAAGAGTTGTGAGAAAATAGGATGCGTGTCAGATCCGAGTCATGTGCGGCAGGTCTTAAAGTGACAGCAGCCTAATAAACCTGCCGCAGTCTGTCATTAATGTTAATCAAAGAACAAATAAAAAAGAGGAGATCACTCACAGCTCTTAACTGAATAACTTTTGTAGCTTTAATAAAAAAAAAATCTATATTTAATTTAAAATTTATGCAGTGAAGACTGAAGTGTTTGATAACTTTATTCAATTTCTGGTTATTTCCTACCTATTAGATCAAATATTTAAAATATACAGTCTTTATGTTGTTTCAACATTAATTTGGTGATTAAATGTAAAAATTATTACAATATAAAAGTATATTAAATAGTCAGTCATTATTATTATCATTCTAAATTATTTAAGTTTTTGTATTTTTATATATTTGACATATTCTTTCATTTTGCTTTTTTGCCTTTTTGTAATTTCATGCAATTGACAACAAACTATTCAGACACTAGTATTTTCATGGGGCATGTCTACACAGCTGTGTAATGTATGTTTGACCCGTATATGGGTATGTATGTTTGTATGTTTGTGCTCATGGGGGCTGAGAAAGGGGCTTGTGTTTTCCTTCTGCTGTGACTGGGTCACTTTTATAGATGTCCACGCCACAGAACTCTTTCTATGAAATCGATTGAGAAATGACAGGCCGGGTCGAGGGGGAGTTTATGTTAGAGCTTGTGTAACGCCCTTATCTGTGTTTGTGTGCAATGTTTAAATAAGACCTGGCGGCTCCCTGATCAATAGACACACGGCAGCGCCGGCTCGCGCCTCCTCGGCCAGATTGGCTCAACAGAGAAGGTCCCGGGCTTGCGGCTAGACCTGAGAGGATCTCGTTGCGTACCCTGAGAAATCGCAGGCTTTAATTGGCATGGAACAAGGTAGCATTGCACCTGTGGTCCAATATTAGCAGACCTCAAGTCACGTAAGAAAGAAGGAAACAGGAAACAAAAAACTCAGATATGCACAGGCAACAACAACAGGGCCCCTTTACAATGCACAAAAACGCAAAGCACGGCACCGGTGAGGGTGAATAATGAACTTCAGCCCATTGATCGGAAAAACAAAGCCTGTATATGTTTGTCCCAGCAGGACCGCAAGTCTCATAAATCTTTAATGGTGATCTGTTTTTGCCACGGCGTTCCTTTTCAAATGCATCCCTTTCGATTCATGTGATAGACAGAAACGGCGAGCTATTATTATTTTATAGCACGCTAGCTCATTATACTTTGAAATGAATATGTGTATTGCTAGTTAAAGCTGCGAGTGATCGCTAAAAGTGCGAGCTACGAAATCCAATGCAAAATACCGGCACATTACGGATATTGATAGTTGTTGTTAGCGGTGAATCTTGTAGCATCGTAGGCCAGGTATCATAAAAATGGCACCCAAGTGCTCTGTCCTGGGGCAACTATCTGCAGGAACAGGCAGAAAGAAGTCGGAGTTCATATGATTGATATTTCCAGTGCAGATATCACTTAGGAAACACCTGACATGAGTGGGGCATGTTTCGGGCCTGGCCTGCCTGCTAAGTACTGGAGCGTGAGCCAGCTAGCGTGTTATGCAGCTGGTAATAAAAGTTGGTCATTGATTTTCTGTAGTTGCTTGTAACAGTTAATGTTGATACATCAATAGCTAAAGGAAAGCACAGGGTTTAATAGGAGGCTGAAAATGTGGAAATATGGGAGGCTTGGGCGTTAAATCACAGAATCTATCCCCCAGATCGATAAGACAGTTACAGCAAGTGTCCCTCTGCTTTCCTAATGTTTTATAATAAACTGACAGCTTGTAATAAGGCTCTGGCAGAGGCAGAGGAAGAGAGGAATCCGACGGGACAGAGGGAAGAGTTGTGAGACGGAAAAGGAAAACAAGTACCTATAGCTCAGTGTATTCTCAATCACTTCATCCAGGGCTTTTGTCGAAGGAAAATCCAGACGGTCTGCTCTTTCTGAAAGTGGGGAAAACTTTTACAAATAATTCACGGATACGCTGTTCATCTGAGATGGGTTTTTTAGTGCCAGATGCAATCGCGTTCTGGATTCTGTGAAGTTTTGCTGGTAATGTCCAGGCCCATATGGAAACTTGAGCACGTAAAACACATCATTCTGTCCCTTTCCAGTTAATATTTTGGCTAATATGATTATGCTTTCAGTTACCTATACCAGTGTTGTAATTGTTAACTAAAACTATTAAAAATTGAAATAGAAAATAAAATATAAATATAACATGAAAAACATAAACACAAATTAGAAATGTTGCCTGAAATAAAATAAGTTGAAGATGAAGTACTAAAAATACTAATTTAGAAATTACTATTTAAAGCTAAATCCAAAATAAAAAAAAAAAAATACTAAAATGTATTTGAAATACATTTATTTTGTGCTAGTATGCTACAAATACATTTGCATATTTATGTGCTAAATAAAAGTTCCCTGCAGTTGTACTTTTATTTATACTAAACTGGTATGCTTAAAGTCTGCTAAATTGGAACAACTAATTTTGTACTTAAATAAGTCCAACTAAAGATATACTTAAATATATTTTTTTTATATTTTAGGCATAATATTAAGAAATGTGCATTGTGCAATAATAATAAAAAAAATACTCCAAATAAAGTTTAATTTTATATCAGTAAGTCTTAAGTGATATGTCAATGAATATGTTAATGGATTTGAAGTATACTTAGTATGAAATAAATGTATTTTAAATAGATTTTGGTATATGTTTTTTTTACTAGGGATGATAAAAGCACATAAAAATTACAGAGACTTAAACTAAAATAAAACATTGGAGATATAAAAATAAAAGATCATTCAAAATATTAATAAATACTATAATAGTAAATAAAGGATTCTAAAATAACTGACCTATACCAGTGTAATGATGTTTTAGAGCCACGCTAAGACGTTATGGATTTTTACTAAAAATAATTCCAAATTCATTTTTAAAATATTACAATTTGAATTTTATTAATGAATTACTGTATTCTCGTAAATATCTATTTTCTCAAAACATTTATCAAATATTCGTTTGTTTTTTTTTAACATGACAGTGTAGTGCTCTCTAAATACCATTCACCACATTTTACCATACTTAAATCCATTCAACATAAACTGTGAAATTAAAAAGTCTGGGCCTGGTAATATCTCAATGAGAGTGATTTGTGATTCAGGCTCAAATTAGATTATAGATTTGAGCTTCAAGTGTAACGATAAAATCACAATGGGAAACTTCTGTTAGGAGTAATACACCCAAAAACAGTTCATCTGGCCTTTATCAAGAGTAAATCCATAGATGTAGATTCCAATCCCTACGTAACACTTGCCCACGTTACTTATCTGAAGCGTTTGTAGACATTCAGATAACAACGCTAATAGCTAATGATCGCCAATCACACATAAAGTTGTTTGCAATTTAAAGCTAATCATAAAGTAATGTGTAGTAACAGATAAAGAACAAAAAGTAAAGAGATAAAAGCTAATTGCAGCCGTGACACACAAGCAAAGTGTTGAAATCAGAGCGGAATGGCCGGAATTTGGCGAACTGACTGAATGCATGACAAAAGCTAGTGGGGCTAAAGGTAAAGTGCCATCCTTTCACTCCCCTTTAAAAGCAAGAGCCCACTATGTTGCACCGTGTCGACAGATATCAGCGGCTTTTAAAGCCTGATAAAGTCTGAAAGCCTCTTAAGGCTCCTAATGAGGGTGCCGTCTCATAGACTGCCTCTTGCAGAAGTGAGGCTTTTGATTTCTGTCACATGGAATGAAAGGACAGTGGGCAAAGAAATAACCCTTAAATATTAGGGTCATTGCAAGGGCCACTTCCTCTTCTACTCAAGATTTGTAAAATATCAGAGCACTCAGGATTGATTGGAAGGTTCTTTACCTTTGAGCGAAATCTAAATGAGCATGTTTGGTGACAACAACAACAAGCGAACACGCTAAGTGAGCAGTCAGATTGGGGAAGGGTTGCCGCACATTGTCACAAATCACTGAAAATAAATTTCTTCATACACAATTCTACAACATCAATGTGTTTTCAAAGGGTGTCTGCTCTTGCTTTATATGTGTATTGATTAGACCGGGCCTCACATCTTCCATATGACTTACAACCTGTCAGTGCCAAACTGCTTTGCTCACAAGAAAAACCTGCCCCTATTATCTTGCATTTAATTAAGACATAGCTGCAGTTTTATGCACCATTATTTGGCCCCGGCCAGGGGTCTCCAAGGCGTAAATATTGAACCGTTCCAGCCCTCGAATGTTAATCAATCCCAACCGACTTCCAAATTATTTGGTCTGTTTCAGGAAATTAATATTTGCACCTGTTATGAGTCTTTGCGCATGCATTACTGATCTCCCCTCTCTTTGCACAAGGGTAGACGTATCGATTCAGATCAAGGAAACAAGACGGGCCGGCTTAATTAGAGCTTACCTATGTGGGAACAGCCTTTTTTGCTGCTTTAAAGCAAGAGTAAAAGGGAAAGTGCTGCGTGCCATGACTGTATGGTGCGTTGTTCAGAGGTGTTTGGAAGAAACCCCCAGAGCCAAGCCTCAGGGACTTGAGATGCATCCCATCTCGTAGTCAAGTGTTGTTGCCATGGGTGGATAACCATTATACCCGTGTCCTCTACATTTTGACAGTATTGAAGAAGAGACGAAAAAATGTGAATCATGTCAATCATTTTAATTTAAAAATACTCTTGATGAAAATACAACAAGGACAGTTTGCATATTTTGGTTAAATTAGTTTAATATATAAAGTTTTTGAATATTTGGTTTTATTTCTAAAATAAGATGCCATTTTAAGGCGCAATCACATTAGCGAAGTTTCATGATAAAAAAGGTTCCCTTGTCAATAGTGTTGCAATGCACAAAGCACCGCTCACACAGAAGTCAATTTCAGACCAAGCAGCCTTCTGTTGGTCAACGTGGCAAATTCGTAGATGTGGCTCCAACCTACATGTTGGCATTCACCTCAGAAGTGGCCTCTACGATCGTTTCTACTCCCCCTTAAACCCCACAAGAACATTGTTCACCCTTCAGTGCCTTTCCTGCTAT
This sequence comes from Hypophthalmichthys molitrix, assembly GCA_037950675.1. Classification (NCBI taxonomy): domain Eukaryota; kingdom Metazoa; phylum Chordata; class Actinopteri; order Cypriniformes; family Xenocyprididae; genus Hypophthalmichthys; species Hypophthalmichthys molitrix. The sequence continues at coordinate 9,496,575 of CM075501.1, read as the reverse complement.
TGAGGAAATCAATGTCTTGGTCGTAATTATTTAACCATTGATAAAGCCTTCAGCTCCTGCTAGAGCCCAAGCACCTATTCAACACATGGAGACTGACAGCGGGAAAGATAGAGACGCTTCGTCTTGCGGAAAAGCATGAGAAGTGATCGGCTGACTGCAATCGGTCCTCCCGACGAGCCGGCGAAATCGAGGAGACAAGTGACTGCTCCCAGGTCAACTCATGTCTCTCCTCCTCTTTATTGACACTTAGCTTTACAAAGAGCCCCCCTGGGCTCCCCCGACAGTGACAAATTGCGATGGTTTGGCCACGCTGAGAGTGAACAGACACTAACTTAGAGTAGTGGGGAGTGGAACGGCGTGAGTAAATGCGATTTTGATTTCCATTAACAGGCTTCATTTGTAAATGCAATACAGAGACTCTACGTTTAACGAGTGTAAGAAGGCTGATCCGGTGGATTTGATGTTTTTATGTCATGGAGGCCAGAAGGCCTCCAATTGTTGACCTTGTTTGTGTGGCCTTGGGCTTAAGAGCACATTTACCTGATAACTGATTCATTTTAAGATTCATAAAAAAAAAAAAATAATAAAAAAAACAGGCTTCATAAAGGATGTTTGCTGTGAAATTGTAGTATCACAACAAGAACTGCCACACTGGCCTGAACACAGAAGTTTATACATATATATTTTTAATGCATTTAAATATAATATTCTCATTTTAAATTTATAAGTTTTACACACATTTATTTAATATTTATTTTTAAATTATTGAAAAAAAATCACACCGTCATACCTTTTATTCTGAAAAATACAATAATATCTTTCTAATATCTTTACACTGTCATAGCGAAGCAAGTTGGGGTCACATTTACTTTTGTTTAGTGAATTTTCACAGGCAAAATTTTGTCATTCAAATAGGAATCCATACAATTGGAAATTTCACGTGTGGGCAAAATATCTCTCCACACAGATTTCACAACGGGTTCAAGTTGGCTGCTATGACCAGCAGAACGTGTGTACTAATGTTTAACAAGGAACGTTGTAGCAACATTGTGGAAACATGTTCTCCACTCATAAAGGGCTTAAGAATGAGCAGTGGGCCGAGACGGAGAAAAGATAAGTTCCCATAATTCCAGAAGTTTTCATAAGGCACCATGAGATTTTCATGCTTCATTTAATTAATCTCTGACTGGCTTCTCAATAGCAACTGGCAAAGTGTTTTTCTCAACCATGCACTTGTCTGTACATAGAGCCCCCGCCACCCCTCACCCACAGGATACTATTAATCGGAGCCATCTTTGATCTGTAGGCTTAGTCTCTTAGTCTCTCAGGGCCTGGCACACAGCATGGGTGGGGCTAGCTGCTAGCACGGGGCAGTGCCTGGGGCGATACACTCCCCTCAGGTGAGAGTTTTATTATGGATGATGTTTCCCGCCAAATTATTTACACCAACACTCCAAATTCCCCCCAAACCACAACCAAAAAACCTCTGTTGCGCTAACTCGATCAACATAAACAAGGCTGAGAAGTCTGGAGTTTTATTTGTTCTCAGTGCTACTCTTTGGTCTACAGTAGGTAAGATGTAAGGAACCTTCTCTAGGTGCGGCGGGGGAGCTGGCGTAGATGCTTACGCCTGACTTCATGGTTACACGTAGTTCAGGGACGCAGCAAACGGAACAGCTAGAGTTCAAAGTACACACACCCTCTGCACATCATATTCTCTTTTCCGGAACCACAGGATGGTACATTCGCAACTGATATAATGATATCCAAGCGGATGGTCGGCATTAATATTCCATGTTCTTAAGGGGCCAAACAGACACCCTGTTCTGTTTTTTCATGTTGGTCTTTCATGGTGTAGACCTGTGTCTTTTGTGAATTGGCTGCAAGAGTTGCCTTGACCTGTGAGCAGCGGAACCTCCGATCACTTCAATGTAAAGCTAGCAGACTAACAGAAGCGAAGCTTTGAAAGTTACTGACAGTTTTAAAAGCAAAACTGGATGCACTCGGCATGCACATCTTTGGAGCAAGTGGCCTCCTGATTTTCTTAACTCCAAATAGAGTGAAATTGTGGCCTTGGTTTTGTAAGTTTCCAAGTGTGGTAGTATAACTACAATTTGTGTAGCACTTAAGTGCGGTAAGCTAATGATGCCTGTTTTAATATATATTAAATTCTGATTTTGATTTAAATCAAAATTTATTTAAATAATTATTTAATAATTAATTCACCCCAATTCTGTCATGATTCAAATATGGAAGGTTAAGACCACAGACATCAAATATCATTGATTGTCTTGTAAACAGTCATTAGCCAGGTTTTCATTCACATATTTTATGCAAATTTTAAGATATTGCATAAAAATTGCTGGATGGAAACATCATGATTCAAATAAAATTACCAAAATGCACATAAAAAATGGTCGGTAAATTTTGTATTTATATGACATGCACAAAGTATGCTGGAAACACACTGTACGAATAAATTTACTGAAAAAAAATGAAATCAACAGGTTTTTTTAAAAATGTATTTAGGAAATTTCAAAATTCCAAAAAATTGGGGGAAGGGGGGGGGGGGGGGGGGGGGGGGGATTGTGCTTTCTAAACCACAGTTTATTACATTTAATAAAAAAAAACACAGTGGCTTCGATTTCCATTTCTATTTTGTGCCAATTTTCTCTAGAAAGTATTTTATTTATTTATTTTTTTAATACATTGAAACTGCTTTACTCGTAGATTGTTTCAGCAATATGCTGATTTTTTTTTTTTTTTTGCATAAATTAAATCTGCAACTTGGATGAAAGCATAACTAGTGACGTATTGTATGAAGAGTGACTTAATGTATTGAAGAGCGAAATAAGATTCCTAAGCTACACAATTTACAGAGAATAACCGTTTTATACAGACCTGACTAGTCTGGCATCAATGGTAAAGCAAAGTTGGCGGAGAAGCTATGAGACGGTGGCATTCATAATGATGGTCTTATCATACAGGGGGAAGTGAATATGGTCTTGTGGCTTATCTCAAGGTCCCTCAAGAACCTTGGGAGCAAGCAAGTGAGATTTGGACAATGCACAGAGGCACTCTCCACCCCTCCACCTCTTTCTTAATACTCACCCAAGCTGAACAGCACCAGGAACTTGAGGCAGACGAACTCCCTCTGGTCCAGCTGGAGGGATCTCAGTTTGCTCACCAGCTCCTGCGCGTGACTCAGGAGGTTGTTGAGTGTGGCACCGGCTTGGGAGGCAATTAGTGCGTAATCCACCTGAAGAGAAGGGGCAAGAGTGTTCACATACACAAACAATAGAGGTATAACCACAAGCAACATGGCAGATATCTGAAGGTTTCAAACATCTCAGGTACAAAAAAAAATTGAAGATGGACCCTTTTCACAGTATCAGGGTTCTCAGAAGCGAAAGTCATCATAGTTAGATAAACTTTTATATAGTGGTGAACGGAAACTACAACAAATATAATGTTTGCATTCCACGCCATGGTAGTGTTTCTATGACTTTCCAAATAAGGGGAAAAAAACGAAAGATTGATTTCAGTGGTCAGAAGAGAGAAATATGTCAAATTTGCCATCACTCCCTCCACTTTTGTATTAGAAACACTCAAGCACCAGCGTTAAACAGTTTTCTGTCATTTAATGCCAAGGTAGGAAAACACAATGTACTGTGGAAAGATTGTTTTCCAACATTGTTTTAGAACACTCTTCCAGTCTTCCATTGTTTGGTCAAAAAACATTGTTTGGTCCCGCCCCAAGAGAATGCCATTGGTTGAGCCAATTTCAGGTAATTACTGAATTATTTACTTATTTAGAACTTTAGAGAAATGGATCATAAATGCTATCGATTTCTAAGTTTATTTTCGAGAAGATGTGCTCATATTTGTTTGACTCACAGAGCATATTTTATGACAAAAAAAAAAGAGTTGTTGGGAATGTTTTAGGAAGAGTTTCAGCCTTGAATCAGAGTCCTTTTAGTTTAAAAGTTCAATCAAACTGGGGCCAGACGGCACTTGGCACCACCTTTGGAGTTTTTTAGTGCCGACTATAGTAAGCACGTAACCAGCTCTGGCAGCTCTACGTTTCATATGCCTCCCTCCCTTTCTTTCCTTCCCAGGTTCCTCTCCACACAGCAGGGACAGTGCGCTGGGCTGAGGTCTGAATGATAATCAGCATCAAAACGAACGGGGAAGAGCTGCACGTTTCTCCATCCCTGGTGCCCAGACCCTCGGACCTCAGCGCCCTGCACCAGACGAGAGCGGTGGGGGTTGGAGAGGCGTGAGTGAGCAGGGGGCCCCTGGAGGTCCCCCAGGCTACCGGGCCGAACCCTGCGCGGGACCCCCGTGGCCCTCTCTTCCCCTTTCAGGTGCACTTAATATCTGCAGCAGCAGCAAATTTGTCTTGGAGGCAAGTCCTTAGCTGCCACTCACTGTAAGCAGGCCATATTAAATTTTTATATTTATTGACAATTCATTACCATAATTGACTGCGCCAGGGTTTCTGGAAGAAGGTAGACTACGGGCCTCCTAAGCGTAAGGAGAGCTCCCTCTGAGCTGGATTTGCAATTAAAAACGCAGGCGGATTGGAATTTATTTATTGTGTAAATATGATGAGTGGAATTTTTTAAAGTCCTGGCTGGAGAATTGCGCATTTCTCACCGGCTGTTTTTCGTGGATCTCTTCGAAGCCCATATGAAGCTACTGAAGTTGTCAATTAACTGGGATTTGACCAAGTGCCCCAAGCATTAATAACCAGATAAAAGTAAAAGTACTGGGATGGGATCACAAATTTACATGTAAAAATAATACAAATAATAATACAAACTGAAAATAATCAACATAAACTTGAATGCAAATATAAATACATATTTGAAAGTTATACATATTTTAATATTAATATAAATATTTTTAAAATACATACTATTTTATGTCAATAAATTTGAACAGGGTGTAACATTTTTCTTCCAAAATGAGGGTTGACACGACTGAGCAACACTTGGCAAGCAGTTTGTAGTATTATTCTCTAATTCATTCTGACATTGTAAATATCAGTGAATGCTGAAAATACTGTATGGGTATGATTATGATGATTTAGAACCTTCTGAAGGCCTGGGACCTTCAGTGTGAGAGACAGAGACAGATACAGCACAAGAAGGAGTGGAGGGGGAGATGTAGGTCTGTGACATATTGGAAAGTCGCCCATGTAGTGTCATGTGTCGCAGCATTTCAGGACTGATCCCACACAGTGCTTTGCTGCCATATCGACACTAGGGAGTAACAATGACACAAATGTCCTCAAACAAGACAACAGGTAGTGGGCAGTTCAGGTGACAGTAGAGTAACTACATTTTTATGTATATATATATATATATATATATATATATTTTGTTTTTTATATTTAAATGCTGAGGAATATATTGTACTCCATATAAAAAAATATATAATTATAAAAAATAAACATTATTATTATTATTAATATAATTAATTTTTAGATTATAGTTGTAATATATTTTTTATTTGACAGTTTTTTTATTTTATTTTTTTATAATTTTTTATTTTATTCTGCATATATATATATATATATATATATATATATATATATATACAGTATATTGTTAGCTTGTAGCGTAGTAACTGTCTGTTAACTACTTTAGGAGTATCTTGTATTTGCAGAAATGCAAATGTATGTATCTATTAATTTATTTTTACTAATAGCCACTACACTGAGAGACCGTCTGAACTTATATACCACTGAATTACAACATTCCTTTAACAACTGGCAGAGTGTTTGTTTGTTATGCATAAATCCAGACTGTGTTCATGTGTGAGCGTGTTGTGTGGCCGGGCTGTCAGTAGTCTGATCTGGAATAATAGGAAGTAATGAACTGTTTGAGTCTTTGCCTTCTCTCTCCCCAAAGGCTTTTTTTCAGCACCAGCTGTTCATTAGGCAAAATATGCAAACAAGGTCCTCCACCCTGCCTCCAACCCTCCGTCAGACCTCGCTAATCAAACACAGAGACATGCTACGCAGAGCACTCGCAATACAGACAAATCAAAGATAGCGAGCACAGTGAGCTCTCAAGGATCTCCAGATGTGGCACCTCACGTACTTTCTCAGATTGTATTGCTCAGAAGTTGCTCTTTCATGGCTCAGGAGGCTAGAAACCACTTTTAAATCAACCAAATGAATCAGATTCTGACATTAAATAGACTTTTAGTCTTTTAAATGTCAACTTTGTCTCAGATATTTATCCTAAAGTTTCTTGGGAGGGATAAAAGTAGATATATATGAGACAACTGTTGACACAGAAAAAGTATAGAGCTATAAAATTAATATAGATAGCATGTAGTTTGATCTTGGGAGAATTTGATGAGAAATGCTTGAGTTCATATTGAGATCTTTTTATCGCAGACTTTGGTATCTTAAATCTGAGCACAATGTTGAGATTTGTTTTGGGATTTTACGTGAGATTACCAGGGTGTTTTTCTGAGTGACAGGAGACTTTAGCAAATCTCAATTTGTTCACGTTGTAGAATTGAGTCAACATCTAATTTCTAACAATTGTCTAATTTGTGTTTTTTTCTTTCCTTATAGGTGACTTGATGGAAATCGTGTCAGGAGCTGGATTCAAACTCGCATCGTTTGCTGTAAAATTGACCAGAGCATGTGTATTAACCACAAGGCCACGGCTATGAAAAGTCTCTACTGTTCACGAGTCGCTGTGTTTGAGCTGTCACTACTGTTGGATATCACTTTGTTGAGCAGGAGAGGGAGGAGGGAAAACATAAAATTAAAAATTAAACTCATGCCTTACTGACAGGCAGACAGAAGCATATTTATTTATAAGCAGTTTAAACATCTTCTGGAAGTGTGTGTGCATGTGCTGGAGCCAGAGACAGAATTAAAGGTCCTCGTGTGCAGAAAACTTCAGCTGAGCCTGAGGCGTCCGTCCAGCGATGTTCCTCAGAGACAAATGAGGTAAATCATACATATCTTCTGCTGCTTTCCCTCCTCGTCCGTCTCTCTCTGTGTCTCTCATCCCTTCTTCACCGTGATGACTCGTGCATGCTTAACCAACCATTTTATTTATTCGTTCACTACGCACTTGATAAGAAGTGTACAATTGATTATTCTGGCCACATTAGTTTATACCTAAGCGTAATCTATTTTTAATGGAGTGGCTGGGGCAGTCGATAGCACTTTAAAGGATGTTGATCCACACTGGCAAAAAGGCCTGATGAGATCTACGGGGAGGAATGGAGAAGACTGGAGCGGACACTCACCTGTTGCCCCGTGACCAGGAGGATGGAGCCCTCTTTGGCGTGCATCACCTGCCGGAAAACGTGGTCCAGGATGAGGAGTTCACTCCAACAGTTCTGGAGAAGCTTCATTTGGTCGTCAACCTGAGGAGAGACCAACAAATGTGTAAGAATGTGTAGATATTTTTTTACAGTCAGCTAGAAGTAGTAATTTGGGTAAATTACAACTTTTTCAAGTAGGTGAACATGTTCAAAATAGTGTTGTCAAAAGTACCGACTTCGATGCCAAGTCGGTACTTAAATTTAAAAAATGTGACGCTTTGAGCGCTGTTGAGCGGATTTATAAACACCTCTGATTGGCCATTGTGTGCATGCACTCAACAGATATGTCTGTGATGGGCTACAATGATCAACGCACAGGAGCGTTTGGAAAAAAAAGCAAACAGAAGTGTTTGAATTTGTGGTCCGCTGATAGACCCCTGCTTTCAAACACTCCCGTGTGTATCTGTGTAAGCGCTTGGTGAAGAGCGTCATTGTTGTCCATTTACAACATGTTTTTGAAGCGTTGATCATTGTAGCCAATCACAGACATATATGAACACATGAACACAATGGCCAATCAGAGGTGTTTACGAATCCGCTCAACAGCGCTCAAAGCGGCACATTTTTAAAATTTTTAGTACCGACATTAATCTCAAATGTTAAAATCTCTCATTAAATATCCTCTTTTAATTGGAAATATGCCTCATTACGGAATTAAAATGGGTTGCAAATGCTGTTTCATGTTGGTTTTAAGTCACAAAAGTTGTTGTTCAGTCAGACACTTCGTACATTTGTCATTTGAGTGTTATTTCAACCTTCAACACTCACGTCTCGCCGTTTGTAGTTCGGACAACCAGTATGAAATCAATATTGGTCTTTAGGTCACAAGAGGTCATTCTCGTGTGAACTTCGCCAAATGTCACAGTTTTCCACCGCTGTTAATTAATCTGTTTGTGGAGTGATACGGCTTCATTTATCCCTCATGATTAAGTAGCGTGTTCAGCGTAGCACAGTTAGGAGCACGTACGTTGAGATGCTCTTGGATGGGATTTGAACGGCTCCAACAACGCATTCATTGTCACCCTCTTTGGTTCTCATGGCTCCCTCGGTCAATCATTAAACAGAGATGCAGGAGTTGAAAAGAGCTCTTTGAGTCTGGTGTCGGCAAGAATGAGGAAAAATACTGAAAATGAGTCCCCGTCTGACTATTCTTCAAACTGCTATGTTTTAGTGCAGACAGTCGAAGAGCTACATATGAAACGGTTTTGATTCTCAATTCACCCATGTGAAATGTTTACACAAGGGTCATGAAAAGAATACAGAAATGTAATGAAATTGAATGATTATGAAGTCCCGTGAGGACAGTGAGTTGGCTAAGGACGTGAAAATAATACTTGCGGTTTCTCAAGGCAGAGATAACGTGAATGAAATGCCTCTACTGCCTTGGGAGACTCCGTCGATATCTGTTTTGGATTGTTTTGACTGCTCGTGATTCTTGTTTGTGCTGCTCTCATAGTCATAACAAACGCTACAAAATCAATTTAAAGAATGTATTTCCAAATCCGGCAAAGCAAAAGCATTCTTGTTTGGTATCACTGCACTTATTTCAACTGATTTACTGTACAATCAATACTGTATGACCTAATTCTCCAGGTTCAAATACTAGGACTGATTTTTAAGCCCAAGTAGCAAATATATGCATTTGGCATTGTTAACACATCTCATGTATCTGCTAGCAAGGCATGCAAGTCAAACATGCCTGTTCTACAAAGAAACCTGTCATAGGGTCTTTTTTTTTTTTGACAGGCATTCTCATCAAAGGCCTTGTCCCCACATGAGCCTCTTATGCCCAGCGCATTTGGGTCATCAAACAGGGACGAGGCTGCCATGAGTCAAGGCAGGGGAAGACACAGCAGACCGGGGCTGCTGCCAGACACACGTCAGATGGGCAGAGAAGGCATCTCTGACCTTTTAAAGTGCGTCTGACACCGCTGTTTCCATGTCAGCTCGCTTCCCTTTGCACTGTCACAGCTATGTGTAATGGCTCTGATGTGCACTTACAACAGGCAAGCTATGTCCTTTAACAATGAAGGTAGTGACTTTGTATACAATGGCTATCAAATGTTCAAGTTTTTCTGTGTAAATCATTTGTAAAAACATTTCTACTATTTTTAATTATTATATTTTTTTAAATCTAATGTTGAATTGAATTAAATTAAGAATATTTTTAATAATAGCAATTTACATTTTTTACTATTCTTTGAACACAACAATTTAAGAGAGAATGTTTTTACGAACAATTTACATGGAAAGTAGAGCCATTATTGTTACAATATACAAAACCTACCAAATACGTATGAACGTTTGCGTTCATTGCGCCGCATTCATGAAACATGAGCAGAATGAATTTATTTGTAAATTGTTTGTAAAACAACTTTTTACAAACAGTTTACACAGAAAATAATAGCACCTTCGTTGTTACAATATACAATTGCTATCAAATACATACGAAAGTTTGTATTAATGGACCTCATTTTGTGTAAAGTATTTGTAAAACTACTTTTAATATTTTTAAGTAATATTGAAACTATTTCTGAATTGAATTCGTCAGTTTATAAAGGAGTGGTTTTGCAAACAATATGCATCAAATACGTTATATTATATTAGCTTTATTATTCGTGAAACAATGCATTTTTGTTTTGTTTTACAAACAGCTAACACAAAAAACATTCTCCTCAAGTTTAATGAATGAGGCCTACTGTGTTTTAAAATCATAACATGTATACCACCAAATACACCAGCAACACAGGAGAAATATGCTGTACTTTAACGTTTCACATTGTCGTACAGCTTTTGTGATTAGTATTTTTATTTCACCATGGATCATGGGAATAAACTCAATACTCACGGCAAACTCACAGATTGTAAATTCAGCTGTATAATCATTACATGCTAAAAATAAGATTGCAGTCTGGTGTTAATGTTTATCTAGATGAGCAGATCGTGTAAGGTGCTGGAAAAATACCTGGAGGTCAGCCAAATAAAAACACACTTATTGATTTCACTCTAGAGGCATTAAATTAGGAATCTCAGACAGCTTTTGTTTGACTGACTAAGAAGCGATAAACATCAAATCTGTTGACCTACACTGATCTCACAATTCACAAATTCTTCTTACATACTTCAGATACAAAAGGTGTGCTCATCTAAAACAGGGGAGCATCTTTTTTGATGTGCTGCACTTCCAATTTTTCAAAATCAGAGCTTTTACTTTCTCTCTTATGATAAAAAATGCATATCCTCCAAGAAACCAATTTAATTCCTTTACGGTCATTCAGGCATAGCTAGATCAATGTAGCGATCAATTGCTGAGCCCCCCGTACTGCTCCTAAAGAAGACCCTTAGACCCTTAACGGCATGTTGAACGGCATTACGGAAATTTCCAAATGAATGTACCGTGATTATGTGCAAAGAACTACAGCCTTTTTTTCCTCATTTTTAATGTAAATGACGTGCAAATATGTCTTGTTGCATATCCAAAAGTAATATTTATTCATCACTGCCTGAAAGGGTTGACCGATGATAATAGAATAGAGTCCAAATTGCCAAACATGAGCTGCTTTTTTTTTATCCCAGATGGTTTTGGTAGAGTGCCACAAGCATTGTTAAGGCACGAGTAACGAGCTTACGCAGCTGGAACTGCTTTTAATAAGTATTTTTTTTTTGTTGTTTTTGAAGTGCCCTAATGAACAGATTAATAGAATCTCCTTGAGTGCCCATTAATGAACAGAATGAGACGAATGATTTATTTACAACTAAAGGCAGGCTGCAAATATGCGGTCCACAATCACATTTGCATAAATACAAGAATGGGAGAAAAAAAAAGAGATGAGAAGGTAAAAAGAAAATAAATCCCATCTGAAATCTTTTGACCTCTTGGATGTGGATCAGTATGGCTAGTCGGGAAACTACAGGTGAGGTTTGAAGTGCACTTCAATGGTGCCGTCAGGCACTGAGCTTTGAGTCACCTTCTGTGGACATCTGTTCATACGCTGGTACGCACACTTCCTTTCTGTCAGGCTGGCAAATATTATTTGATGTTGGATGTTTCCCGTCTGTTGGTGAATTTTTACAGCATTTTATACAGTTAATGTAGTTTATATAAGAAAAAAGAAACAACATAGATCATTATTTTCTGAAAAGTTTTTTTAGGATGTTGCCAAAGGTCAAAAAGGCCAAAAGAGCCATTTTTTCATGAGTATACTGTATATGATTTGGGTACATCCTATTTCTTCCATTTAATCTGCCAGGGAACAATTATGAGTCTGAATGCTAAAGTTCAGGTCACATTTTCAGTTGCTCAGTGAAATTTCGCAGGCTAAATCCAGTCATTCTAACAGGAATCCATGTAATTGGGAGTTTCGCATAAGGGGCGAAAATGTTTCCTGCGCAGATTTCGCTCATTTTCAAGTTGGTCACATGAATTCACTACGTTGACCAACAGAAAGCTGCTTGGTTTGAAAGTGACTTCTGTGTGAGCTGCACTTCATACATCTCTGTGCTATTGACAATGGACAATTTATGTTTTTTGCCAGCGATATTTCGCCGAAATTTCATGAATGCACCTTTTGCAGGGGTGTCCAATCCTGCTCCTGGAGGGCCACTGTCCTGAAGAGTTTAGCTCCGACCCCAATTAAACATCCCTGAACCAGTTAATCAAGGTCTCACTAGGCATACTAGAAACTTCCAGGTAGGTGTCTTGAGCGAAGTTGGAGCTCTGCAGGACAGTGGCCCTCCAGGACCAAGTTTGGACACCCCTGTACTATCGCATCTGTCCACAACAAATCGCACAGTTAACAAAAGGTATGTGCCTAAATTTAATTCTAACAGATTCCCTAATCTCTTTATCAACACTAACAGTATTTGGAAACAAATGTACAGTTACTCTCAGGGGAGATAATCTAAGTGTCCCCGAATCCCCAGAGGAATTGCTAACAATTTATGCTGAGGTGTCACATTCTAGCTTCCTGTTTAGCCGTCCCGTGGGAGCTGATCTGACGTGCTTTGGATGCTCGAGACTGAAGGGCCTGGTTTATTTGGCTTCGCTTTTTCCCTGATCTTGTGGAAATCTCCAGGCTTGTTTGTCATGGCAGGGCCTCTGTTTGCTCTCTTGCTCTGTTGCTGCCAGGGGGTCTGATAAGCATGCTGGGACTTTGAGCAGGTGGCCACCAGCCGCTGCGGCTGCATTGCTTCATACCCATGCTCCACTGAGGGAGCTGCCTGGCATCTCGCTCTCTCTCTGGACTTATTTTAGAGTCCAGCGTTGCTTCATATGGGATAGAGCTCAGTGAAAGAGCATTGCAGAAGTTTTTTTAACTTCACTTATGTGATCTAAAATCGGGACAAATGACTGACCGTATACCAGTAACTGATGTGTCCATAGACCCTGTTTACACCTGGAATTAAGATGCGTTTTGGGTGATCAGATCACAAGTAGATGAGAGAGACAAATACCTGTTTACACCTGGTGTTTTAATCAGTCTCTTTTGTCCACTTTCAACCACTTCTGTCCTGATTTCTTTGAGTACAGCAGGGTCTATTGGCAGGTACATGTATGGGTTTTTTCAGATCTTTCGAGCTAATGGACAAAATAAACTCAAGCAATTTACATATGAACGCGACCAGAGACGACGGAAAAACATACGGAGAGCAGCAGCTTTAGTTTCTGCTCTGACAGACTCGAGATGACGCTGAACATGGTGAGTGTGTGTTAGAAATCAAGAATGGTGAGAGAACATTGTGCTTGGTACGTTTTTCATCTTCAAAGTAAACTTGGGTCTCCGGCCGACAAAGTTTAAATCCCATCTGGCTAGTGCACTTTTCACATTGTTTATGCATTAGTTCAGTAGGTGGAGAGTGGGCGGTCTTTAGTGACTGTTCAAACACATTCGACCACATGAGTGTCTACACTACAAAAGCAATCCGGCTGAAAAATGGCTCAAAATGTTTAGATGTGTTGCGTGTGGTTTGTTACAGCCATCTAAGATAGGCTAGAGGAAGAAACCGACTCTTAGTAATGCAAACTATTCATGCTGTAATCTTGCCCCAGTGATGTTGTGTCCATGGGACGCATAGATTATGTAGGCTTTCACCGTATGCCTGACAGCAATGTAAACTGAGATGACATAAAATATCTTTGGGAAAACATTTGCATTCCTTGTAGTAGCTATATTTGAGAAGACCTCATGGTATTCTTACTCTGAGTGTCTCTGTGAGGGGGGATAAACAGATGCCCATAATTCATGTGTTAGTGTGCAGGTGAGCAGGTTTGGGACTCGTCCAAGGCTAGCAAGTGGACACCGAGCAACTCAAAGGAGTGACTGGCTGATGATGGGGTTGGAGGAGGGGTGTTTGATCGATCGCGACGAGGAATAGAGATTGATCAGTTCCCACGGTGACCGCATTAACACTCTCCCGAGTGTGACTCTTGACCTGTGAAACACCCAGAGTTTGATCAGAGCCCCTCATCACGTCGACCCACAATAAAAATCACACACGTCGGCATTCAGCAGGGTTTAGTGGGACATCAAACATCACAAGACGTCACAGAGATGAATGAGACTATAAATGCGTCTTCTAATTAGTGCTCAACTGATATCGGCTTTGCAGTGGCAGATATATATATACAGGTGTATAGGTATAAATGGCTCTACTATTGCTGGGATTTTAAAAAATAAAGGGAAAAAGAAAGAAATCCACACCTGCTGTGCTGTGTTTAGCTGCCAGCAGTCACATTCTACCTCAAGGACACTTGGTGTGTAACTTTTCAGAATGAAACTGAAACAGGCTCTTGCAGTCTGGTCTTCATCAATATAAAGCAATATTGCCACATACTAGGCTAGAAACCTTTAGTAATTAATAAAGAACTGCAAAGTGCATATATATACTTTACTGTACTTTCCTGCAGGGTTTTCTGTTACCTTTAGATGCTATGATTAAAGACTAATTAATTTAATAAATTCATTAGCAGTAAAGTGGCAGCCATTCATTAATGAAGTGATATTCAATACAACTCTACAACCTTTTTTTTGGTCTGCATTCTTTGCAAAACTCTAATAAGTCTCTTGAGCAACAGCACAATCCAGAGAGAATGAAAGGATGAAATTAGGTTATGAGAACGAAAGAAAACAAAAAAACTTTTCCAAACCTTAGGCCATTTATCAGCACACTTTAAGTCCATCTGGGCAGTTGTTTCAAATAATGAATTTAAACAAAAACAAGTCTCTTCCAATGGATCCGAGGGCTTAGAGCTGAGAAGCTATCAACTAATTATCAAAAAAACACAGCAGCCCTGATCAATTATTCAGCTGAACATTAGACTGCTAATATACATGCAGTCATGGGAGGGAGGAAAAGCTCTCTGAAGTACCACACACTACGCTACTTTACCCCAACCCCCCCTTCTACGACTCAGTGAGAAAATAATGCTCTCCAAATCCGCAATGAGTTGTGCACGCCACGTCGAGCCGGAATCGATCGAGCTTCTCAATCTGCACGCTGCACACACACACATATTCACACATGGTGTCTCGCGTTTAGAATGATCGCCGTATTTTTATTTGATTTTATTTCCCCCGTGCTGTATTTTCCCCTCAATTCTGCGATTTATGGGGGTCTTTATTGGCGACGGCTGTCAATATTTATGGCTTTTGTGTGACATGCTGACAGACAACAGGAAATGACTCTTGATTGGCTCTGTTGGGAAATGGGTCCAGGTAGGCCGGGGCTCCTGTATTATTTAGCTGAGAGATGCAGTCGCCTACCAGAGTGGCTTTATGCATCTGTCTGTTTTAGTCCGTAAGAGAACTAACGCATCGCCATTAGTATCCCCGTCTCTGCCTCCACATCTTGTGCTCTTATTGAGGCAGAAAACAGGAGTTGATCTCTCAATGTAAATTGACATTCAGGCATTTCATTCATTTTACACCCTATTTAGAGTAGCTTTCCGAAAATAGTTCTGTATTTTTATTTGCATGCAGTTAGATTAATTAAGTCATAAGTGGTATTGTTCAAATGTTTTTATTTTTTATATATTTTATATATTATGGAGCCCCTAAAGGGACATGGCACACAAAAGTTTTGCGAGCAAACACAAAGTTTCTTGGGGGAATGGAAAAATTTTGCAAGTGAATTTTTTTCCATTACCATGTCTCCTTAATATATCTATATTCATGTGTATATATATATATATATATATATATATATATATATATATATATATACACATATATATATATATACATACACACACACACATATATATATATACATACACACACACACACACACACACACACATATATATATATATATATATATATATATATATAGACATATAGACAACTCAGAAGATTTTTAGCATGGTAATGGTATGACAATGTTGGTCTTGGTGGAATAGATCTGCTACGCTGCTGCTGCTGTACATTATTGCTGTTATTGTAAATTATTGCTGCTGCTGCAGAGCAAGTACAGGAACTTACACTGCTGCGAGTAAGACATAGTGCTGCTGCACAAATAGCATATATCAATAACCTATAGCAGATCTATACAGGTGGAGCTGGAGAAAATGGAGGGTTTTAGAGGAATTCTGAAGCACGCTGCAAACTGCTATAGTGAATGTAACCAGCCATTTAAATGTTTTAGCAATAAGCTAATTGGCTGCAAAAGTGACATGGACCAATCAGCTTGTGCCAAATAGTTAATGCTGTAATTATCATCAGCTTGCGTTAAGACCCAACAGCCTGCGCCATCTAGAGTTTCATGACTAAACTATGTATATATATACACTGCCGTTCAAAAGTTTGGGATCAGTAAGATTTTTAATGATTTTAAAAGAAGTCCCGAAGTCCTGATCCCAAACTTTTGAACGACAGTGTTTACAGTATATACAGTATATAAACAGTGTTTATAAATATTTTTTGTTTAATTTATATTTTTTTATTCTTACAGCATTATAGTAATATATATTGGATTTTGTTTTTTAAATTTGTTTTCATTTTATATCAGTGTATATATATATATATATATATATATATATATATATATATATATATACACACACACACAAATTTTAAACAAAATTCAATATATACTGCTATAATGCTGAATAGCAATATATATATTGAATATATTTAATGTATTACAGTATTACATATACATGTTGTATACATGTATACACATATATATATAAATTTGAAACAAATTCATTATATATATATATATATATCTGTATATAGCCTTTTTTCTGATCATAGAATTGTTATGATTTGATTTTGAGCCAAAGACTTTGTAATTTGTGACACATTGGTATTAAGACTAACAAAAAGTGAACTGGATAACACCAGATTGGTCTCGTGCCAAAATGTCTCTCACTTGCAGCTGCAGACCACCCTCCTTTCTTGAGCCTTGCAAACAGGTATAGAAAGAACTCAAATGCCTGCTCACACAATCTGAGAGAAGCATTACTGTCTTAACTATTATGTCCCAATAGTGCGATTTGCCATTTTTGGCACTGCAGCATTGTAATGCAATGCTTGGATTTAAAACCGCTGTCAACACGTCAGTTACTTCAGTGTTCGCCTGGTGCAAATTTGAAAATTTTTCCCCTCCTGTCGTTCAGAAATCATGAAACCTTCCTTTCATCTTCATCAGGGGGTCAGGATAAAGAAAGAATGTAATTACGAAAACTATTCTGAAAGTTATGCTCATTGATGTAATGTGTTTGGAAACATTTAAAACTGACGGCCAATGCCAACGTCTCAGACTGAACCTACACTATGAGGCAGAAATAAAAGATATAAGGAGGTTTAATGAACAGGTGGCTTTGTCTTTCTCTTGACGCCTTGGTGAACATTTCTTCGTAACTGCGTATAACGTTCTCCAGCTGAATTGCCTATGCCGTTCATCAGCAGCAAATCCATTCTAACAGTACAGTTAAATATAAGTGTAAGCCTAGCCCACACGCTCCCTGTCTTTCTGACCGCAGTCCTTATCTATTGTCTTTGGGACCTTTCAGCGTGTCTGGAATAGACAGCTGTAAATAAGAAGCAAAAATAGATGTCGTAGACAACTGCTGACAGAGTAAGGCTGAGAGCGACACTAGAAACCTCATGCCTGCACTGATTACTACAAGTTAATTAAACATTGAAGGACAGGACAACAGCAGATCTGGGCAAATTAAACAAATGCTCTTTTGTAGTGTGCACATAAAAGTTTAAACGTAAAAGTTTAAACGTTCAGTTGACGCTTGCATTTTATGGATTCGTTTTAAACCCATTACGTAAAACAGGTGCAAAATTACAGCTGCTGTGCAAATGCAATTTACAAGTGTGAGGTATACATGGTTGAAGAGAATAATTATAGAGGGGAAAAGGCTAAATCCTTAGTCACATTTGGGCAGCTTCACTTAATGGACTTTAGTTGAATGTGTCAGAGTTACATTGACATACTTTTAAACCTATGAGAAATACAAAAAAATATATATATATATTATACAAGATATAAATAATACACCCACACTGACACAATGTATTTTTAATTTCATCATTTGTTTTAAATATTAACATAAAATGTATTTATAAAAATATATATATAAATATATTAGTATATTGTATAGTATCATATAATAAAATATCATTTATATAGCAATATTAATAATATTATTTTAAATATTTGACATTTGATATCATAAAATGTTATATATATATATATAAATGGTGGTTTTATGGCATTTCCAATCGAAGCATGTTTTAAAGAAACATCTCATGAATGCTGATATCGTGCCATTTAAATGCAAGCCTGATATTAAGGTTCTTGTACAAGATGCTATTTTGGTATAAAGCAACTATTTGCAGTTATGAGGGCAAATGTGCAGCCGTTTTTACTTTTCGACTAGTACATAAGAGGTGAAAATGTTGATTGAGTTGATTTGTTAGCTTAAATCAGTCTCTTCGGAGCAGTTTTCCTGCTGTCGGCTCGGTCTGATTGGGGTGTTTTGGGGCTTCACTCTACATCCTGGTTTTAACAAGCATCCAGTGCGGCCAATAAAAAAGGCTTTTACCTTAATCGGCACAAGATAATATCAAACATTTGTCCCTTTCTGGAGTGCAAAGTGCTTACAAATACCAAAGCCACTCTGAAGATAAAGAAAAGTAAACATATTTCTCTGTCTTTTTTTCCCCATTTCAGAGAGCAGCAGAAGGAATGGAAGCAGAGGTATGAGTCCATCAGCTCCTGGGTAGGACCTAGAAGTTCATGACAGGCTTTTATCCCTCATCAAAGCAACAAGTGGATGAACAGACTCTTCCCCGACCGCTCCAAACCCTTCCCAGGAGCCTCCCACAGGCCCTGAGGGGAGTTCGAACCCTAAATCTCTCCTTTTAACAAGTGTACGCACTTCCTTCCTTCGCCCGGTTAGGCCTTGAGGGTGCAGGACGCATTTTTCAGGGAGAAAGAAAGAGCGAAGCTGACCTCAGATGCCACAGGAAGCACCATATGCAATGCCCCGTGAAAGAGAGCTGTGGATGCTGTTTTCAGAGCTCCCTTCTGATTGGCTGGAGTTATTTATCAGTCCTCCAGGAACCAAAGTCATGTTTACAAGGTACTAGGCTGCTACAATGAGCACTTCTGAGAAATAATTTGTCATGTAAAATCTTGATATTATTGTTTTAGACCATTTTTGAGCAAGTTAACGAGATACACTACTGTTCAAAAGTTTGGGGTCGATAAGATTTAAAAGAAGTCATCTATATATAGTAATAAAAGAAAATTGTAAAATGTTATTACAATTTAAAATAGCTGTTTTCTATTTTGAATACATTTTAAAATGTAATTTATTCCTGTACTGTCAAAGCTGAATTTTCAGCATCATTATTCCAGTCTTCAGTGTCACATGATCCTTCAGAAATCATTCTAATATGCTGATCTGCTGCTCAAGAAACATTTATTATGATTATCAATGTTGAAAACATTTGTGCTGCTTTATGTGGAAACCGTGATGCAGTTTTTTCAGGATTTTTTGATGAATAGATAGTTCAAATGAACAGCATTCAATTGAAATAGAAATCTTTTTTAGCATAATAAACGTCTTTATGGTCACTTTTGATAAATTTAATGCATCCTTGCTGAATAAAAGCATTCATTTCCTTCAAAGCCAAATTTTTGAGCGGTAGTGTCTCTTCAAGCGGAACTTTATTTGCTCTTTTCCTGAGATTTATGAGAAATAATCAGTACTTTTGGATGTTATTTTCATTACTTTTAAGTCTGTTTTTGTTTCAAATTAATAAAAAACAAGTAAAAAATAAAGTCACGTTGCAAAATATAGTCACGGTTAGCTTTTTATTGTTTAACTATGAGCCAGAAATTGGCTTCCATAGTGACTGGCCGCTTTGAATGCCAGTAAGATTCTCTTCCTGTCTAAGTGAGCGCTTTTTGGCCAGAATCTGCTGCCAAAGCAAATCGGACAAATAAGCAAGACAACTGATTGATGAAATCAAATAATGAGCTTCTAATTATAATCTCTGTAATGATTCGTGACTGTGTATAAATTAATAAATATTTACAATGATCTTCTCTCAGCTAACAACTCGTGATCCACCTTAAATGTCAATGTTATTATTAATTTTTCTGGTATCTTCAGGGGGCTAAAACCTGAACTTCGCCGCTGCAATATTTATGAAGTGCCAAAACACCGCATTCTTCCAGAATTCATGACAAGACATGGAGTTTTTGTCCATTTGTGCATTATTTATGAATGAAAAAAGGCCTTTGTGGACGTTCTCCTGCTGCCCATCTCTTCTGATCAAACAGATATTGTTACCACTGAAATAGCAGGCTTAGGAAAAAAACACAGCCTGCCAAAAGGCCTGCCCACAGTCGAGCAGAGAGACAGGAGAATATGAGAAAGAGAAAATATGTACAAGAGCAAGCCTTACGAAAACTCACACGCTATCTCCAATTGTGGCTGCTGCCCAGCCACGGGATATCATCTATCAGTGGACAAATGCAGGGACGAGAATGCTGCTTCTCAAATGAAATAATATATCTTTGAAAGCCTACGCCTGCACCAGGCCCAAAGCCCATATATCAAGTCTGAGCGGCTGGTGGATCCGGTCCAGGGGCCATTAACCTCCCACCTGTTTCCCCCCCTGTCCTTCACCACGCACCCCTGCCCTTGGTGCCGCTTCTGGGGCTTGTTCGCCCCCCTTAGCCCCCCCCCATGTGTCCCAGGCCCTCCCCCTCATGACAATAACCCCACACGCCGATGTAAAGCGGAATAATTCAAATCCGGCGGACCAGGGACACGGTTACAAATCTCCGGTGCGGCGTTCGCGACCGAGGCTGTTTGTCAGGACACTCGCTAGTTTGACCTCAGGCCGTCTGCGAGTCACGGGGAGGGCAGGAGACGCTGTGGCCGGTCTGGGTAGTATATGTGGAGATGAAGCTGGGGTGGGGGATATAAATCGTGCACAAGTTCACAGATCACGACTGCAATGCCTTATTAATTTCTGTAGATTCGACAGCCACAGAAATTACAGTCTCTGACCTGAACCTCTGAAATGTGGACTGGCGGATTAACAAAACAAGAAAATGAATGAGAAAAAAGTGTCGCATAGCGTAAAAATATTAATGGACAATAAAAAAAAAAATCCTCTCCCAGTCAAAATAAAATGAATTGAATAAATATATTAATATGCAGTGGCACTTGCACTGTTTTTTAAGTCTCTTCTGCTGCATTTATTTGGTCAAAAATACAGTAAAAACACTAATATTGTGATATATTATTACAATTTGAAACATTTTTTCTATTTTAATACATTTAAAAAATGTAATTTATTCCTGTGATGTCAAAGCTGAATTTTCAGCATCATTACTTCCAGTCTTCAGTGTCACATGATCCTTCAGAAATCATTCTAATATGATTTGCTGCTCATGAAACATTACTTATGATTATCAATGTAAGGAATTAAATTAAATTAAGGAAACAGTTGCGCTGCTTTGTGGAAATTGTGAAGGCAATTTTTTCAGGATACTTTGATAAATAGAAAAAGTTCAAAAGAACAGCATTTATTCAAAACAGAATCTTTTGTAACATTATAAATGACTTTACTGTCACTTTTGATCAATTGAATGCATCCTTGCTGAATAAAAGTATTAATTTCTTTCAAAAAGAAATAAAATCTGACCTCAAAGTTTTAAACCGTAGTGTAAATCACACTTAAAAATGTAGAAAAAGTGACAGTTTTTAAGGAAAACGTTTCACAAAAAGAGGTCTGCATGAACCTGGAAAAACAAAGTAAAAAAAGATCCAGGTGCCACTTTATTGGATATTTTAATTGTATCACCGAATACAATGAAATTAAGATATTTTTTTAGAGTGACTTAATTGTCCAAAAACTTGAGGCCACTGTATAATAAAAAATATAAATCAAAGAATATTTTGAAAAATCCAAATGCACAATCATAAAATCAGTCTTCTACTCTTACTATTTTAGCAGAATATATGTGCTACACACAGTATGGGAATTCTCTGAAAGCTTGGAATAGCTGGGGAAAAAATCTGATTTAAATCCATTTTAAGTTGAAGTTAGAAGTTTAAAGTTGAAAAATAATTTTATAAAATTATACAAATATGTTGTGTAACATAATATACATAATATAATGTATTATATTAGCATTTTGTATATGTACTGTAAAAAAAAAAACATACAAAATGCCCAGTGCAGTCGGACATAGCTTCAGTGATCTAGACACTATAACACAGAAAGTGACAGAACGTCCCCTATCTCCTGTCCTCTCTCCCCTCACAGCTGCTTATTCAATAAGCACGAGCCTCACGGCTGGATGCAGGTTGGAGAACAAGGCCCTAATACAGTGCTGCTTTACTTAATGGCAGGCCTGGTATTGTCATTCAATTCACTGTAGAGAGAGAGAGAGAGGGAGAGAGAGAAAAAAGTGTCCCCGAGCAGCCGTGAAAGAATAAAAATAAATATTGGCGCCACATGTCAGGGTATTGTAAGTTTTGCACGGTTGACTTTTATCAGCTCGGAGGACTAAATTTAAGGCAGTCCATTTGGGCTCGCTTTGTGGCACAATATCAGTGGTGATTAAGTTTACCCAAGTACATTGTGTGATACAAGACGCACGAATTACGTGGAATCCTCAAAAGAACGATTAAGCCTGCGATGAATCTGTGCATTTTAATGCCATTGTGTGTTCTGAGGAAAAGCTAAGTGCACGCATCCTATCCGTTAAACAATAGCCCGCCGTCCACAATGAAAGGGTGATCTCTCTATGGATGTGAATCACTCTCCACGTTATGGGCCGGGCAGCTAACAACAGAGCCAGGGGAGGACAAGCACGCACACCGGCTTCATACCAGCTCATATTGTCAATGCAAACACTGGGAAGCTTGCATCTGTTTCCCCCCCACCCCCTAAACATGACTCCCACCCTTACATGACAAACCAGCCAGATGACGGGGATGCTGCTGGCACGCACCTTCAAACACACACATGAAACACAGCATTTTAGCATTTTCATAACACAATGAACAATTAGTTAGCTTATTGTTTAAATTAACGAGATATCTGGGAGGCTACAATAGTGATTTTGACGTAGTTTTACTTGCCATTTTGCTCATTAACTCTATAAAGCCTACTGTACTCAAAATTGATAATTTAAATTATCAACTTGATCAAAACTGCTAAAAAAACCTGTTGTACACAATCTACTACAAGCTTTCTGTATTTGATACAGTCATTTTGATACCATTCTAAAAACATCCACTTTCAGGTCATGTTCACATCTTTTTGGTGTGAAATCTTCACTGATTTTTATAAAGTAAACATAAGAATAACTAGTATATTGCTAGTGATATTTCAAAATGAACACTGAAGCAACTTAGGTTTACTTGATTTTCCAAACATCCACCATTTTTTTCCTGTTAAAATGTGAGTATTAAATATGATACGTCAGGCTTTTGATGAACATTTATTTGTCTGTCTCTCAAAGTCATCATTGTGTTAATTGCATTATATGTTTTGCCCCCACAATAAAAACTACAGAGCATTGATTATAGAACTAATCATTTAAATATCATCTAACTAAGACATATTAATGGGAGATATATAATAATAATATTTATGTGTATTTTATGCAAGGAAGATCTTACTTATTTACATTACAAGCTATCAGAATTTCATCTTACTTTCTGGCCATATAAATATCAGCAACTGTACCAAATTTCATATTTTTGCTCATTTTGGACTTTTGAAGAAAATTTAAGCTTTTTTTTTTTTACTTCTATATCATACTATATGAGGCATAAAAGTCAACAAAAGACACATATGGTATAATAATGTTCCACTTAAAAATAAAACGTTTTTTGGACTATTATTTCATGTCAGGGTTAAAAGTCTCTTTAAAAATTTTGTTAAATATGTCATTTCTGTGGTCAGTTGGTAGCTAAGCTAATTTTTCACCACTTCCTCTTTTCCTAAATTTAACAGCTTCACTGTCGCCCAAGTGTGAGAAATGGCTATCGGAATGTTCCTCTCATGTTTTTTTTCATGTGTCTGAACACAATAGTGAGCTCTCTTCAGAGATCCCATCATGACCAAATATTTATGAGAGCTGTTACCGAAGTCTAACTTATGGAAACTAAATCTTTAAACACTTGGCAGACGTTTCACACCGGGCTCTATTACGAGAGAAATTCTTTTGTTCTTACGAGGCTAATAATAGGGCTGTAAATGTAGATATATTTATAGCTGACTCACCACCCTTCCAGACAAGCCTTATATTCACTTGTATTTCCTGTGTTTATTATATGCTACCCACAGCTCTGTCATTAGCTCGCTCGCAGAATATTCGCAAACAGCTTTTTATCTAATTTCTCACGTTAATCTTGTAGATAAAGCATTTATTGACGTATGTGGTGTTGTTGGGTAATGCTCCATACATATATGAGCTTTCTATGAGCAGGTGTGTGAGTGTGTTTGTGCTACGAACATGCTAGCATATGCTAGCAGTGATTGTTTACACAGGTGTCGCTGTATAAACATACTAAACTGTTAGCGTAGCATCGCTAATGCAAGTGGAAATGAAATAGATTTCAATTATTTGCATGTTGATCTGTAGCTCCTATGAGAAATCCACAAAAAAATGAGAAACTCATTCACATTCTAGGAAATATGAATAAATGTGAGGGGAGGCTTTTCACAGCATCCATTTACTGCATTTCTATGCCATTAAATCTGAATATATAGCTCTTGTCTTGATGTTCCAGCTTTATCTGAGCTCTCGATAGATGAAGCTTGTTAAAACCACAACGTTATGTGGGATAAACCTCCATCAGCATCACAAAGCTCCGTGGGTAACAATTGCTGTACAAGTGTTCGCTAATTAGAGTTAGGAGTGGGTTCAGACTTTCTAGTGCTACCTTTTTTTGTTTGTGGTTTTTCCGTTAGCGCTCCAGCATATGATTTAGCGAGGGCACATGAGAGCTGCGCTAATTACAACTTCACCGCCACACTACGACTGCTAATGTCAAATTCGACAGCTACGCCCTTGTCTCTTTTAACATCTATTGTGCAAAACAATTAGCCAGGGCGAGAAAGTAGTCATAACATCAAGGGGAAGCTACTCCACCGTGGCGAAAGGTGAAGTGCAAACACAATTAAAGGTAAATGATACAGACAGCAATTAGCCATACACAAATGCTAATCCATGCTAAAGTGGGAATATGATGCTTGAGCTAAAGAGCGCGAGAATGGATAATAAAGCTCTTTTGGTAAGAGCAAAGGGAAGAGTGTAACATTCGGCTTTATAACAAAAGTATGAAAACTGCATAATTTAATTATGTTGGGGGGAAAAAAAGGTTTATATCTATATCTGTAATAGTTTAAATTTAGAGTTTAAAATTTGTAAGAAAAATGTAAAGAAAACTTAACATCTGATTGAGAAAAGGCAAAAATTGGTGGATAAAGATGGATTTAGCCATCAACAGTTGCTGTAAAATCCCAAGAGGTGTTATTGAAGATGTCAGTGGCACTTTACTTTGATTGAATATCCCGATATCAAAACATTTAAAGTGGATATCCACCCCATCATAATCAGAATGTGAGTATTTTAGTAAATTATTTTGACAGTATCACAACAACGTCAGAATTTGCTATGTATTTTACATATAGACCTGGTCAATTCTCAGTATAAATGCAATCTAGTACATCTCATGAGCTATTGAATGTAATGAGAGGAAAACAATAAGGTGCCTGTAGCTCTACCAGCACAAAATGAATGATTTGAATTGGGTGCTGTCAGATTTCCCAGTGGCATATCAAAACATGTCACGGGAGGGTAAAATACAGCATGCTCACGACCAAAATCTTTCATAAAGGCAGACATGCACGAGTTACTAAAACCCTCACAGTCTTCTCAATCCCATTAATATTTCTGTCAGGCAGATGTGTATTGTGAAAATAAAAAATAAATGACACCAGACTGGCCTCTTCAGCTGGTGTAGTAAACCGTCAATTATAAATCACTGTTTGTCAATACATCATTTGAAATACTAACACAAATGTACAATGTATTTTTAAGGTCATCCCAAAAACTCCCCACAAATAGCACTGACTCATTATTTATGGAAAACTATTAACTATTTAGCTGTCCAGACAAAGGGCAACATTTGTCTCATTTATATTAATAATTCAACTAGTGTACTGCAGTGTCGAGTATGCTAAGAAACATTAATGCTTTATAGGTAAGATTAATCAAAACCATGATATTCTATCAACGTTTCCTAACCAGACGTGATGCGATAAGATTCCAGCGACAAGCAACTTGTCTGTCCACATCAGACAAGATGTGACAATATCAATCATAAATCACAGCCAATCACAAGAGTCTCTCATCAAGTGCCACTGCACTCGCAATGAAATGGATAAGTACATAATCGAATTCTTAAATATCTATTACACCATTTTAACATCATTAAAAATACATATTGAGTGACTGAAAGTCTTTGCCATAGAATACACTTGTTTGTACACACTGAGTTAAATAATGCTTTAATTTATTTTCAAGATCTGAATTATCCATTGTCGCTTTCAGTATGCTATAAAGACACACAAAACTCACATTAGATGCCTTTAATATTAAATAAAGCACATAACCAGTTCCTGATATTATCATTGTCATACTTTGTATGTTGTTGTACCAGCCATAACATCGCAGAACTAGAGGCCATTTCTAAAATAGAATCATTGCGCATCGCCATCGCGTCTGGTTAAAACAAAAACTCTGATTAACATGGAAAAGATACCTTTTATCATGTGTCGCGGCATCGCGTCACATCTGGTTAGGACATGGTTTAAGTGTACTTGATGAGTGAAGGCTTGTTCACACCAAAAATGCTAACTATAATGATAGCTATATTAGCGTCCACACCAACGCACGATAACGTTCTGTTTATTATAAGCACGCGCTGCAGTTTTGTCGTCTTGAAATGCTCAAGCTCTTTAAAGCAGGAAATATTCTGATTCGTCAATGTTTTTAATCACTCATCACCTGGAAAGAATGTTCTGAAAGTGATTCCAACAATATCATTCCTCTGTCGCTATTGTAATAGTTGTGGTGTAGACTTCCCTATTCTCATAGAATTAGAAAGATTATTAAAACTTTATGGTTATTGTTATCGTTATAGTTATCGCCCTTCATCAGATCATTAAGTCTCATATTGTCACTAAACTGCAGTACTATTCGTGAAACACCTTCATTCTGGTATTTTTGTGGGATTTATCTTAAATTTTAGGCCAAACAACATCCATGCTGGTTCACAAAGCTATGTAAAATGCTTTAGATCACTTGACATTTATGACCACCAAACTTTACTTTCTTCTCAGACCAACGAAAGCGCCACATACCTTCAGTTCCCGGAAGAAGATGCTGCTCCTGGCCCATTCTACAATGGAGAACAGTGTCTGGTCGGCCATCTTGCACATGAGGCCGAAAGTGTTGAGTTTCTCGTGCTTGCCTCGGCTGGCCTGCTCCTGCTGTAGGTATGCTAGGATCTTCGCTTGCACCTGGGGCTCGTCCGGCTCGCACTTGAGCAGCTCCACCACCAGGTGAGGGAAGGTGGGCGGCGATCCGCCTGCGTAGGCTTCTACATACGGATAGCCCATGAGGGACTCCGGCGAGCTTGTGTAGGGGTCGGGGTACTCTGACTTGATGGTGCGGCTCTGGAAGTGGCCGTATGCCTGGTAGCTCTGCAGTCCTCCAGCGTGCGGTGGCATGGCCATGCTGACTGGCGATGTGACGAAGGGGCTGCGGTCAAAGTCTGCAGGTGGCAGGCCTGCACTGGAGGAGCTGTGGTGGTGGTGATGGTGGTGGTGGTGGTGATGGTGGCTCAGTGGAAGCCCCTTGGAGGCCGAATGGATGTTCTGAATGGCAGAGGTAATGGTGAGGTCTGCTGGGACGGTTTGCATGGCTTGCGTCATGGCCTCCAGCTTGAGTCCATTGGCCCGGATCAAGGCTTTCTTCTGTTGCTTGAGCGCCCGGTCTCGTTTGTACATAGGGCCGAACTTGTTGCGACCTCCTCTCATTCGATCGGCCCTCACAGCTTATAAAAGGTAAAACACAAAATTAGATGGGTATCAATGGGAAAATCTTTTTTAGAATTCAAAAGATAAAAGATAAAGTTCTGCTCCACTAGTGTCACAAAACGGAATTGCAGAAGTAATGACTGAATTGAAAAACCGCATGCAATTCCTGTATTTCAGCTGAATTTGAATTTAGGTAGTAAACAGAATGCAGAATTAGAATTAAAATTTAAATGTCAGGAAGCAAAATAATTTGAAATTTAAAGCTGCAGTTCATAACTTTTGGCACTCTAGCGATTAATAAACAGAACTGCATGCGTTTTGCGGAAGGACATTGTAGCCGGAGCTACTTCTATCTGTTTATGTCTATGACGAGTCATGCAGGAACTGGGCTACTCTGCAGCGGTGCTGACCCGACCCAGTCTAAAATAGTCTGAATAGAAACACTTATTATAGGTGTACTGTAGTGATTTAGGATAAGACAAAAACACGGTTTGGAAAATGGATTAATGATGTATATGCTCATTATAGAATTTGTGTAAATTTTGATCACAAAAAAAGTTACATACAGCAGCTTTAAAGGTGCAGTGTGTAAATTTTAATGGCATCTAGTGGTGAGGTTGTGAATTACAACCAACCACTCACCCCTCCCTTTTGAAGCACATAGAGAAGCTATGGTGGCCGACAAAGATTTCGTCATCTAAGACAGCAGAGAGTAGCCAGTCAAGCAAATGCGCTCTGTAGAGCAGTTTGTCCATTTAGGGCTACTGTAGAAACATGGTGGTGAAAAATTATTTAAGGTCTTTATACACCACTGAAAACATAGTTATGTATATTATATTGCATATCTGTCAATAGATCCTCCTAAATATTACACACTGGACCTTTAAATAACTATTAACTATAATTTGTATCTAAAAAATCAGAGTTTGAATGTCGGCTTGACAAAGCTTAAATAGATAGATAGACTGACTGATTCAATTCTGCCATTGTTTTGAGACAGTACAGTCATTGGTCTAACAAAAAGAGAGGCCAACTTCAACTCACACCATTGGTTGAGCCATTGCTATTTCGGTCAGGATTCTCAAACAAACAGATTGTTTTGAAAGCACCAGAGTGTTTATACATTTCAAGGGAGTAACTGACAAATATACAAATATGTAAGTATTTTAACATCAAAAAAGTTGCACACTTCACCTTTAACAATAAAATAGGTAAGTTTTGAAGTTTGGCACACAGTCTCAATTGATCTATACCACAGCAGAGAAGCCTTTAAACTGGCCACAGGCTTTTAGGGCAGTTGCTTATTTGCTACAAGCAATCAGTGTAAATTTCATGTGTGAATTTTACAGGCAGTGGTGTTAGTTTGTGTTGCCACCCATGTGACCAGTTTTTTTTTTCAAAGCCAGACCTAGAGTGAACTAAGCATAATCGAGCCAGAGGACACAATTTAGAGAGAAACGGTGCTAATGATTCAATATTAAACTGAAGCGAGACAAAGTCAAGCGGACAAGATCATCATTATGGCAAATAAATGAAGAGCGCGCTATTGCCCGGAAGTGACTCTGATCCCCGCCACAGGGCAGTAGACTCCAATTTCGTCTGCTGGGTCCCATGTTAATTATTTATGCTTAATTATTTCTCTTTTATGCTCCACGTTGTTGGCAGGTGGATGGCTGGAGGTTCCAGCAGTGTGTTAAACACACACCAGCGTATGCAGAGAGCATGGATTTGTAGACGCGTTTGCGATTTGACCAGCGTGAATGTGCTCGTTAGGCCATAATATCTCATGAACAGTAGATCTTAAAAAAATAAAACAATTAAAAGAAAACCCTTGGTCCAACAGCTGCCTTGGGAGTGATTTTAATGGCCCTTGTCACAGCGGTGAGTGTTTGTGTGTGTGTGGTTGTCACTATGTGTGTGATCTGATTGATCTGGTGAGAGAGGGAGACAAAGTGTTGCCTGCTGACAGCTCTCGTAACATCCAAAAATGATTCCTGAGCAACTTGGTGGGAGATTTATCTTTTTTTTTTTTTTTTTTGGTGTTTTTGGCCTTAATGTGGTTGTTAAAAATTTATCCAATCAGAAAAACTGGTAAGTTTAACTATTAATGATTCCTGAGCAACAGGGTAATTAATGAGCTGGAAACTAATAGTCGGCCCTTATGGGAAATCACAATTAGACCTGCGACTCAGATCATGAATGCATGCCGAACCCCTTGCTCCCCCCCCCATCCGTGCACATGCAGCTTACACACTCTGTCTGACACCATCCCCCTTTTCCTTTTTGTCTTCTGATAAGATTTTTTTTTCTCACAGCGTCTAATTAAACAAGGTTATTTACATGCATGTCATACTGATTTTTTGGCATAAGTCAAGGGGGTTTATGTTCATAATAGTACCACACTACTATTGCTGCAGTATATAGTATGTATACTATGCATAGAATGCAAATTGTCTGTATGCACAGAATCATCTACATTTGCTTTGTCTGTGTGTTTAAAGTTATATTCAGAATACTACTAATAATGTTACAGTATATAGTATGTATACTATGCACATTATGCACATTTTATTTATGCATAGAATGATATTGTTTGAAAAAGCATACTACCATACTACTTGTACTATTATTGCAGTATATAGTATGCATAGAATTGCCTACTACATTTCTTCTAATATTCAGAATAGCATTCTACTATACTACTTCTATTGTTGCAGCACATAGTATGCATACTATGCACAGTATGCAAATTCTGTATGTACCGAACAACCTGTGCATTTCTGGCTGTTTGAAATAGCATACTACTAGTACTATAGTTGCAGTATATAGTATGCATACTTATACTATGCACAGTATGCAAATTTTCTGTGTGCATATAATGACATTCTGTGTTTCTGGCTATGATTGAAATAGCATACTACTTTACCACTCTTAGGGGCTGTTCACACGCAACGCGTCTTTGCGTCTAAAAATGCTCAGGAATGGTTTTTAAAAAAGCGCAGCGCAGAACGTGAGGGTCTTGAGATGCGCTTTTGAGGCCTAATGCAATAACGGAAATAATAGAAATATAACAGCAGAATAGATAGATACTATTTTTGACATGGAAAAAAAGAAAATAATCGCACTGGCTTTGGCCTCCTCCGCCATGTTGCTGTCAAATAAAACAGTTGCTATGCCAACTTGCTACTATAAATAGAAGCTCACAATGCTTGCCCCGCCTCTGAGTTTTTCTGATTGGTCCACTGTTTTGGAACTGACATTGATGAGCAGCGCTGCATGTAAAAGTTGAAATTCTTTTAACTTGACACGGCGTCTTAAAAGCGTGGCGCTCGTGTGCGAGGAGCTGCAAAAGACACAAGACGCGAGCGTAATGTTCATACACGTCCATTGAAAAGTAGCTTATTGGAATAGAAAAAAGCGTTCTGTGTGAACGGCCCCTTACTATTGTTGTAGTATATACAATGCATACTTTGTGCATAGAATGGCCTACTACAGTACATTTACAAAAAAAGCACACTACACGAAATAGCATGATCTATATTCCACAATGCAATGCACTCATCTTGACCTTCAATTCCTACTGTGATAAATTAACCTAAAACAATATCAGTAGCAAATTTTAAAATCTTTTATTGACTTATAATTTATTTGGGATTCCAAAAATGTATACTAGAAATGTAATTAAAATGCAAAATAAACATTTATTTTCAATGTTAAACAATGATGAGATGGCATACTACTTTTTGGGAAAATAATTTATTGTGGAATAAAGCATGCTGTTTCACCTACTATGATTTTTAAAAATAGTAGCTAATATACAGTATACATTGTTCAGTATTCAGTATGTAGTAGGCTAGTCTTCTATTCTGAACGCAGCCCGTTTCTTTCATGTAAACTGTGTGAGTTTGTATATCTATTCTGTATGTGTTTGTAGCCTGTATTGAGCATGTCTGTGTATGTGTGTACATGAGTTATAAAACCAATTTGTGAGTTACTCAAATGGCTTGCGGAAAGCAATTGCCTTGGTAATAAAAGCAGTTGCCTGATCTAATTTACTTGAATTGGCAGTCCATAGATGTTGTTTGTTTGTGCATGTTTCGCGTCTCTGTAGACGGGGCCCGTCTGAGCAGGTTTGAGCGCTGCTTATTGTCTGATTTATGTGTGTTTAATATACAGGAATATTAAGTGTTGCTTGGGCGAGAATCCCTGTCCTATCACAGGCATATGAATGCCTCCCCTGGCCGGCTCCTGACACACAGTTTGTCATGTCCGCCGGAGCTCTACTCTGAAGGTGCGCCGTTCCATGCGCACACATGAATAGCTATGATACCTATGCATAAGTAATGGGACAGCTTGCTGCCGCCACCACCAGAGGCTGGAGACGGCAAAAGCGTATCAGCTCCAAAAAATGACAAAGTGCGCAATGCAAAGCATGGAGCATGTTTTGAATATCCACAGTAAAGCTGTGTCAGATTGTCAGATTCATCAAGGTCCTTAATATGGATAACAGACGTTTGATGAAATCTAAACTATTTTACGCTCCACTGTGCACAACATTGGACTTGAATGGAATGAATAAGTGCATGGGCATGTCTGTGTAGCTTCCTTTTCACTTCCTCAACTCAATACTGATTATATGATGGTAAAAAAAGATTCTCTTTCTTAATCTGTAACTGAGCCACAAATATATAAAGAAAGATAATTACAAGCCTCCCTCATAAGACATAACATGCTCACGTGCTTTTTTGAGAACTTCAAAACAGCAGCCTTTCCTTATCTGTATTGATAATGGAGCTTCCATGGAGACATGGAAGGCCACTTGTCTGTGTCACACTGATATGAATGTTTTGTTTTGCTACTTGCTCAGTTATGGTGAGTAGTGCACTCAAATCTGTTTGCTGAAAGCTTCAGATAATACATAAAGAAAAATTTAAACCGAAGCATTTATTTCCGGTTGGTCCATCACTACAATTCATGGTGCCCAGGATGCCCAACTAATAGGTAAACTATACCTTATTATTCTTAAAAACTATCCATCAATTCTTAAAAATGGCATCAATTTTATGACATAAGTGATGGATTGCAGCTCCATCACCAATGAATTATTTTGCCATAAAATTGATGGCAGATTTAAGAATTTTAAGTTGTTTTAATTTAAAAATAAATAAATAATAATAATCATACATGTCATAAGTCATGGATTGTAGGTCCATCAC
Source organism: Hypophthalmichthys molitrix (assembly GCA_037950675.1). Classification (NCBI taxonomy): domain Eukaryota; kingdom Metazoa; phylum Chordata; class Actinopteri; order Cypriniformes; family Xenocyprididae; genus Hypophthalmichthys; species Hypophthalmichthys molitrix. Next base: position 9,463,394 of record CM075501.1, on the reverse strand, counting down.
TAAAATTCATGGGGCCTGGGACCCCCGACTAATGGCATATATTATTATTATTACTACACTGTAAAAAAATATTGTTGGTTTAACTTAAAAAAGTAATTTACCTGGTTGCCTTAAAATTTTGAGCTCATTGAAAAATTTGAGTTAATACAATGGAGATTGGTTTAATAAATAGAAACTAATTAGTTGATTTGACAAAACAAAAAAAGTTGTGATAAAATATCATGAAAATAATTTTTTACAGTGTATTATTATTGTTACTATTATATTGTATTTTTTTAAAAAATTAAATAAATATTTTATATAAAATGTCATTTTAAATATTTAAATGATTAAAATTGCCATCAGTTTTATAACAAAATTATGCATACATTTTTACATATACGTTTTTATACTAATAAATGTAATTTCTTTTTCTGTTTTCAAGCAATATGCTTGAAAATTATTGCTGCGGTTTGTATTCAAAACACCATTTTGGTTAACATTTTCCATCTCTGCAGCTTTCCTTAGGAGTACGAACTATCAGAAGAAGCCTGTGGGGAGTATTAGCGAGCGCTCATCTCTTTGGACGGGTCTGACAGGGCGCTGGAGGGCCTCGTATCCTGTTGGTAGCATGCGCCAGCAAATCAAAGCCAGCTAGCTATAAAAACGACACTGCTAGAAATTCTGCCCTCCAGCAGTTAAACAATTAACAGTCGTACATCTACATACTACGAGGAAAAAATCATGTAGTAAGCATGTGGAACTCTTAGATGGGAGCTGGTTATGTGTTATTTCAACCCTGTTTGACATTCTTTCTTCGGGTGGACACAAAAGAAGATGTTTAGCAGAATGTTTACACTGCTCTTTTCCATACAACGTAAGTGCGGACCAAAGCTGTCAAGCTCCAAAAAGTGACTTATATTCTAGTCTATTCCTGTACGGAGACTTATTGTGCATAATTCATATGTACCTCTTTTTTTGTCAGATTTATAGCTCAACTGCTGTGGTCACCATTTACTTTCATTGTATAGAAAAGAGCAGCGTGAACATCCTTCCTGCTGTGTTCCACAGAAGAAAGAACATCCTACGGGTTTGCGGGTGAGTAAATGATGACAGAATTGCTCTTTAAAGAGCTAAAGCTGTATTCAGTTAGAGGAAGAAATACATTGATGAACTAAAAAGACTTCTTACCCTCCAGTTTCATGCCGACAGTGAGGCACTTCTGGAAGCGACAGTAGGGGCAGCGTTTCCGCTGGGTCTTGTCTATTTGACAGCTCTGGTTCTCTATACATGTGTAGCGCTTGTTGTTCTGCACCGTGCGCTTGAAGAAACCCTGCAGAGTGAGGTGAATGAAGATGTCAAACTTTTGACCTCTGGTGTTTGTTAATGTGCTTTTCAGCCACAGACAACCCACACACATGTACAAAAAAAATTCCATTCACACAGAAAAAAGAGGTGTTACACACTGCCACACAAGTAGACACTTATAAAAGTAGAGCCACGGGCAGAGAAACGCTCCCTCAGCAGTCGACGCTCACTTGGATAAACACAAACACACACACCCACACAAAAACTGACATGTGCACCCACACACACACTTGACATGAACAAACAGAAACACAGGGATAGAAACAGATCGAGAAATGTGAGATGCCGACCAGAGAGTGTGCAAAATACAGCCGCGATCACTTTAAGAGACCCGCTTGATATCCTTGCTAATATAAAGATCCCTTTCACCCACATTTAGCGTTGTGACATACTAATACTACATATTTTACGTCTCTCCTTGAGCTCCTCTTGAAGTAATTATGACCAGAGGCTGTGCAAGCCATCAAAGCTAGAGGAAAACAAGATCTTTCAGTGTGAAAGGAAAGTCAGATTTGGTATGGAGTTTTCAAGTTTATATTTTGTGTTTTAAACCATATATTTTAATTTGAACATCCGAACAGGGGCATAGAAATGTCTACCAAATAAATTCCTGTTGATCCTATTATTCATACTGCAGAACCAAAAAAGAAACAGAAAAAATCCAATAAATTATATCCATAATTTACAGCCGTAGGATTACAAGATTCCACCTGCAACTGTTCTGAATTCATTTTCAGGGCAGGAGAGAATCAAACGAGGAACGGCATTAACTTATTCTTGATCAACACCGTAGGGAGACCGACCCATTTAAAACTAAAAGGATCAATACTGGCCAGAACTCAAATAACCCACACACATACACAAGGCTGTAACATAAAGTGCTTAACCTTGAATGTAGACTTTATCATTAAAACAAGTCAAATTTGAAATGAAATATGTATAGAAACATATTAAATATAGCATATTAAAATGGAATTTTAAATTATATTTAAATGCTTTAAATGATAATATTGGTATTTAAATATCATCTTTGTCAAAACTCAAAAAGCTGGTTTTAAACGGCAAATCATTTTGTTGCACTACACTTTTAAAAATAAAGCTTATTTATTGAAATCTGTGGTTCCGTGAAGAACCTTCAACATTCTGTTCCACAAAAGGTTCTGTTGTTCACACTAAGAAAAATGGTTCTTTTAAGAATGGTTCACTTAAAGGTTCATTGGGAATTTTTGGAACCTTTATTTTTGAAGAGTGTACAGAGATCTGTTGACAATTAAAGAAGAAAATCTACCACCATACACCCTTTGGGGTGGAGGGGGGGGGTGCGAGTCAATGTGTGTGTGTGTGTGAGTGAGAGAGAGAGAGACAAAGACTCTGGATTTTCCAAACTGTCCGGTTTACAAACTCTAACTACAAAACCTCTGACAGTGTCTGGAAATAAACACACCACCCGATTTCAGCTGCACATTAGGAAAAATACTAAATATGCAGCCTGCAATAACAACATCCCGTTTTATGCTAATAAATAATTTGGAAAAGTCATATTCATTTGGTTTCAATAAAAAAACAGGACTTTTACAAACTTGGTTAAAAAAAAAAAAAAAAAAATATATATATATATATATATATATATATATATATATATATATATATATATATATATATATATACACACACATATATAATAATAGGAGCACATTAGATCAGTTGTACTGGTTTTGGACATCAATTGGTGACCCAGCACAGTATATATATAAATCAAATGAAATAAAATCAAATTAATTAATTTATAGGCCTATTACAGTTTTCGAGGACAACATCACGCAACCTGAACATTTGGCCAACTAACAGATGAATTTGCTTCAAAATACCCCTTGAGTGGATGCGCATCCTTTGAGGTCAACAACAAAAATTCTGGAAAGCATTTTCTTCTTTCTTTTAAAAACAGACAAAGCTATTTATTTTGCTGTTCTAACAATGCAAAAATATATAGTTATTTGTATTTTTTTATTTGCACTTGTTTTTCCACCTTATCAGAACAGACCTGAGACCCATTTTTAGGTCACGACCCACCAGTTGAGAAGTTAAAAACAGCTGATGTTACGCACCTTACAGCTCTCACAGGTCAGTAACCCGTAGTGATATCCGGACACCTTGTCTCCACACACTGGACACATTTCATCCAAGTCTTCGTCGTAGGAGTAGTCCATCATTTTAAACTGGGGGGCTGAAAATCACAATCAAAATATGAGTACTGGGTAACAATTTACAATACAGAATCCATGTTACACACAATATTTTTGTAATTAATTTAAAAATGGTTTGGCAGTTTGATGTTATAGGAGAACTTGGTTAATGTTCATTTAAAAGATACTTTTCTAGTAGAACCCAAAAAAACAAGCACACACATCTGGAGAACCTAAAAAAGTCAAGAATCTCTACACAACCATATAGCAGTTCAAAAACCCAGCGAAAAGATTCCTGAAGCGATGCTGAACGATTGAAGAACCTTTATATTTAAGCGTGTAAAGCACATATTTGTGTTTTAAATATTCGTTTTTATGTCTCCGATACCTTCAACGTAGCCTGCAGTTTTGCAAACAAGCCTATAACAAAAGTAGAGAAATCACCAATTGTGAGCTTTGTAAAATCCTAGCCTTAAGAGTGAATTTTCTAGAAGTATATGCAGTTTTGGGTCTCTAGGAAATAGCCGAAGCTTCGAGTCGGGTCTGGAGGATGGTCGCAGACAGGGCAAAACTTCAGTTTCGATCTGGTTAATATTCATGATGGCTTGTAAATTGGTGTGGGAGCTCGAGAGAGGCTGCCGTCTCGCGCTGGAGTGGAACGTTTAGCCACGAGGCGAATAAAAGCAAAACAACATGTAAATACACGAGCATTGTGTGCTACCAAAACAAAACATATACCGTGGCATGTGTCTTTTTCTCTATTCTCTCTATAAAGAATATAAGGTATCTTCTAATTTCATTTCAGTTCATCTTCATCTTTTAATTAGCATTGACATTGATGAAGTGATGCAGTTTGAGAGTTCTAAATAGAATCTTCAGCTTCTACATTGAAGGAGGAGGTGTTTTTGAAGTTAACCAAAATATGGGGGAAAATAAAGAAATTCGAATCGGAAAAGAAACAATTCGTTCGAAAAAGAAGTATCTACTGTAAAGCACAACTTTAAGCTATAAAAAAGAACGGACTTTCGTTTAGTATTAATCTTTATTATTCTAATATGCCCATAAGTTCATAATTTGTGCAAAAATGTATTTTTGCAGAAACGCAACAAGTGTTTTTTTTTAAACGGCTTACATTTATGTAGAATAAATAATTCCACGAGCATTACGTCTGAAGTATTTTCATATCGTCGATAATTCTCTGTTTTTTATTTAATTTTAAAATGTGACTAAAACATGCCGGTCTGACACGTTCTTTGATTTGTAAACAAATCGTTAGGCTATTCATAACGGCTTAGTTTTATGACGTGTGCTCGAGCAGCGTAAAATAGTATAGGACAAACTTTAAATAGGCCTATTTGAATTTGAAAAGACAGTTTTATTATTATTTAAAAAAAAAGCTCTTAAACTACAGAACATTCCAAGAATTTCTCACCTGGAATTTTACTCGTGCATGAATTGGAATCTCTGTGTACGTCTCTCCTAGTTTAAAAATATTTCTCGAGTAAAATAATAGAGCATAATCGGTCTGTTCCAGTCACTCATATGCCCGCAGCCCGTGAAAATAAAAAAATCGTTTTCTACAACTGTAAATACGCCCTTAAAAATAAACGCTGTTCTTTTCGAGACAATCATTTGTCGCGGGGTTTTTGAGTTGCTGTATGATTATTTGGAGATTAAAAAGTTCCATTATGGTTTGGTTCTTCAGATGTGTATTGGTTCCAGTACAAAGATGGTTTTCTAAATCTATTTTGTCCTAACTGGAAGCTTCATTAAAAAGTGCAGCTTGGCATTTACCGGGGTAACTATTTTGGACTAGCAGATTTATGTTTGGCGTAAAGCTGAGCTCTGTCCTAGTCATTATTATGGTTTCGTTTTCCCCTTCTGTTGTATATACTAAGAGCAAATTCATTGGCAGGTGATGCAGATCATGTTGAGTTTATATGAGTTCACTAAGCTCAAAATAATTCACGCTCTACTGTTGCACTGCAATTTACTTTGTTTCCTAATTTGTCTTTACGCAGTTAGCCTATATGTTTAAGTGCGAGTAATTTATAGTAAAAGTAAACGCACATATTTTGTTCCAGTGCTAAACTTAAGTTATATTTATGGCATGCAATGAAATGCATGTTCGTAAAATGTCACAGAGTGTAAAATATCTGACATTGTGTGAGGCTTGTTATTATGTGCATGAGTGAAGGTGCATGGCGGGCATTATCTGACATGAAGCCTATGCCGCTTACCTTGCATGTTTCCAGGCATATGCCCCTGTTCCCCATGCGATCGAGCGAGTCCCAGAGATTCTGACTCGACTTTAGGCAGCATGACAGCTCTGCTGAGCCGAAGATGAGCACGCGCCGCTCCGCCTGCGCGCGAGAGGAACACCAGAGATTCTCAAAAACACCGTCCAAACGTCCGAAACTAATCCTGTGCGCGTGGATCTATTAGATGGCTTGAGTTCGACTGCCCCTCTTTTTTTCTGTTAGTTGTTCACAAGCTGTGTAAGTTCATTCGGGTGGTCTTTGCAGCGACTATGATGCTGGTCTTTAAACTGGAGTGCGCGAACTGTCAGGAACTTCGCACGAGCCCCTCCTCCGCGCGCTCAGTGTCGCTCTGTCTGTGAAGTTCAAACGGCTCCTCGCTTCTTTGTTACGCCGCACTGACACCGCGTCGACCAATCAGCTCCGCGTTCGGTGCGCTGGCGTCACGCGTTTGTCCAATCAGAATCGAGCCCGAGAATCAGCGCCTCAGCTCACTATTCACTCGCGCCGGCAAACAGACAAACTAAACTAATTGAACATTACGAGACACGCTGCGGCGATAACTGGAGCACCGGGAGGTATGTGATGATATACCGTAGGGTGAAATGTATGAGTGTATTACAAAAATATAGATGCAGAGGAATGGTCATAAAAAGCAGGACAAGATAACACAAGATTTGTTCTTAAAATGGACTTCTTAATTTATTCGCGATCTAATTAGGTTAGGAATAGCCTCCTTAGTGGCATCAACATGCTCTTTAATGCTCTGTGGTGTTTTAAAGTTGAATTTATAGAAAAATGAAATTAGTAAACGTCTTGTGTGTAAAATTGTGCAGTGAAAATAATAGTTTTGTAATTTGTTTTAGTTTATATTCAAATATTTAGTAATTTTATATTTATTTTACATTTCATTTGAATTGTATTTAAATGTAGGCCTAATTATGTAGAAAAAAAAATGATGAAAGAAATCGTCGTTAAATGCTTTTTATTGCACTTATAAATGTGTGTTCTGTGAGTGATGATAACATGGCAATAATATAATGTAGTAAAATTTTAAAAATCCGTTAGAGAAAACATATGACATGATAACACATGTCGGCAACGTAACGAAAATAGTTGGCACATATATACGCAATATTTGCATACATATACCAGAAAATGAATACAAATCCACACACATTGTTACACCCGTTAAAAACTCGATTTTTAGTTTCCTTCCCTTTCGATATCTCACACCATATTGTCTTTATATTTTTTATTTTTTTAATATTTTCCTTTTATATTATATTATGTAATATTAAATATTATTCTATAATATTAATAATAATAATCTAATTGCTCCTTCAAAAATATTATTATTTAAAATTATTAATATTCCGCTACTTTTTTTTCGGTGGTCAGCCGGCTTATCAGTAACAAAACAGCGCAATAAAAAGCCTAAAATCCTGTTTATGTTATTGAAAGCAATATATAACACGCTACATCCTGGTTTAAAAAAAATAAAATAACGTCTCAATAGCACGGGACGGTGATAAACCAGTCATAAAGACGTTCAGAAGAGAACGAAAATCGTCAACAGGCCAGTGCTTCACATAGGCCAGTTCAAATCTTTCATTTGGACTCCAATAAATAACAACCAGACATAGACTGCCCATATTCTGTTCAAATCTGTTGAATATTACAATAAAGACGAATTAATAATGGCATTTTCATCAGAGCAAATAGATGGCAGGTATACTACTTACCCAAGTCTTTACTGGAGTCACGTTGTCCTAATTCACTCTCAAAACTAGTGGACATTGTAGGACCAAATTTCTAGCATCAGCAGGTGATCCACCTGAGCACTATATCCCACAGAACATTTCCATTCTTTCAAACTTTTTAAGCAATAAGCATCCAGTTTCCGTAAGGTGTTTTTGTGAGGTGAGGAGTTTTTGACCAAAGCACCCGAGTGACATCTCTCCCTTTACTTTCACACACACCACTCACCCCTCATACCCCCCTCACCATGACCTGCACTAAACCTGCAGTCGTATCTCACCTACTCAACAATATTCAAAACTTCTGAGGTTGATAGGTTTGCCTAGATCACGTGGAGTTAGACAAGATTGATAACAGCCAGTTATAAAGTGACACACAGATAGATAAGCCAGAGCGGGCAGATAGTACTGAAGGAATGATTAACCGGAGGAGAGAACTGCCGTCCACGGCAATGACTGAATGGAAATAAGACAGGTGGTAAAATGCAAGATCAAAAGAACACAACAGGTAGATACAGGGCCACAAACTTTGATCTACTTCTACCAAACGCCAGCACACAGAACGGGCATGTGGGATACGTGAGTACCAGGACTGACACGCGTGTTCAGCGGGATAAGACATTTTCATTTACCTGGAGATGTTCCAAGATCTAATCACAGACAGGCCATCTCCTTCTCACAGATGCAAATAATGCAAACAAACATCCAATAATGTTTTATACTATAGGTGTTTTTACAGAGGCCTAAATATATTTATTCATTTATTGAAATGTATAAATTTAGGCTTCTGTTAAAATAATGTTTATATTATATTATATTATTTAAATATGTATATATAAAGATCTCTATCTGTCTGTCTATCGATTTGTCTGTCTGTCTCTGTCTATATACCGTCTGTCTGTCCGTCTGTCTGTCTGTATACCCGTCTGTCTATCTGTCTGTATACCTGTCTGTCTATCTGTCTGTATACCTGTCTGTCTATCTGTCTGTATACCTGTCTGTCTATCTGTCTGTATACCTGTCTGTCTATCTGTCTGTATACCTGTCTGTCTGTCTATCTGTCTGTATACCTGTCTGTCTGTCTGTCTCTGTCTATCTGTCTGTCTGTCTGTCTGTCTGTCTGTATATCCGTCTGTCTGTCTTTGTCTATCTGTCTGTCTGTCTATATACCGTCTGTCTGTCCGTCTGTCTGTCTGTATACCCGTCTGTCTATCTGTCTGTATACCTGTCTGTCTATCTGTCTGTATACCTGTCTGTCTATCTGTCTGTATACCTGTCTGTCTATCTGTCTGTATACCTGTCTGTCTATCTGTCTGTATACCTGTCTGTCTATCTGTCTGTATACCTGTCTGTCTGTCTATCTGTCTGTATACCTGTCTGTCTGTCTGTCTCTGTCTATCTGTCTGTCTGTCTGTCTGTCTGTCTGTATATCCGTCTGTCTGTCTTTGTCTATCTGTCTGTCTGTCTATATACCGTCTGTCTGTCCGTCTGTCTGTCTGTCTGTATACCCGTCTGTCTATCTGTCTGTATACCTGTCTGTCTGTCTCTGTCTATCTGTCTGACTGTCTATATATCCGTCTGTCTGTCTGTCTGTATACCCGTCTGTCTATCTGTCTGTCTGTCTGTATATACGTCTGTCTGTCTCTGTCTGTCTATATATCCGTCTGCCTGTCTGTCTATCTGTCTGTCTATATATCCGTCTGTCTGTCTATATATACATCTGTCTCTCTGTCTGTCTCTCTATCTATCTCCTGTCTATCTGTCTGTCTTTCTGTCTGTCTGTTTATCTATCTCTCTGTCTATCTATCTATCTCCTGTCTGTCTGTCTGTTTATCTGTCTGTCTGTCTATATATCCATCTGTCTCTCTATCTATCTATTTATCTATCTATCTCCTGTCTGTCTTTCTATCTGTCTGTCTATCTCTCTGTCTGTCTGTCTATCGATTTGTCTATATCTATCTATCTATCTATCTATCTCCTGTCTTTCTGTCTGTCTGTCTGTCTCTGTCTATCAATTTGCCTGTCTGTCTATCTATCTTAAAATTATAATCATAATATGATCATTTTAGACAGATATAAATGTTCAAAATTGTAATTATTCTCTTTTTCTTTCTATGTTTCATTTAATCTGCAGCGCTCCACACAAAAGAACAATTTCGTGCAAGGTGAGGGGCAACAATGCCATCTAAATTTGGCGACAAAAGATAAAGAGTCTCGGGACAAGTGGCCTGGCAAACACAGGCCTGTTGACTGAAGCGCGGGGACCTAATGACCCTCATGTCACTGGCCCACAGCAGCTACAAGGGAGAAGACAACAGAGTGAGGCCGTCTTGACTACCATAAGTGGACGTGCACTGATAACACAAGGGGTACCTGAGAGCTCTTTGCTTACCAGAGAGATTACCGGCCCGCTGAGGCTCAAAGCTGGGGGATTTGTCAACTTAACCCCTGTCCCTGCTCTCTTTTTTCCCCCTTCAGTCATGTTTTACGATGCTAGATGGACCCCTGCACTAAACACAGAGGTCTTTACAGCAGAATAAAACATGGTTAAGTGTAGCACGGCTGGGGTCAAGGTTTCAATCGTGGTGGAGAGGGCTTCGGGAGCTAATGAAACTGGAATCTGGCACTGCCAGATATGCTCAGTAATCTATTCAAGTCGTGTACATGCCTTGAGACATGTTTATATCTGCTAAAATTATGTGGTGACTTGCAAAATTTGTTATTCTTCTACCCAATCTAACTGGTGTAATTATTTATTCAGACATAATTTTTTAAAATAAATTACTACATTTTAGGGATGTGTGTGTATATATCTGTACAGATAGATGGAAACATAACCATATATATAATATATAAAATGATGTACTTAATTAAGTCATATATAGCACAAAAATGTAAATATATGTAAATATAAATACAAATAATACATACATAGTAGTATACTTATATATGTGTGTAATATATATTATATAAAAATATTAATTTAAATAATTAATTCACTTAAATCACATATATACATGCAAAGATAGATAGATACTACTATGTATATTAATATATATTATAAATAAAATAATCTACTTAAGTAGTATATAATGTAAATATAAATTACATATATGAAATTATTATATATTGTGTATACATATATATACTCACACACTACTATATGTACAGTAGTATGTATATTAATATATTATACAAAATAATAAATTTAAATAATTTACTGAAACTATATATATGTATATATATGTATATAATTATTATTATTAGTCACACTAGTGACTTTGGCATCTAGCACTGGCTTATGCTGCCTTATGTTTTTATGACTGTAGTTTCAATTTTATTGTACTATTAAAATCATCATCCAAAATGACGTGGTTATATAAATCAGTAAAAACAAGGTTGGATGCATTTCTTTTTCTGATAAAAATCTGTGGCAGTATCACTACACACATGCTGAGGTCACAGAATCTGCATTCTCACAAACCAGCCATTTCCAACAATTTGGTACGACTAAAATTCAAAATGTTTAACAAATCCCTTCCATATTTATTACATTTTTTTGGGCTAATTTTATCTTGCTTTCAGCAACCAATCAGAGTTCTGTTTAACACCCTGTTTAAATCAGGATTTGACATATCACCTTCTGAATTCAGAGTGGAAATGTGCAAATTCACCAAGATAATGGTTTAATTAATCTATTGTATTTCAAGGTTAAAATTTGACATGATTGCTAGTGAAAACTATTTCCTTTTGCTCTCCCACTTGCATTTCTCTGTTTTCCATTGTAGATGACAACAAAGCTCGGCAACTGATGGATCATTACTTGATACGCTGCTTTATCCAAACCCCTGTCAATACGTAATTCTCAAAATAATCTGTGTGCTATTATCTGAAAACCTTATGTGTGATATAATGTTGACATTTGAAGTGTAAAATGCAAGGAGCTGTTCTCACGCTTCCGCTTCAAAGCTGTTGAAATGCACCTAAATGGAGATGATGGAAAAAAAAGCCAAAGGGCGTGGGATGTTCGGATTCAGTAGATATTTCCTGGCTGTGACAGTGCTAAAGCTTTGTTTTGCATAGTGTTAGATGAGTGAAACAAGTGTGTGTAGTGTGTAGTTTTGTTGACCTTCTGTGGCTGTCATCAATGAACAGTAAGAACAAGGGGATGACTGAGATGAGAGTTGAGACTGAGAGCGAGTGTTGTCGGGCATTGTTGGGAGAGTAAACAGCACCCGGAGCCTGGGAAAGGGCTGGGATGTGTGCCACGGCATTTCTGAGTCATACAGTCCGCTTATCGTGTTTGTTTCATGTTTCTACCTACGACGTGTTTGCATTAGCATTCCTGCACTGTACCCCTGCAGCATGACGGCCACGGCACGCATGTTCCCAGCAAAAGGAATGTCAGCTCCCGTCCGATCGGATCTGTCCTGCCCGTGTTTAATTAAACCCCATATGTTTTCTTCAGATTCTCTCCTTGTCTTCCCTGGCAAAGGATGAGAAAAAAAAGAGAAAACAAGCTGCTAGATCCATTAGTGGGTCAAGCAACAGTCATTGTTCATTGCTTCCTATATGCTTCTATTTTCAAGAGCTTCGTGGAACAATAGTACTCACAGTTCTGTCAGGTGTTTGTGGACGCCACGAAAACCAAAACAAAGCACACGAGAGGCAAACAAAACACAGTTTGACACTTTCTAAATGACAACATGGGAGATCGTGTTTGATGCTGATCCTACAGTTGAATCAGAATTGAAAGATCAAATGTACATTATGGCTGCAAATAAAAAAAATTAAAAACGCATGTGTTTGAATGTCGAAAACAGATGATGAGGATTGTATCACTCAAAAGTAAATGGACGAGGTATATTTTCAACGTTTTAACATTCAACGATATTTTGAGCTGACACATTGAGCTTTAGTGCTCATGTGGGAAATCCAGGTTCAAATCAGGCCCACATTTCATGCCACCCCCCCCCCCCCCATTATTTTCTGTCCTCGCTATATTATTTTTTTTAATAAAAGTGGCAAAGTTCCAAAAATAAAATAGATTTTAAAAATATATAATAAAAAACAAAAACAGAAATAAAAGTTTTATTTTAAATTTTAAACTTTAAAATACAAAGTTCAAGCATTTTAAATGTTACTTGTTTGTAATAAGCCCTCAAACTCAACAGGCCAAATCCTTTTCAGTTTGTTTCAGCCATGTTTGTTTTAAATCATGTTTGTTTAAAATCAAATGTACAACATTATGTACAACATGTATGGCAAACATTATGGCAAAATTTTGAGCTGACGCATGGTGCTCATGTGGGAAATCTAGGTTCGAATTGGGCTCACATTTTGCAATCGAGTTTGAGCTTAATGAATTTGATGAATAAAATAACATTTTAGTGAAAATAATTGTTTTTGCTTTTATATATATATATATACATATATATATATATAATATTATATTTTGTAATAACATTATATGAAAAGTATATATATTTTTAACTTTTCTTTTATGGCAGCTCACACTGTGCAAAAAGTAAATAAATAAATAAAAATAATGTTATGTGTTATTTGCTGGTCATTGACCAGTCAGCTTATTTTATTTATAACAAAAGTTTTTTCTATATTTATTTAGGCTGTATTCATGTTTTGTTTGTGGTTTACATTTGAAATGCTGCATATTTTAATCCTGTTTACGTTTGAAGGCAGTTTTAGCTGACACATTGAGCTTTGGTGCTCATGTGGGAAATCCAGATTCGAATCGGCTTGGATTTCCAGTCAGTTCCCCAGTTATCTTCTGTCCTTGCTCTATTTTCCATTTTGAAGTTGCAAAAATACAATAGATAAATATTTATGCAGATAGCATTGCTTAAATATAAAATTATATATTATTTATATCATTTAAAAAATAAAATTTAAATAAATAAAGCTTTTAAAAGTTATTTATTTGTAATAAGCCCTCAAACTCAACTGGCCAAATCCTTTCAATTTGCTGAACACCACCTTGTTTGTTTTAAATCATAGCTGAATGAGCTCCTCTGACAGGCCGCCCCGTCGCCTCTACCTGACCCCTGCGCAGGGCAATAGCCCTCCGTACAACCCCCCCCTCGCCTACCAGAGCAGAACGGAAAACCTGAGCCGACGGTGCACGAAAGCCTCATCTCATACCCTCACAATAGCCCGATCCAGCACTCCGCTAATGACTCAGAACTGATAGGAAGCTACTAGAAGCCTCTTAAGTCTCCTCCATTCACATCAGGGAAACATTAAGATATTCCTTTTTTGTTGCCTCCCAAGGACTTGCACAGCCCTAGAAGGGCAATTATCACCCTGCCAATATTGTAAATCCATTCTGTCATTTTCAATGATATCTGCTTGTGTCAACTGTAAGGTCTAATAAAAGCTAATTGCACATAACAGCTCATGGATCAATATATCAGGCAGGGAAGGTGGCAAGACGTGCCCTCTTATGAGGCTTTAGGAGTTGGACGCAACACGCATTTGTGCATTATTTGGTTCCTCGTTAGCACTTCATGTTGATTGTATTGAGAATCTATTAAGGCATATATAAACTGCTTTTAAAAGGAGTTTATAAAACAGGTAGTTCTGGTTGTGGATTCATGCGGAATCTAGTGGAAGGAAGCAATTGGCACTTAAAGGGTTAGTTCACCCAAAAATGAAAATAATGTCATTTATTACTCACCCTCATGTCGTTCTACACTCGTAAGACCTTTGTTCATCTTCCGAACACAAATTAAGATATTGTTGATGAAATCCGATGGCTCAATGAGGCCTCTATTGAGAGCAAAGCCATTCAAACTCCTATGGTCCATAAAGATACTAAAAACATTTTTGAAACAGTTCATGTGAGTTCAGTGGTTCTATCTTAATATTATAAAGCAACAAAAATACCAAAATAACTTTTCAACAATATCTGTATGGGCCGATTTCAAAACACTGCTTCATGAAGCTTCTGAGCTTTTGTTTCAAATTAGTGATTCGGATCTCCTATCAAACGGCTAAACTGCTGAAATCACGTGACTTTGGCGCTCCAATTCACTGATTCGATTCGTAAAGCTCTGAAGCAGTGTTTTGAAATTGGCCATTACTAGATATTGTTGAAAAGTCTTTATTTTGTTTTTTTGGCGCACAAAAAGTATTCTTGTCACTTTATAATATTAAGATAGAACCACTGAACTCACATGAACTGTTTCAAATATGTTTTTAGTACCTTTATGGACCTTGAGAGTTTGAATGGCTTTGCTCTCAATAGAGGCCTCACTGAGCCATCGGATTTCATCAACAGTATCTTAATTTGTGTTCAGAAGATGAACGAAGGTCTTACGGCTGTAGAACGACATGAGGGTGAGTAATAAATGACATTATTTTCATTTTTGGGTAAACTAACCTTTTAACAAATTTGATTAACATAATATTTTAGTGCAAATTTGTGTTTATTAATATTTTTCACATTTAATATTTTCACTTTTTCTTTTACTGCTTCTTATAGCCACAAGACATAAACAATATGAGTGTTAAAATAATATTTAAAAATTAATAACCTTAATAATCTCTTCTGTATAAAGTTTTATAACCAGATTTATTTAGTTAATTTTGTTTTATTAGCCGTTACATTCAACACCGAACACAATATTTATTGTATTGTAATTAGGCCGGAACAGTCTGTAGTTTTCCCCATTCCATTTTCTTTCATGCTCCAGTCCAGGTTTTCTTTGATCCATTTAAAGTCTCTATTTAGCTAAAAATAGACATCGTATTTGTCTAGAGCGAATTTAGTGAAATAAAATAGCATTTATTTCTCCATAAAAGTGTTATTTTTCCATAAGTATATATAGAGTACATCATCTTGTAACCTATTTCTTAATTAAAGCAAAAGTAAGCCGTAATCTCAATCTTTCCATCAAGGAATGATTGGTGTCTAACCTGCTGAAATGTTTGCTGACCTTTTCCTGAGGGACAAGCGGCGGTAAGACTTTCTGTAGCACTCAGACCCATTTAGTCATCCTCTTTTTGTCTGCTTCCTCTATCATCAAGGGTTACTATTGTGCCGGCTCAGGTACCGACTAATGCAGAGCAAATACTTCTACCTAACCATTAACACATGGCCACTGTTTGAACAACGCGACACACTGGAATGGCATTTATGATGGTGGGCCGTTTTGATAGGGAAGAATCTTCATCAATTAGCCCTCTACACTCTTCCCAGGGTAGATTGAGTGTGTGTGTGCTTGTGTGTTAGACAGAAAGAGATACAGTTTGCCCTGCGTTTAATGGCACTCTAACTTGAGAGCCGATCATTAACCCATTAGAATAACATGTCTCTGGCTGGGAGGTTCTTTGAGACGGGAAAGCCCTGGGAGATTTGCGTCATAGCGCTTACTGTAAAGCTCTGAGACGCAAGGGAGATGTTGAGAGACATCATAATGTCTCGTGTTCGTCTCGGGACAGAGCCTTGCTCATTGCGAGAGGTGTTAACAGCTGTAAGTTATGAACCTACAGTACATGCACTATAGGGAAATCCAAAATTTCGTTTTTACTTTCCTAATGGTTTCAAAAACAGTTAACTATGATATATAATGGTTGACTATTCTATTTAAAAACATAAATGTGAAGGTTATGATTTTATAAAAGCACTTGCATTGATTCTACTGTTAAAACTTGTGTATTATTTGAGCTGTAAAGCTGTTAAAATCAACATTTTACAGTGGTAAATCTTCAGTTGAGACTTTAATTCTCGTAATTGTGACTATATTTAATAGCTGAGACTTCAAATCTCAAACTTTATTTCTTGTAATTGTACATTTATTTCTCATAATTAAGATTTCTTTCAATTGTGACTTTTGTTTTTCAAAATTGCAACTTTATTTCCAATAATTGTGACTTTGTTTCTTGTAATTGTGACATACTGCCGTTCAAAACTTTAGGGTCAGTACAATTTTTTTCCCCAAAGAAATTGATGCTGTTATTAGTGCATTAAATTGATCAAAAGTGACAGTAAAGAGATTTATAATGTTACAAAAGATTTCTATTTCAAATGAATGCTTTTTATTTATTTATTTACAACATTGATAATAATAAGAAATGTTCATAATCAGCATTATGCCACAAGTGTTGTCGATTAAGCTTAACTTGTATTGAACCCATTATATTCCTTTAATAGACCATTTTAACTCACTATAACATCTAATAACACACAATTCAAGCAGATTAAATGATTTGAATCTCTTTTTAAATGTTACGTGCCATGGAATATGTACTTGTAAACAAAAGATAGTCATTTTCCAATTGGCTCTGACAGAAACCTCAAATGCTTATTTAAAGTAAAGCATATCATGTTCTCAAGTCTTCATTCTGAAGAGCCACACTATTGACATCATGTCATTAAGGTCCGTGAGATTGTATTTGTTTTGGCTCAAGCGGGCAAAGCATTGCGTTGAAGATTGCTCTTATTTCTTCCTTCTCTGTACAGTCTCTTCTTCCTGTTTGGCAGCCGACCCGTTCGCCTGGATCTGGAAGATTTCCCGAATCAAACATGCGTCTTCAATTTGGGCCTACGAAGAAAACAATCACATTTTCCCCTCCCTCAGATTCAGTTCGTGACAGCAGATTGAGATGTGGTCGCCACAAAGAAGTCTGGGTTTGACGGAAGTTTGGACGGAGTATTTCAGGGGTCCTGAATGTAAATTGGGCTTAAAGGGAGATGCTTGGCAGACTCGGGTAACCTGGTCCAAAATGTTGTATATTTTTGGAGCAGCGCGGCTGGTGGGAACAGATTGAGGTAACGTGAGGTGGACCACCCATGTCCGTTCTGTCCAAGAGAGCTGCACCACTGTTAATTAGAGCCATTCTCCGAGGTGGATTCTGCGGCCAGGACACCTGTGAACTCAGAAGTGGGCCGTCGTACATGCAAAACCGGCCCGAGTCATGTTTTGAGCTCCAGTGGCCAATAAAAAATCACTTCCAGCTCCTGCAGACACGCAGAAATCTTCCACATATATTTCTGCACACCAAGAAAACCATGCTGTTGACACATTACAGCGGTGTGAATATTTTAATAGTCCCTTCAAAGGTGCTCGTCGGCCTAATGTGTGAAAATAAATGTTGTTCTTCACAAAATCCAGGCTTCCAGGTCTTCGTGCGACCCTCATGAAACATGAAATATTTTACTGGAATCCAACTGGATATAAATGGGAGTTCAATCTCTCTCCGCAGTGGTCCGGGGGCCTTTACAGGGACTTCGAGGTGTTTTGCCTCATGTGGATACCAATAAATCTGTCACCCGCAGAGATTCGTCTCCCGCCCTCTGTAGGGAACAAATTGTGGCGTTCGGGGAGGGTTGAGGGGGGAGAAGTGACCTGCCAAAGCGCTCCATTTATCACAGGGACAAAACGCTCCCAATTCTTTCTGCTGACCGCCAAGAACCTTCTGCGAAGCACATTCAGGAGATGCACGTTTTTGAATATTTTCATTGAATCAATACACCTATTTGCAAGTGACGTTAAAACCTCTGGGTAGAAAGAAGTGGAGGAATGAGACTATTATATTTCACATGTAGTTTTCAGATATAAGTAATCATAATGAGAAGATGTAGGGCTTAATTTAAAAAACCCAACATGTCAAATTTACTTAAAAGTGGATTACACAACCAGCTACATGATTGTAATTCAACGTCACCCGCAATGTCATCTTTTGTAACATTATAATCAATGATCAATTTAATGCATCCTTGCTGAATAAAAGTATAAATTTCATTTAAAAAAAAAAAAGAAAGTCGCATTGACTCTGAACAAACTGAAT
Source organism: Hypophthalmichthys molitrix (assembly GCA_037950675.1). NCBI lineage: Eukaryota > Metazoa > Chordata > Actinopteri > Cypriniformes > Xenocyprididae > Hypophthalmichthys > Hypophthalmichthys molitrix. The sequence goes on along the minus strand of CM075501.1, from coordinate 9,445,037 downwards.
GGTATATGTCACAATTACAAGAAATTAAGGCACGGTCATTGGAAATGAAGTCACAATCGAAAGAAATGGTAATTATGAAATATAAAGTCACAATTACAAGTCGAAATTGTGAGACATAAAGTGTCAAGTATAAGTCACAATTACAAAAAAATAAAGTCGCAATTTACTCTGAGGTACTTAAGTCAGCCTTTTTTGTGCATGTTACGCCATTTTCTGATCTTTGTATTTATAAGGATACTTATACAAACATGGTCTTAAAAGCATTGAATACAAAGTACAGTGCTTTTATACAAAATGATTAATTGAAATATGTTGTAACTTGCCAATTCACAAAGACTGATATATAGAGTGTAGGCGGTCCCAAAAGCAACACAGCATATTTGTTCACTATTGACTCTCATTCAAATCAGCCGTTCTGACACATAAGTATTGACCTGTTCGTTTGGGTCAGCATATTACACCTGATGAAATATTCAATCACATTATTCATAGTACTGTCAGACATACCTTATTATGCATTCAACTGAATTATAAAGTAGCTGGACTGGTGATCAACGACAAATAAACCAACAGCCGTAAGTTGGACTAAAGCAAAACCCGCTCTCATTGGTTGATGATGGTGGGCTGCATGTGCGCTAGCGAATTGCACATCTTGTAGGTTATGATTGATTGGCCATCTGCCAATGGCAGTCAATAAAGGGCGTATAAAGGAAATAAACAAAACTCATTCTCAATGGCAGGAATCTGGAAAGACAGATCATGGTAACAGCCAATAATAAATGGATCATGCTTCTATGTTTTTAAAACCCCTGGCAGATGTATTGAATGGGAAACCTTGTGTGGGAGAAAATAGACCTTTATTGATCAGAAACAAGCGGTGCGGGGAAAAAGACATGAAAGGAAAGGAATTGGAGGCAAGCTGCTAACACTGAGCAACCAAGGCTTTCTCATGCAAGGTGTATGCGGCGTCTATAATCTTTTTATTTCATGTAACCAACGCATTGATTTGAATTTATATGAAAAGACCATCTTATATAATCCACTTCACATTGAGATTGATATCAGTGTCAGGATAATGTGGAAAATGCCATGTATTTAGTTAGTTCAGTTGCAGACTGAATGAATCCGAACTTGTCTTCTCTTCTCGCTGGCGTGAATTCCCAAATAATCCCATTTTCTTTCCCTCCTCCTGAGAACGGCTGCACGCAACCCGACCGATCTCGACCAAACCTCTGGTTCCGGCCCAAACGAAACATCCAGGTCCCGAATAAAAAGCTGGCTTGCGATGGTGTGGTCTCAAAATACTTTGTCTGTGGCCAGACAATTAAGGACTTAGGTGTGGCAGAAGGGAAGAATGTGGAAATCGGATCTTTGCAGAGAGCACAGCCCCACACCCTGTAGTCTTGGCTTCCTGCAAATGCCACATGCACCCGTACGGACTAGCGAGACTCCATGAGGGTTGTCCTCCATTGTGTTCGGCTCTCTGCTGAGAGATCTAAGGAGACCGGGGCCCGGCTCTTCCCCCTACGTAACCCATGGGACACCAATGGGAACCTATCCATCAAAGGCAGTGACATTCGACCCGTGTTTTGGGAAGAGCTGCTTTCGGTTGCTCTGGATCCAGGCATAGGTTGTTATATTGTATGTGGTGGAACCCTAAAATTTTGTTTGCGTGTAAAATTTGTAACTTGGTAAAAGTGTAGTAAAAAGAACGCAGACACGGCCGATGCCCTGATAACACTGGACAAGATAAATGGCTCCAAACAGGAAAAGGTACAGCCTGTTCAGCTGTACATGGCCCCCAAGGGTCACACCGATATCCTCCCTTTAAAATCTTTGACTGCATACCCAAACCTCCTGTGATCACACGATATGGCACAGTTACAGATGGTTAGTGTCAAGATTTAAAAAAAAATGTAAAACAAAGTCAACAAATCAGGCAAATTTGATATTGCAATTCAGTTGGTGTAAAACACAAGCAGCGAATTGCAGCCATGAAAGCCAGCAAACAAACTGGGTCAGAGATCGCAGATTCTACCCGACCTAAAAAGACATAGCATCCATCTAAAAATCTCTATAAACGGAAGCATATTAAAAATGCGATATCAACTCATCATAAATCAATAAATCAACTAATTATCTCACAGTGTGTAAGCCTCCTCGCCTTCCAATCTCAATTGAGCTCGCTCCTATTGCGTGTCCTCAAACTGGCAACCCGCGAGAGCGTTGAGTCTGATGAGGAGGGGGCGGGGCAAACAATATTTTGAATTTGGACTGCAGTACCCATTTCAACCACTAGCTGTCATTCTTACACAGAGCACCTTTAAAGACACCCTGTGATGAAAATCAAGTTTTTAATGTTGTTTATGTCTATGTGGTGTTTTTAATATGCTTTATGAGAAACATTGTGCAAATTCATCAGTCAACACTATTGCTGAGTATTTTCTGTTTAAAACTGCAGTGAAAAAAGACACTGCAAGATGGCGAACGGGAACACATTATTAGCTGTTTGATAACGTTGCATATTGATTACCGTTATGTGTCCGACGTTGTAGAGAGCGATACATAAAACGCATTACATTTCTGATACATCAACTTTACGAGTCTGTATAATTCACTCTTCCACTTCTTCTTCTGAATCAGTTTCTGGTTCAAACATATATGGCTGAAAAAAAAAAACAGTTTCCACTTGCCATCGTGCAGCGTTTATTACAGTGAAGTTGACCGAGTGGATCTCTGAGCTCGCGAAAGTGAGTGGAGGCGGGGCTAATTTGCATATTCATGGGTCTGCGTATACTAAATGAAGCAAGGGTGTAGGGTTACATTCAAGCTATTTTAAGGCATGAAGGAATTGTTTTCACAGGAAAAAAATCGTGTCATTTTGGTGATCAAAGATCAGTTTTAAGGGATAAAATGACTACAGGTGGATTTTAAATACTACTATTCAAAGCATTTTCACAGGAGGTCTCAGACTTTTGGATCCCACTATATGTTTACTTCTATTTTTAAAATGTACATTTTATTAAAAAAAATAATAAAATAATGATATAGTATAATATATGTTACATTCAGTTTCTTCAAGTTTCTTTCTGAGAAAATCTCACAGGTGGCTCCAAGTAACTTTTTTTGTGCAACCAAATCATGCTAGAAATCAGATCTGGTGGGCAGAAGAAAGAAGAACAAATTGAATCATCCTTCAAAAGGTATATCATCAACTGACGTCCAAGAAATAGGCAGTGCAGTAATAGGCCCTTTACCTTGACTCTCGCAGACTCTAGAAGTACAGGTACACCGCTCAAAGTGGTTTCTTTCGGGTTCTCTCCTTCTCATCAAGGCTCTATAGTCTCCAGTCAGACCTCTTTTGATTGATGAGGACTATATAGCAGCACCCTGTCCAGAAGGACATTTTGCCCCCTTCAGTCTAATTCAGAACTATCAGAGCTCAAATTTCCTCGATTTGATTAAAAATGTTATTACATTTTTGATTCAACAAAAATTTGTTTTTAAAGAATGACAAATTTTCCTCTTGATTTTAATGAGGATTTTTGTTTCCAAGCTCACCTGGCAGCAATGCGCTGATTTTTCCAACTGAGGCAAACTTAGCCAGACTATAATGGCCTACGCTAATGGAAACTGGAGCGGAAACTAAGGAGGTGGTGGGTCATGGGATTTCCTGACATGATTGTATCAATACGTTTAACATGTTTCTCTTCCATGTTTTACAATCAGACCGCAGGCCCCCTCCGGCCTGCCAAGCCCTTCCCACATAAAACAAGTCAGCATGTCCGTTCTCTGGAGCTTGGAAAGACATTGATGAATCTTCTGAGAGCAAGATGCCATCGCAGTCTGGTCTCCACCCCTTCAAGAAGTCGTCCTCTTATCCCGCTCATGTCTGACATCACGGGACTATCAGTGCTTTTTCTGCACACAACATTTGACCTGACTGCTCAAGCTGTTCGCATTGTGTCTACATTTTTATTGTGAATCAACATTAAAAGTAATATTTCTTTATAATTTTTCATTTTTAAATTAATACATTTTAAATGTATTAATTTATTTATATTTAATAATATTTTGTTATTACACAATATATTATATTACCACTTTTTTTATTTTTGACTTGCATATAAATTAATTAAAATCAAAATAGTGGAAATATAATAATAATAGAATCAACATTAAAAGTAATATTTCTATATTATTTCTTAAGCATTATTTCTTATTTTTAGTTATATTATATTTAATAATATTTTTTTAATAATACTTTTACATATTATTTATATATTTCCACATTTTTTTTATAAATTATAAAATTATATATAAATTATTTAAAAATAGAAAGAATAGAAATGTAATAATTATTATTATTATTGTTATCATTATTATTATAGAATCAAAATTAAAATCAATATTTCTTTAATGTATTTCTTTATTATTTTTATTAATTAATATTTAAAATGATTATTTATAATTATATTTAATAACATTATAATAACATAATTAGATATTTTGTTATATTTAATAATATTATGTTAAATAATAATGTTATTATTATTATTACTTTTATATTTCCACTATTTTGATTTTTGAGTTACATATAAATTAATTAAAATAGTGGAAATATAATAATAATAGAATCAACATTACAAGTAATATTTCTTTATTATTTCTTATGCATTATTTATATTTTTTATTTATATTATATTTAATAATATTATGCTATTACATATTTTTATATTTCCACAATTTTTATGAAATTATATATAAATTAATTAAAAAATAAAAAGAATAGACATGTAATTATTATTATTATTATTAATCAATATTAAAAGCAATATTTCTTTATTAAATTATTTTTATTAATAATATGTAAAATTAATTATTTATAATTATATTTAATAACATTATGGTATTAGATATTATTTTGTTATATTTAATAATATTATGTTATTACATATTATTTTTATTTATATTATGTTTAATAATAATATTTTTTAATTATTATTATTATTATTATTACTTTTATATTTCCACAATATTGGTTTTGAGTTACATATAAATTAATTAAAATAGTGGAAATATAATAATAATACAATCAATATTGAAAAGTAATATTTCTTTATTATTTCTTATTTATCATTTTTATTATATTATATATAATAATATTGTTATTACATATTATTATTATTATTATATTTCCACTATTTTGATTTTTTAATTATATGAAAAAAAAAATAATAATATTTTTTATTAACAATTAAATGTACAATTAATTAAGGAATAATATACTTTATTATACTTTTAAATATACTTTGAATCATGTATACCAATTAAATTTGAGTATTCCATAGAGACGGGTAAAATATAGTAGTTTTATTAAATATTTGGAATTGAAGTGTATTAATGTTGTAAATTAATATGTCCTCTTTAAATATATTTATGTCACACCACTGGATTTCTAACTGCATCTGTAGTGCAACTGAAATTCAGTGATTTTTCTTTTTGTCAGCTCAGTCAGAGTTGTCAGAGTTTTTAACAAGAAAAGGAGTCTGAATCTCTCTGGCAGAGCGAATTTAAACGGGTCTGTTTTCCTCAGGAAATATCTGTGGAGCAAACCAAAGGGCAAACAACTGTGTTCTCTGGAGATATTTGAGATGAGAGCTAAAGCAATGCTTCCTTCGTGGAGATGTGCACCTCGTAAAAAAGGCCAGGGTTGATTTTCGAAAAGAATAACCTTCGTTGTGTAAATGTTTGAAATGGTTACCAGTGTGGAGTCCACAGGGGATATTTTCCTTCATTCACTGTTTAAAGGTAAATTATGGATTTAGATAATAATAATTAATCATTTCAGACTCCTTGATGATCAAGAACCATCACAGACGAGCTGCTTAGAAAAACACTGCCACTTACAATAACAAAGACGTGTATATTTTGCATGGTTCTGTCCATATACAATATGTGCTGAAACTGGTTACGGTAGTTTATTAACTTCTACTTCTGCAAAAATATAGAAGTGGAAATTAATCTGCACCGGTCTAGCTGTGGCTTGGGAAAAAGTGCACATGCCACAGTTTGCAGAACCTGGCATGGCGCTGCTCCATGCCTCCCTTCCTTTCCAAAAGGACTAGTGAAATAAATGCAGAAAAAACCCCGATGAGAAACTCCAGATTCAGTCGTGTTGACCACACAGGGATTTGGGGATTACATCTTGATTACCATGTTTCAAACATCATCTTGTGGTGGAGAGGGACATTAATCAGACCCGAAAAATAACACATTTAGAGACAACAAGACAGACTTGGCAGGAATCCGTTTCAAAATAAAGGTTTGAAAAACGCAAAGGAGGCCCACATGGACCTTTTTAATGTGAAGGAGTGCTGAGGCAGATGTTCTTATACGGTATATTTAGGGTGTTGTGTTACCCTCGAGCAAAAGTGGAGGAACAAGTCTAGCTTATACAAGAGAAACGTTTCTAATAAATGAATCTTTGTGAAGAAGTTGTCGCCTTAACAGGTGAATACGGAGTGAAGATTCTCCTCAGTTCAATAGGAAACAGTGGGTAAAAATCAAATGAGGTCAAATGAGAAGTCAAGCCTCGTGGTTCTTCACTTCTGTCGGCCACAGGAAAAGATAGGAAGCCCAGGAACAGGCTTGATCGATGTCGTGGAGTGCAGAGAGGAAGAAACAACATGGAGGGGTGCAGAGAGCTTGGCTATTTTTGCACCGTCGTACGGAAATGAGCCATAGTCCAAAGAGGAAGCAGAAAGGCCAGAAAGTGTCGCATAGCAACCATAAGCAGGAAAGAAGCTTGTGTTTGTAGACATCTGTTGGCCTTACACTTGCGTGCAAGTCAGTCTGGTCTTTATTATTGAAATATATATCAATTTAAATTAACAATATAAATAATATATTTATTTTTCTAAATATGCTTTATTAATATTTGTTAATAATAATAATATTTCCCTTAGTGTCCCCTTCACTTTTGACATACTATCAATGCTCTGTCTGAAGAGAACAATTGACCTTACTGTAGCATTATTTTACTTTTTTTTAAATGTATAATATTATAAATATAATATTTAATTAAAATATAAATTAATTATTTTATTTATAAGTAATTTTATTAATAAAAAATGTTTTATTCAATTTTATATTTGCCATTAAATATATAAGTAAAAGATAGTAGGCTACATTTTTATTTAATATATATGAATGAATTAAAGTGTATTTGAATATTTAAATAATATTTAAATATTATTAAATGTATAACAATATAATGAATCTATTTATTATTATTTTTTAAATGATGCATTATTAATAATGGTAATAATAGTTAGTATGCCAAGTCTATTTTTATTTAATATATGTTTAAACATTTATATTAATTTATAATATGTGTATTAATTTAAATTAGTGCTGTCAAATCGATCACAAATAATCGCATCTAAAATAAAAGTTGCTATATATATATATATATATATATATATATATATATATATGTCTTGAACATTAGGGGAGACAATGATTTTTTTCCGGTGGTGATCCAGGTCTATTGTAGTTATTAAGTAATCAATTTAAACTATTTGCAAATACTATTTTTAAAAAATATATATATTGACTCTTATTTGTATGTCTAATATGTCAAAAATGCAAAACTTTTATCTCGTCACATTCAGTTATGAATTACATTAATCACATCATATTAATCAAATAATAGCATGTTTTCAATTCAAAATGTTGAGTAGTTTGTATCACTGGATATTACTGTCGGTCGCTGAATATTTCGATCACAAGTCGTTAAATATTAAATGCTTAGCTACTTATTCGTAATGTACTCTTTCACTGCTAAAACGAAAGACAAATGGCACACTCATCTTCTGTGAACATTAAGCCCCGCCTTCTTTGATTTGATTGGCCAGCTCACTCATTCTGACAGTAATGAACTTTGTTAGACCGCTGAGGCAGACCAGCCTAAAAATGTAACTTTTAAAAAAAAAAAAATGTCATCCTCACAACAAACAGAGTGGTGCATAATGGAGTACATCAGAGCAGCATCAATAATATCAAATATTGGGGGGGACAATTTGGCCATTTCTAATTATTGTAAATTATTGTTTACAGAAAATTATTTTTTACATGTTGTAAATGCCCAGTTTTGAGTGGAAGGAAAAACTTGCTGTTTTCGTGCATGTGTCTTTAAATGCAAATGAGCTGCTGCTCCCCTCCCCTCTTTCCAGCAGAGGGCAGAGCCTTTACAACTCACCCCTCTGATACTCTGCCAAAAACTAACAAAACATCTGTTTGCTTTTGCTCATCATCTCTATTGCGGCCACGCTCACGTGACATTGCAGTTCTTCATCATCATTAAAGTTTATTTTCTGCATGCGTATACACACAATGTCAGAAACACACAAACACAGTCGGTTATGTCCGTGAACGTAAACAGCAAGTAAAGAAATCGCATGTGTATATTAGATCTGTGTATAAAGTGAAAGCAGTGTGATATTCGGTACCTACTGCTGCATATGCTGTTAATATGAATCACACAACAAAAGAAAAACAGAAAATCACTCACTGCTCTTGATTCAATAACTTAGTTTTAATAAGAATACATTTCTTACTTGAATGCTGCTGTTAAATACTCTGGTGAGGAGATAAACGTGTACAGCTCTCTGAGGGCAAGGTCTATGCTAATAGGGCAGAGTCCATCAGCAATTGTGGGCGGGGACTAGGCATTTGTGATGTCACAAAAGCGACAATCTGCAAACGCCTTGTTCGGAGACACTGCGTATGATTTATGGGGATTTTAAAAAGAGGAGTGGGTGGATTTTTACCATTATAGGGTGGTTGTGTACACATCACACTGCAGACACAAAAGTGAATTTTGCGCAATAGGTCCCCTTTAAAATCTATATAATCATTAATTATAATTATATAATTATTATTTCTAAATGTTATGAAATTAAGATTAAATTAATATGCAATTATGTCTTTTATTTGTATTTATTATTAATGTTATTATTTATAATATTAAAGGATAATGTACTGCGTGCAAACATTGATTCACTATAGGTAAATACGAAAATCAAAGTCAAGCCACTGATCTTTCAAATTATTTTTTTGCGGACAGGAGAAACATCATGAGCTCTGTTCAGCATTCACCGGAGTCATGATTAATATGGCGTCGCCAAAAACTCTCCCTTTCCATAATTGGATACAAATGATATATATCAAAATCATTTTCTTCATAGGTGGCACTTAAATGTGCTTTACAGCGATGAAGTAAATCTTTCACCCGACATCCTCTGCAGGGATTTCCTAAAAATACTGTGCTTTTTCATCTCTGCATCGCAAAGTCTGGTCCGAGGGCCGCCCGTGTGGTCCCACCTTAATCGTTTTCAGTTAATATCACAGCTGGATGGTGGTGGTGGGCTGTAACGCTTGACGACGAGAGAGAAAAATCCTAAACCCGCGTCAATAAAAGAGAGAAAGTGATTGCCTTTGACTGGCCAAGTTTTAGGGTCAGACTTGGGATCGTTTCAACAACAACACTGGCACGTTACTCCTTCGCCAACTTATCGAAAGGCTTTATTTAAACACATCCCCACCTCGAGCGTTCCCCGTGGCCTCCTTTATTTTCTGCCTGCAGCATAAGTGGTGGCTGACCACAGTGTTTTGATGGGGCGGTCGGCTGCCCATCCTGTTCCCACATTTCCTAGACCACGGCGAGGAAGGCGCTTGTTCAACATGTTTCCCGCCTCAATACCTCCCACGTGTTGAGCGCTTTCAACGCAAGATGACATCACATGATTTAAGTGACTTGTGTTACTGATTGCAAACAGACGTTGAAATGTCTCTTCTAAGGAAAGGCTATCTTTACAGTGGCTTTTAAAGCTATTTTAAATGCACAATAAACAGCTGACTCTATTATAAGTCATAGAGGGAGTTCTTAAAGTCAACATGAAATCAAAATTGACCCTATTTATTTGAAATGTAATGTGCACATTTCTGTTCTAATTGTGAATGATTGAACAGTGCATGTTATTCCAAATAATAATAAAAGTGTCTTAAAGGGTTAGTTCACCCAAAAATGAAAGAAAATACTTTTTGTCTGCCAAAAAAACAAAATAACGACTTTATTTACCAGGGATGGGCTATTTCAAATCACTGCTTCATGAAACTTCGAAGCGTTATGAATCTTTTGTTTTGAATCAGTGGTTCGGAGAGTGTATCAAACTGCCAAAGTCATGCCCTCCAGTAGTGAACCATTGAAATTTAGAAACACTTATGACGTAACGAAGCCTTATTTACTGAAATCACGTGACTTTGGCAGTTTGATACACGCTCCGAACCACTGATTCGAAACAAAAGATTTGTAAAGCTTCGAAGCTTCATGAAGCAGTGTTTTGAAATCGCCCATCAGTGGTAAATAAAGTCATTATTTTGTTTTTTTTTTGGCGCACAAAAACTATTCTTTTCGCTTCATAACATTAAGGTTGAACCACTGATTGTCACATGAACTGTTTTAAATGCGTCTTAAGTAGCTTTCTGGGCACTGAAAGTATTAATTATCTTGGCAATGGAGGCCTCACTGAGTCATTGGATTTTATCAGAAATATCTTAATTTGTGTTCTGAAGATGAACAAAGGTCTTACGGGTGTAGAACGACATGAGAGTGAGTAATAAATGACAGAATTTTCCTTTTTGGGTGAACTAACCCTTTAAAAATGTCTTTGCAATCTTTTACCAAAATGTAGTAACTTGCTCTTCCTCTAAAACACCTTTCTTTAATAATTTAAATATACAATTATATTATATTATATTATATTATATATAAAAATTACCATGATTATATAAATTATATTAGGCTATTAATTGCATGTTATTCCAGACAAAATTGGGAAACTATGTTAAAGGCCATGCAATATTCACAATTCACAATATTCACAATTTCACTTTGGTATCCCCTCTGTAGGGCACAATTATAGCCGTTTGTCGTGATAAGTGAGAGACGTGTAGTGGGGGTTGATTGGATTGTTGCTGGGGAGCCGCAGAGACTAAATAGACACGAGCTGCCGCGCTGTCTGTCAGTCCCGTTATTACAGGAGCGTCACACAATAAGGGCTGACCTTCAGCACATCACAATACATCTGTCTCACCGCATCACAATACATCTGTTCACTAAGAGCGCCTCTCCACCTGAGCATCCTCGTGCCGAGACTCTCCACACACAGCGCGCATGCGCACACCGCCGGACCGCTTCGAGCCCACAGCGTCATTAAGTGCGTTGCGGCGTGTGATAATGCAGTCGAATTGATTTGCTCGCCCATTTCTACTTTTCTTCTGCGGCAAGCATTATATCAATTGATTTCAATTAAGCTATTCATTATGCTGACCTCTATACGATGTGGTTCAGGCACGTTTGTTTTATTTGGAGCGGAGAATCAAATAAATCATAAATACTTTAGCACGTTTACTGTAAGACAAATATGGTTATCGATTAGGTGCCATTATTACAGTCTAAATCCCAGATGAGGCTGTAACAAACGGAAGCTGTTCAGCGGAAAACATCATCTCAATTGAATATGTTGAATAACAAGAATAAAATACATAAAAGTTGTTAGTAAGTTATGAAAGATCATTACAAACAAAAGAAACTATAACTTTATGTGAATTAGCGAACACATGTAGCCAATGCAGCTAAATTTCAGGGACTACTGTAGGCTATGTCTTGCTGAAAAATACTTAATTTATTTAGTAAAATAAATTTGAATGTGTTTTTTTCCAAACATGGATCATATAATGACAGTTTCAGTTTAACAGCTTAATAAAGTTATAATAAAAACAATAAAACATTGCATCTTAATGTAAATCAACACCTAGCCAATGTAGTTAAATTTCAGGGACAATTTGCTGAAAAATCAGGCTACTATTTTATTATATTATATACAGTTATACAGTTTCAGTTTAAATGAATAAAGTTTCGATAAAACATTATAGCAGTCATGTAGGCCTTGGATACAAATTACTAAACGTGTCCTAACTAATAATTTTAATTTAAAAAAGCATCTCTGTCTTCTTGCACAAAATGTGTCCCTGAAACAAAAGCGGGTTTGGATCCCCATGTCTCCAACTCGACCCGGAACAGATTTTGGCGAAACAGCAGAAAAGAGTGACCTCATTTTTTTGCGCTGCTTAGATGGGCAGTCCTACAGTGACCTAGACAGCCCTCTCCAATCCTCTCTGGAGAAGTCAGCACTTCAGATGAAAAAAGTAATTGTGGATTAACCATCAAAAAAGGCTTTTTTTTTCCATCTAGAGCAGATACCTGCAAAACTTGATGTGGTTGAGCGAATAAATCACACCAAAACACCAAAACTGAAAATTAACACTAAATTAAAACTATGACTCCAAGACTCCTCAGGGTGGTCACTATTAACTAAAAGTATTTTCCAACCAGAGTTTATGAGTAACAGTGGATCATGCCCAGGGAAAGTCAAGCTTTCTTAGATGTGGCAAAGTGGACTAGCCAAACCTCTCGCTCTTTGATTCCTGACTGCAATGACACTTACCCTTGTGAAAAAGAAGTTAGCACACTTTTAAAAAGAGTACTTATTATACAAATAATATACTTTGAGAGAATATATTTGTGTGAACTGAATCTGGTGTTTTTGGATGCTTAATTGCATGTTATTTACAATTAAAAGAAAAAATGTATTAGTAGGTATAGTTAATGATAACAAATACAACCCTTGATTTTAATAATGTATTAGTAAATGTTGAAATTAACATTAACAAAGATTAATAAATGCTGTAGAAGTGCAGTTCATTATTAGTTCATCAACTTAACTAATGTTAACTAATGAACCTTATTGTAAAGTGTTAGCGTTTAACATTAAGACTTTTTGGTAACACTTTATTTTACAGTGTCCTTGTTACATATGTTACATGTAGTTACTGTAGTAATAACTATAAATTTTGAATAATTGCATGCAACTAACCCTAAACCAAACCCTAATCCTAAACCTAACCCTACAGTAAGTACATGTAGTTAATTATTATTACTCAGTACTTATATAATTAATATATATAAAATAAATATATAATTACACTGTAAAACGGACACCTTAAAATAAAGTGTAACCGACTTTTTTTTTTAAATACTTAAGCAGGACTTAAGTACATCTTTATATTTAAATTCTATTGACTTTAAAATATGATTAAAATGTACTGCTGAATGAGAAACATTTATGTAAATTAAAATGTACCTTAATGTCATTTATATTTAAACTTATGTCATGTATTTAAATATATTTCTAATTACACATTTGTAATGATGAAGTTTCAATTTAGTACATTTAATGTACTGTAGATGTAATATAGAAACAGACAAATTGATTTAAAATGTACTTTAAAGTAAAACTTTTGATTTGACTATTATTACAAAGTGCACATTCTAAGTGTACTTAAGTGTGTTTGAAACAGTCTTGAAACTGTGCTTTCTTTAAGTACACTTAAGTGACCTTTTATTTAACTAATATTATATTATCTGCAAGTACAGATTTTTAAAAATGAAACATGTATTTATTTAAATATATTTCTAATTACACATTTGTGTGTAATTACATTTAATTACAATTAATTGAGTGTTGGGGGTAACACATTACAAGTCATATTTTATATTTGTTCAAATATAAAACACTGAAACCCTATTGTAATTGTTAAAATTTCCAAAGATAAGCATTCTCCCCTAAAAGTGATCAGGCAGACCAAACCGTAAGTCATAGAGACTTGAAACTTTGAAGGCTGGTAGTACTCACACCGTCTATAATGTAACCAAGGCTCGCCCTGATTGGCTTGACGGGGGCGCTACAGCAATGAAAAGTACAAATAAAAAAAACTCCTAAACCGTTAGGCGTAGACTCAAGTGTCTTATATCATTGGAATCCATGGCTCAAGATGGACAAATTGCATACCTTGGATTGGATCTTCAAAGTTTTCTGGTATTTTTGAAATTTTTTGAAAAACCTACTTTTGCGAACTAGTCCTAGGTTTTCGATCGGAACCAAACCAGTGCAGCAAGATTGTCTGGAGTTTGATTGTCAATAATTAGTTAAAAAAAAAAAGTTGAAACGATGCGACGCAATGCCGCGACATGCGATTAAAGGTATCTTTTCCATGTTAATCTGAGTTAACCAGCCACGACACGCCACTATTTTATTTTAAAAACGGTTTCTGTTTCTCCGCGACGCTGCGGCTGGAACAGCGACACAAAGAATGGCAATGATAATATCAGCTACTGTTTATGTGCTTTACTTAATGTTAGGAGCGTCTAATATGAGTTTGAATATTGTTCTGTGTTCCCAGCTTTTCCCAACAACACTGGCTAATTCACCTCAGATCTTGAAAATAAATAAATGGGCACAAATCAACTCAGTGCGAACAAACAAGTGTATTCTATGACAAAGATTGTTTCAGTCACTCCGTATGTACTTTAAATAATGTTTAAATGGTGTAATATTTATAAATTTTACTATGTACTAACCCATTTCATTGTGTCTGCTGTGTTCTTACCAAGAGAGCCCACCCACACTCTCTTCTGATTGGCTGTGGTTTTTGATTGATTTTATCACTTCTCATTGTCGCGTTGCGTCTAGTGTGACAGTCAAATTGCTCGTCGCTGGAATCTTATCGCGTCGCGTGTAGTTAGGACACGGTGACAGTCTCTAAGGGCCGCCAAAAGCGGGTGAAGTGGGCGGAGCCAATTATTTTAAAAAAAATGTAGCAAATTCCTTTCCATAAAAAGTAACTAAATAACGCAATTACTTTTTTTAGTGAGTAACGCAATATTGTAATGCATTACTTTTAAAAGTAACTTTACCCAACACTTCGCAATTTAGTACAGTAAAAAAATATTTAAGTACATTAAGTGGCCTTTAATTAATATTATATTATCTGCAATACAGTTTTAAAAAATATATACTTTTAAGATTTGTAGCACACTACAAGTGCACTTCTTTTCAGCAAGGGTATCTCTACAGCCGATCAAAAACACCAAGATATTTGATCATCTTTAGTCTGTTTGCGTCCTCATCCCACAGGCAGAAGGTTGAGGTTTATGTGTTTTAGTGTGAACGCATTTGTCCTATTCAGGGCCTCCAGAGCAATCAGTCCGTCAACGGGGGAAGGTGCAGGCTAATTTCCCTCCTTCCTCTCCCTCACCCGTTCATCTCCAGAGACGAATGCTTTGGGTAATAAGGATAATCAATACACTTTCTCGCTCTCTGCAGTCTCCTGCCGTTATTAGCAATTTGTCATTAGGCATCAGCTTTTCTTATCAGACATTACCATCTTGTTTACAAGGCGTGCCAGACCTCCCCTGCGTCCACGCCCCGTCAAGATTACCCACGGGCCACACTTCAGACCCGCGCGCACAAACACACACGCTCCCCGAGGTGATGAATAGATACATCTACACCCTGACAGCTTACACATGCACACTCTTGACGTGATTTACCCCGAGAAAATTAATGAAGCAGTGACAAGAAGAACAACATGATGACGGGAGAGGAAAAAAGAGTTTTCTTGCCCTTGATTTCTCAAGAGTCTTGTACAAATGAAACCGTTTCCTAAGTAATTAATTGATGGCAGGGGAAAATACTTTTTTGAGGGATGTCTGAAGTTTTATTGTTAGCCTCTTTTCTAAAAGTTCATTTTAGTTTGCGTCATTAGATGGCACAGGCCCATGCAAAGACTGACTCCTTGTCCTGCACAGTTGTGAAAGATACCAACTGGATGAAGATTCCAGTCCAATCATCCTGTCCAGAGTGTTTTTCACACTTTATACAGTATTAAATGCATCTAGGGTCCAAAATTAACACTCCCCAAGCGCCAAATGCGAGCAAAAAATGGCTTTGGTGAGTAAATAAAGCCAGTTGGCTGGTAATTTGTTAGGAACGGCAATATAATACATGGCTTAAATTGCCTGACCTTTGCTGACGTACTGTATAAGCAATGTGAGCGAAATCAGCGAATCAAATTACTGACATACTCAAGAAAACATTTGTTGCAACAACTTTTGGCTCAGTGGAAAATGTACCATCAAAAGATAATCTTCTTTACAATTTTGGAGACTAGGTCATCTCATAAATATGATGACACATTGACCTTCAGCAGAGAATAATAGCTAGATAATTTTCAGACAAATCACATTTTGTTGGATGGTTTTAATATATTAAATATTGATTTTTAAAATATATATTTTATATTTAATATATTTTATTAAACTTTTATAACTTAAAAAAATAAATATTTTTTACGTACTCCTAAAATAATGCAAAATGCAGTTTTGTGATTATAAATATATATTAATTCACCAGCCCTTGCCAATTGTGATGAAAAGTTAATTTTGTACCCAGTTTGGATGTATGATGAAGAATAATCAAAGAATATAACTGCTGGAAAAAAAACATTTTTGCTGGACAAACAAAAAATTATTTTTAATATTAAATAATAAAAAATATGAAATGTTTTATAATTGAATATAATTTAAATATAAATTTACTGAATTGAAATATATATATTTATTCATTTCTTTAGTTTACAAATAAATATTTTATTTACATGACCCCAAAATAATGCAAAATAACACAATAATAAATAATTTGGACAAAAATTATTTTAATATTAAATATTTAAATGTCTTATTTTTTTAATGATAGATAATATTAGTAAATGTATAAATAAGAAAAAATAAATTTCTAAATGTATTTAGTCTATAAGTCTATTAGTCTATTTGAATGTTTTTAAACTTAAAATAATGCAAAATACAGTTTTGTAGCTGGTAGTTAATTGGGTGAATGTCTGATGAAGAAAAATCTAATAATCTTATTCTCATTTTGTTGGACAAAAATAATTTTAATATAAATATCACGTAAAAACAAAATATTAAAAAATTGTAAATATACAGTCAATTTATTCAGACACCTTGAACATTTCATTCATTAATACAGTTTATTCACTATAGTTAAAAAAAAATGGTAATAAAATATGACAAGATCTCAGAGTTAAACTGTGTCAGAAAAAATTAATCTTAATTATGTCAGATAACACAAAGTGTCTGAATAATTTTTGGTTCCAAATTTTTTTATCAATTTTACTGGTAGTCCACTGTATGAAGAATCTTTGGGTATAATATGTCACAGTTTAATTTATTTTGCTATCCTCACTTACATAAATGAACTATAGTGTCCTGCACCCACTAGTAAAAAAATATAAAAAATTATATCTAGTATCTGATAATTTTTGGTTTGAATGTATAATATGCTTTATATATATTTAGATATGTGATATATATAAAATTACTAACATAAAATTACTAAAATAAAAAATAAAGTGTTTAAAAATACATTTATGTTGCTGGTGGCTGTGGCAAAAAGTACATTTTGTACCCTGGTAGCATCGCTAATGAAGAGTAGTCACCACACTTCCTCCTATTGCTTATTTCCTCTGACCTCATTTCCTGTTTTGACATGTGCTACATGGTTCAATTACATACTGCTGCTCATCAGTCTTAGCAGGACAACAAAGGATGGCATCAGTGAATTGAAGCACAGTAACTTATCAGGGCTTTCTTTCTGCCCTTTATTTATTTGACAGGTATGAACAGGTGAACGCCCTCTCTCTTTGATTTTTCCTTGCACTGTTGAACGGTTTCGTCCAGAGGGAGTGTGATTCGCTCAGAGGGGCCAATGGTCACTTGACACTGTTGTTTGTCAGGAATGATACAGTCCTAAATGATGTGGCTCCTTTGAATGACAGTTAATTTATCATTTCGCAGTCCTGGGCTAATAATGACTAATGACGGATGTGCTGTTTGGAGATCTGTGACTAGAGCTAATCAGTGTTTACTGTTCACTGAGTGTGTACGTGAGAGAGCGAATGTGTGCGAGGTATGAAGAACTGAATTTTGCTGCATATTTGTTTCCTGGCGGACAGTTTTAAAGAAATAAGGGCCACAAACATACAGTCAGTGATAAAACAAACACAGGGAACTGAAAAAACCCCATCTCCCTTTGAAAGTGCCCTTCGATGAAAATGTGTAATATAAATAAAGCTACAGCCTTTGAAAAGAAAACCCTTCCTTCCTGGAGCTGTCATCCAAAGGGAAAAGCACACTCCAAGCTACTCTTAAATTCCCAAAGACCGTTCTGTCATCAAACTCCCAACTGCTCCCTCCAAACACGCGATGGCCAGCCTCCGTCTCCGCCGATGCGGCCCTGTGCCCCAACAGGCCTTTCATCTGTAGACGAACGTCCCCGACCCCCCCAAAACACTGCAGATCATCTGCTAGAATAGGCAGAGCACACTAATAAGAGCGGAAAGAAATGAATGAATGAGGATTTAACATGTTGATTGATGACAGGTGATTGGATTTGGGGGGCTGGATCTAAAGAATGAATGTTTTTTCATTTAAAAGTTTTTTTAATATTTATATTTAAAAAATATATATCTAAAAAAACTATACTATTATTTTTAACTACAAATACTCAATTGAAGATGTATAAAAAATGAAAATGTAAATAAAAATGTAATATTTATATGTATATAAATATTTATACATAAAGATTTTGAAAGTCAATTGAAATTTATAGTGTTTAAAATAACATAAATGAAATTAATATTGAGCCGTGTGTTTAAATATGTGTTTAAAAAAATGTAATTTAAAAATATTTTTTTTAGTTATATATTATTTTATATATAAGTAAAAATATACAATTGAAAATGGATCGAAATTTATAGTGGATATAAAATTAAATAAAAGTAATTATTATATATAGCAAAGTAAACTAATTAATTACTAATTTTATTTATTATTTATTTTATTTTTTACCAAGCATTGGAAAAATGTTTTTTTTTTTTTAAATATGTAAATATAAAAAAATATACAATTTGCATGTTTGTTTCATATATATATATATATATATATATATATATATATATATATATATTCAAATTAATAGTATGTATAGGGCTGTGAATCAATAAAAATAATTATTTTTATTTTATTTTATTATATTTTCCCATAGTGAACCAAAGCAACTGAGCCTTGGACAAATATTTAGGAACTGTTTTCAAGAATTTAAGAATAATTTTAAGAATAATTTTAAGAATGCATTGGGTTCGAGAAACTAAATCTGATTGTCTAATTGACTACAATCATCTTTAAAATAAATATTAAAATATAAGAAACTTACTGCACATTTATGTTCATTCGTTTGGCAGACATTTTTAACCGGACACTTTTAGTGCATTGAAGGAATATAGGGGTGAATTCAGGTTAACTGGGACATTTTTTGCCTTTGCAATGACTGGGAAAAAGTGTCCCAATTAACCTTAATTCACCCTATGTAATCTGCTGTTCCCTATGAATCACATACACATAAGATCATGCTCTGATGCACATACTCTCTCTCCTCAGCAATAGCCAGAAAACACGCATCCAAGTTCAGGTTTTCATGGAGACTAAAAGAAAGTAAAGGAGTGACCCTCCGCAGTGGGGGTCTTAAATGACATCCTTTTGCTTTGCTCCAGCAACACAGGCCAGAATCATTCCTGTTTTCCTTCAAAATGGCCATTTTCCCACCTGCCTTTTCAGCAGATCGCTGCACTGTGCGGGTCAAGGGAACGGGCCTGTGGTCACGGCGGTCAGGCTACGGGTGCAGCTGGAGGCCTCAGATTAATGGCCCCTCTCTGGAGGTCCTGCTACCGATTGCCCTGCCCCTTTATCATTCTTTTCATACCCCACGAAGGGTTTTCAGCAAGGTTCAGCAAAAAACACTTGGTGATGAAGGTTAGCATGCATTTTTGAATAAGCAATGCATCCTGGATACTAATGTTTGACTGAATATGGCAAACATTTTATGTTGACATGATAGTTTGGATGTCGGGCAGCTTATTAAAGTCAAATTATTGCATTGCTTTTGCAGCTTATTGGTTTTATTAGCCATTTAATTTCAGCATGTTACATAACTATTAGTTTAAAGACAACATAAATTGCCAAACAGGATAAAAAATGTAGTGTGGGATTACATTATCTATCAGAAATTGATTGGATGTTTTATACTGTATAATATTAAAATTAATTCATATTAATATAATATTATCCAAAAGCCTGTACTGCGTAAGATTTGGAAGACAACTTATGAAAAAAATTGTTTTTAATGATTAATCATATAATTAATTATTTTAAATTGCTTATTTTAAATTTTTTTACTTATTTATATGTAATTATTATTGTTATTAATTGAATTACTTCCTTATTTATTTACCCATTTTTATTTTTAATTAGGATATTATTTTTTTATATTTTTGCATTTACTTTCATATTTTTTTATTATGATTGTTATTGTATTTTATTTTATTTTATTTTATTTTATTTCATGCTTAAAATTCTAAAATGTAGCTACTGGAATATAAGGAATGCCAATAATGAATTTTTTTACATTAATGTATCACAATATGTTGTTTTATAGTGGGTTATCAAACATTTAAAGCACAATATTCCACACAAATAATTGCAGCAACTGATGTGTTTTTATAGCTTCCTGACAGAAACTTTTAAAGAGAAATTGCATTGTGTTCGAAGGTGAAAAGTGAGGGAAGTGAGCAGCAATCAAGAGCAAGAGAACGAAAAAAGATTCGTGAGAAACAGACGTAAATAATTGGCAGGAAACGAAGATCAAAGTGTCCGAGTAGGTCCGTTTGTTTTCAGTCTCACCCCTCCCCGCCATCCCGCTCTTTAAAAACACGCAAAAATGACTTCTGTGGCCCAAAGCTGGAGGAAGTGTTGAAAATGGTTACGTCCTATCCTGAGAGTCCTGTGCTGCCATCCCTGCAATGTTACGATGGAAAGGAAAGGTATTGCGTAGTGCGCTGTTTGCCAGGAAGAGGCTTCAGAGGACTGTTGTGAGTTCAGAGAGACAGACTGTGCCATCTTGTCTGACAGATAAAAAAGTGTTTATGACACGATTCTTCTTCTGTTGTTGTTACAGAATTCCAAAGAGATCTAAGGGACAGTTACATAACTGAAGGGCCACCTACGACAAAAACTTTAGCTTTTAAACTAAAACATATTATTCATTCCTATATTATCTATATAGGATTCTCATAAACCATGAATTTCCAATGACTCTTCCATAACTTTTCTAGTCATTGATGATTACTGGACCAAGATTTTTAAAAATCGATTTAATACTTTTAGAACTGAAAGCTAAAGAACTAAAAATATATTTCCTATAAAAAAAATTCCCTGAAAATGTATATAAAATATATAAACATATAGAATACTCTAAAAAAATGCTGGGTTGTTTCAACCCATGTTTGGGTCAAATATGAACAAACCCAACCGTTATTTAAAAAATTAATTTAAACCAACGGTTGGGTTTGTCCATATTTGACCCAAACATGGGTTAAAACAACCCAGCATTTTTTAGAGTAACTGTATTTATGTTTTGTACCAATTACCAAAGGTAATTGCGACATTTTAATCTCACAAATCGAACTTTTCTGCGAGTTTAATCTGAGAAATTTAAATTTCGCTTTTCTGAGAAAAAAAGTCAGCTGAGAGTTATGACTTTTTTCTCTTAATTGCAAGTTTACATCTGAGAAATTTGAATCTCTTCAGCTGACAACTGTGCCTTTTTTGTTGCAATTGCGAGTTTATATCACAATTCTGACTTTGTGACTCACAATTGCGAGATTAATGCTGCCTTCACGTGCTCTCGGTATTATCGTAAATACGAGTTTCCTAGCTAAAAATTGCATATGAACGCCCTCCCATTTCAAATGCGATGAGCTCATAATCATGACTTCAGAAGTGGGAAATATCAAATTTCCGATAGCATGTGAAGACAGCATAAATCTCACAATTCTGACTTCTTTTCACAGAAATGTGAGATATAAACTTGTACTCGTGAGTTATAAAGTCTGCATTGTGAGATATAAACTCAATAAAAAAGTCACAAGTACATTCTTACTAAATTTTTTTTTATTTAATGGCAGAAACAAGCTTTCATATCAGATTGTTCTTACCCTAACCCTTTGGCAAAAATTTCCATTGAATTGCATATTTGCCATGTAGTGGACATAATTACATTTGGGCCCCTTAAAGCAGAGATAATGGCTATTTGATGTAACCATTATGGATGCTTCAGAGAAAGAAAAAAAACCCCAGATAGTTCCACCTCTTCATTTAGATGAGCATACCTGGAGTCCTGCTCCATTAGGTTTGCTTCATCACTGCAGTAATGGCCAGCAGTGAATTTATAATGCTTGAGTAGGCTTTCCCACTCATTAAATATGTGTCTCTTTCTTAATAGGGAAGTCAAAGCTTGCTCCTCTGTACCATCACAGGAATAACACACATTTCTGGATGTTTCCTGGTTACTTTTAAATTATTCAATTTAATTGATTTGAACGATAATTTGGGATTGCAGCTGTGGCTCAAGTATCATCACCATAGACACTGTGAAAGTGCTGTAAATATATATAAATATATATATTTATACAATTTTTAATAGTTAAATGAGCTTGCCTTTACAAGGTATGGAAAGCGGCAACTGTGAGAACTTGTATGGTTAGGGTTAGGGTTTTGTTTTGAATCAGTGGTTCGGAGCGCCAAAGTCACGTGATTTCAGTAAACGAGGCTTCATTACGTCAGAAGTGTCTCGAAATTTCAATAGTTCATGTGACTTTGGCAGTTTGATACACGTTTCGAACCACTGATTCGAAACAAAAGATTCGTAAAGCTTTGACGCTTCATGAAGCAGTGTTTTGAAATCGGCCATCACTAGATATTGTTGAAAAGTCATTATTTTGTTTTTTTTGGCACACAAAAAGTATTCTCGTCGCTTCATAACATTAAGGTTGAACCACTGTAGTCACATGAACTGTTTTAAATACGTCTTTAGTAGCTTTCTGGGCATTGAAAGTGTTAATTATCTTGCTGGCAATGGAGGCCTCATTGAGCCATTGGATTTTATCAAAAATATCTTAATTTGTGTTCTGAAGATGAACGAAGGTCTTACGGGTGTAGAACGACATGAGAGTGAGTAATGAATGACTGAATTTTAATTTTTGGGTGAACTAACCCATTAATTTGTCTTCTGAAGAAGAACGAAAGTCTTACAGGTGTGGAACGACATGAGGGTGAGTAATAAATGACAGAATTTTGATTTTGGGGTGACCTAACCCTTTAACTGCTGGCAGGCACAAATCTATTTGCTTTTATAACAGTTTCAATTCAAGTGTAGATAAATACAAGCCAGTCTGGCATTTGCATTATATAAAAATATAGCAATATTCAAGAAAAATGTTCATTATCAGTTCCTATCGATTGCCAAAGAAGTGATGAATTGTGATTGTTCCCTAACTATTGTATCATATTGCTTATACAGTTATCAGTCTATTTAGACATAGACCACATTTTCCATGTATGCATGTATAAAGCAGACAAATGGCACTTGACAGGGGATTTGACCTCTAATCGATAAACACAGACTCATTTTAAACCAAAGACCATTGCATTACTAGCATTTTTATATTCAACAGATTAATTTTCTTAAATAGACATCGGGTTAGTGGACCTTGATCCCATTGAAAGGATGAAGAGGGACAACTTTTTTTCCCCATATGGGTGTTTAGAACGTTTTCTGATAGAGGTGGATGGCAATCAACTCTCCATCGTCCTCTAGGGGTCAATCAATATGAGCTAATCGTTGCACTACATGTCTTTTGGAGTGAGGCGCAATCTCAGATTAATTATTTTGCCATTGAGATGGGACTGAAATATATAAATGTGTAACTGTCCATCTCACTGAGCCGAGTTCATCTTCTTGGTCTTCACGCACATTACACTTGAGAACAGTCTCTGGGATAAAGATGGATGCTACTGTGGATGCATGTGTTTTATTTTTGTTCAAAAAATGTTTAGATTATTGTGGCTTTGTGATATTTTCAGTTAATAATCTGAACTATTTTAACACCTACAGTACACGTTTTCCCACTGGCTCAATTAGGTCTCATTAAAGTCCTAAATGAAATGTTAAATTAATTTATGTGTGTATTTTTTATACTCTCTAATAATCAACTGTTTGAAATTTTCATCATTCTAAAAAAAGTCCTAACAGAAATGTTAAATGAATTTATAATAGAGGACATCTTGCGATTGATTTACATAGTAAATATTAATATGAAAATGTGTTGTCTTCTGGCTGGAAATAATATAGTATAATATATATATGTGTGTGTGTGTGGGTTTTAAACTCATAATCAACTGTTTAAAATTTTCATCATTCTAAAATATTTAGCATAACAAAAAGCATGAAATGTCTTAATAATTAAATTTTTTCTTGCAAAGTTTGTCATGTTCAGGGCCACACGTTTATCAGTGGTATTTCAGAAACACCGGCATTCCTCTTGAGGAGCGCAGTGCATTTCATTTTTTTCCCAATAATTGATTAGTTGAAACTCCTTGTCTTTCGCATTTAATTCATTCTGTGACCTAAACCATTTTTTTAACGTTTCAAGGTAAAGATGTAGTTGTACAACTCCTTTTCTAAATGAAGAGTATGTTTTTAGTAATACTTATTAACACACAAATGAAGCTTTTTAGGTTAATTGGCTCTTCTGGAATAGTTGTGCTCATTGTTGATGATTGAAAGAGGGAAAACTTTCACTAGCTGCACTATGTTCAGAGAACTCAGTCAGCATTAGTAGTAAGTTGCACCCTTAACTACGATTCATCAAAGATTCTTGGCCCCTACTGGAAAAAGAGAAAGATGGAGAGAAATAGAGAGGAACAGCCGGCTGAGTAGACTTCCTCTGATGAAAGGGTCAGTGGCACCTGTAAATCTATGGTCTCACGGTGCAGCTGTGAGGACTTCAGCGGCTTAGCACTAAGGGACCCTAAAGAACCTTCCCCCACATCCCCCCCAAAACAGACACAACCATTGAAGAATGATGGGGGTGGATGAACAGGAAAATCTCAGGGAATGGCTTTGGAAACACCCACACGATCTAGCTAAAGTGCTGTGAGGATATGGACAGTGCTGGGTAGAAATTGTAGACCGTTACAGTTTGCAAATTTCATGATGAGTTACGTTTCGTATTTTCGGTAATGTATTTTGACTACTTTATGATTACTTTTAGATTACTTTTGACCTAGCACATTTATCATAGGCTATTGATTTGAACAGGACAATCTTACTGATAAATTATTGATATAAAAATACAAAGAGAAAGAAAATATATTCCACAATATGAAGGGCATTAAACATTACATTATGTCAGGGTTTCCCAAACTGCAGAGGGTTAGTGAGTTCATGAAAAGCTAATAATTAATTAAATCATCAAAATGTCAAAATAAAATAAATAAAAACAAATCAACACATACTAAAAAAGATTACATTTTTTAGTTGTTTACCTGCATGTCATGTGACCATTAATCGACATGAGAGAACCATGAATCTGCAAATGTGTTGTTTAATTAGTAACTTTATTATTAAATATATGAGGATCAGCTGACTAAAAAGTTTGAGAATAACATTACATGTAAACATGAACTGACATGAATTTGTGCATTTTAATATGTTTGAAAGGCAAAAGCTTTCCAAAGACAGTAATGGTTAAATGACTCACTGAGTGATAATTCGAATAATCATTCAAATCAACCCAGTCTCATTAGAAAGGCGTACCTGTGGGAACGTTTTCGCGAGTCGCGAAATACGTACATATCACTGCAGTTTCAATGTGAAATGTCCACTGAGTGGCGCTAAAAGTGTGTTAATTTTTTTGCCTGAACAGACAAACGTGAATATGGTACGTTTATATGACGTTGGTTTTTATACGAATCACCGCAGTTCTGATTTGAAATTTGCACTTCATTACGTTTTAAAATAACGTACCACCAACACTACACCTAAACCTACCCGATAGTGTTAACAAAAGCAAATGTGACATAAAATGCATCTGTAATTGTGCTGTTTTAGCTTGTTTAGATCTCTCTTTGAGCTCTTTTACCGTGACTTGCCTTTCACGGGATTCGTGCCCAAGGCTTTCTCATCTGAAGTACAACTCCGTATCAGCTGAGCTACCGAGCAAGATTGCTATATCAGAAAAGCAAAACATATGGAGCTGGTTAAGCGATGCAAAGTCCAAAATTTATTCGCTTACAAATCGTGCACTTTGGTAAAAAAGCGCTTTGAAGTCATAACATAATATTGTGCAAGGAGACGTGAAAACGAGTCTTTATTAATCCATAATCTGACCCCGTAATCGTAACTGTGTATGAAAACGATAAAAAGCGCTTGCCGTTTTAGTGCCTCGCGAAAACGTTCCCACAGGTAGGCTACGTCTTTCCTATGAGACCAGGTTGATTAAAATATGTTCATCCGGAGTTGATTAGATATGCAATATTGAGGAAACACTTCATTTCACAAGTTCACACTTACAAATAATCAGATAGTAAATAGTATGCGTAGTAGTATGTGTATTTGGGGTACTGTCCGAGGAGAGGGCTCTGAGCTCGGTATTTGGCCTGAACCCAGCTGGCTGAAATGACGTGATGATTAGTCAGATTATTTGAACGTTGCTCCTCCCGAATTTTGTTAATAATACATCATTTCAAAAGTGAAATGATTTCCGTAAATTCAGTGATCAAATGCTGCTGCCTCTCAATTTTTTTTCATGACATTATAGCCACTTGACTATTGGCTGCATGGTGTGAACATAGCTATATAAGTGATAGGCTTTTTTAGAAAGGAAAACTGTAAAGATAAAATAGATCTGGAGACAATCAATGTATATAAAATCATGTAATCAATAAAAATGTAACTGTTTGATTATGAGAATTGTAAAATGTAATATAATCCAATTACAACTAGTACTTCATTTTTGGAATCTGATTAAGTAATCCAGATAGATTACATGTAATCAGTTACTACCCAGCACTAGGTATGGATGTGTTCATCTGAGGGTTTGTGATGAGTCAAATGAACTCACTGGACAGACACATTTACATCGGTCTATAGCTGTGGTCTTGTAATTGATAGGCAAAAAAACTTCCTCAGCAAAGAGACACAAATTTTGGATTGAACTCAAAACAGGATCTTAAGAAAGTTGTCATGCCAGTGAATGAGTAACTTTGTCCTAAATTGGCTTTGCTTTTAACAGATACTTTACTAAGTTGTGTTTATATATATATATATATATATATATATATATATATATACGTCAAAAATGACTACTTTTTATTCACAAAAGTATCCTTTATGTCATATTTCATAAAGGTTAAATAAGGTGAAGTGTAAAATATTTAGTGCTTTGTCACCCAAACTGACCTATATTTAGACTGCTCTCAATGTCCTTATTTGTAACTCTTCTAAGTTTCTGTATCACAAGCCTAATGCCTAAAAAGACCAGAGTATTGTTGTCACTTGCGATTATCTTTGGCATTTGTTCCTTCGTCTGTTCTAACTGTGGGTCTGGTAACACTATACGCTTAATATAACAATGTCAGGTGTTGTGAGCCTGCAGTGAAGCTCTGACAGCAGGCAGCGTGTGTCACTGGAGCCCATTGTTATTTTGGAGGGAGCATGTGTTTGTCTTGTAGTGGCTCAGGTTTCTTGGCCTGTGCCGAGCTTGTCCACCGTACCGGGCCCAAGTCACCGTGATGGATGGCGACCCCGGCTGCCAGTGTTCACCCCCGATGCCGTTCTCCCAGTACATTCCCCAGGATCTTATTTACATTCTATCCAAAGAGCAGAGGGTCTTGAGATGTCTTTTTATGGGACACAATGGCTCCTCCATGTCAACTCACACCACGTCATATTTTAGAATAGAGAAGACAACCGAACTGAACCATGTCTCACCTGTCCTGGTTTGTCTTGTTTCCTCAGATTTCTGTCATTGCTCCAGTGATGTGACAAGGATATTAATGTGAACCTGGCAGACAGTGAAACAGCTGTTAGAATAGTACCTTTAAATGCTTTATTGTGTATATTATTGAGGATAGTATACTGTATATTGCTATTTTTTTGTTGTGTAAAACTGAAATCAGAACAGTTAATTTAATGGTCAGATATATAGGCCTATATGTTTTCTTTTTATGTATAGGCTATCGTTGTTTTCAACAAATCTCAGTGGCCATAGAATAGGATATATTTTCTTTTAACTAAATATATTTTGATCTTATTTTGATTTTGGAATACTTGATTCTTATCAAACCTGGGTAATTGTGACATTCACTAGTCAAATATTTCTGAATGATGACTGTTGCTAGCCAACATCTCTCCCTGGTTTCTACAAATAATGCCAAATAATTTAAACTCAAATAAATATTTCATGTAGCCTACATGAATTTATTAATAAGTAGCTGTAGGGTAGGGATAATGACGTTTAATTTGTGATAATGTATATTATCTTAAAAGATGCTCATGGTCTATTCACTAGCTTCAAACAGAAATCAACTAACAGAAGGAAATCTCAGCACCTACGCCTCATTTCATTTAATGATTGTTTTGATGAATGAATATGTATTAACCATCAGTCCGAAGAATATAAATTGAGTCGAGTCGGTTCCCCTGACGGAAATCTTACCTTTAAATGAATATTTTCTGATGTGCGTTTAATATTTAATTTATGTGACTTAATTCGAACCACAATGGGGAAAACATCCGAGAAATAAAAAAAAGCAAAAACAAAGGGAGAAAGAAAGAAAAAACGCCTCGCCTCAGCCGATTCTCGCCTGAGGTCTCGCCACAATTACCCTGAGGAGAACTTCACCTGCGAGTTTCCCGCGCTTTTCCATTCTCAGCCACGCGCACACTAGCACCGCCGCGCGCTGTGCTCTTTTGCTCACGAGGGAGGAATCCGACGCGCTTCTCCCGGCCCTCATTGTGAAGGTGTTAATTGGCCTCCTGAGTTTGCAGAATTGTCAGGGTAAAAGGTGGTATCCTTGATGTATCAGCACACTTGCCACCGGTGACTGATCCTGTCAAGTCCAACATGCTTCGTGCATATCGTATGTCTCATTAAAAAAGCAGACCATCGATTAAAAAGGAAAAAAATAATAAAAATGCTCAAACAAAAGCTTTGCCTTCCGCCAAATAATGTCTGTTTGGTAGGCATAATTAATGTTTTTCTAGTACAAAAACATTCGCTTTTTCTGAGAGAACAACAACACTATCTGATTTTCCATACTTAGTAGGCTATGTACTGAAAAACTTTGAGTAGCTACCTTTTTTCCGTACGAATCCGCCATCTTTGGCTATGTTATGTGACCTAATGTAGCCTATTAACAACTGCAAAATGATCTACTTGTTAAAGTATAGTTTAACCATGAGAAACAAATGTATTGGTACTTTAAAAAGGCGCTCAGCTCACATTACAGAATATCTTCAAACACTTTAGAATATCTTACTGTTTCATGGATAATGTGTTGATGAACTGCTTTTTGCACAGCAGGGAAGGGTTGAACCCCTCAAGGGAGGTGAAACAAAAAGGTGTAGCCTATGTATTCTTTTTATGTATGTAGGCTGTGTATAGTGTTTCAACAGCATTTCAAACATTTTAGTGAAGGCAAAAGTTAGATTACAAGTTAGGTAGTCTATGGTGGGTAGGGAGACAGCTTTTTAGGCTATATGAAATATATTCTAGAGTTTATTTAAAGTCATTTCAAAGTGAAAAATACAGTGAAGACTCCCAAAGAGGGTGTTTTTAGAGATTTGCTAGAATATGTGTGATATCTTGCTTTTTATTTTGTGACATGTTTGAGTTATTGATCGTGAAACTAGCTTCCTGTAAATCTTAATATGAAAGGATTACAACTTCTAACCTTGTGTTAAATTTTTTATTATTATTATTAAATCCTGGAAAATCTAAGCAGCCTATGGGAGACTGTTTCTTTCATAACTTGCAGAAAGTTAACACTCACTCTTTTTAATCTTACTATATATAAAACAGCTTTACTTTTAAAAGGTAAAAGGGTTTCGACACATCAACTGACAAGCAACAGTACATGTCTTTGAAAACGATAATGACTACTGCTTGCAAAACATAACAAATGTTTGCTGAATTTGTTTCCCAGGACGAAAGTCAAATATTAACCACCTCTTCACCTGCAGTCCTGTTTGCAGTTTCCAGTACTGTCAGATATTTCTCATCTGAATTTTGCATTTTTTGAGGCAGGGGACTTCATTTGGAGCTGCTGCGTTTCATTTTTAATTTCATGCATGCATTTTGGATGCTTCCTTCATATATGTCTCGGTCCATCAAAAGTGTAAACAAGAAGAAGACGATTATTTATTTGAGAATACACCTGTCAGAGAGAAAGAGAATCTATAACATTCGGTTCAGGCTGTGTTGAGCACTGTGTGTTTGTAGGTAAATCAATGGGTCAAAATTTACGAGTCATAACAGCGCAGAATTCCATCAAACCAACACTCTTGTGAAGAGATGCTAGGGTTATGCATTATTTATTCACCTCTCTTTTGCTCAACTTCTCAAATTTTACATTATTAATTTAGCTTTGCAATTAAAGCATTAATAAATACAAATCAAAAATGCATCAGAGCATTGAAGAATGATTCATCTAATTGACTCGTTCGACTGACCATTTGCTAAGGACCGGAGACTCCGACAGTGCCAGGTGGATGGGTATTTCTCTTTTGTTCATGACTCCATCATTTATACCCCCTAAATAAAGCTGTGGGTCAAAGGGCAGCTTCAGACGTTCGGACAGGCATGTTTCCACCACTGGAGATTCATCTTCTTCACTTAACCACAGCACACTCGGTGTTAGAAAGGCCAGTGAGATGCACAAAGGCATCCAGTGACCTATAGGAGTCTCAGTTGTCAGAGATTTTGTTGGACTTTATCACATATAAGCATCTTCCTTTTTTGCTCTCGGTTTGTTATTTGGCTGTAAATGATTCAACCTTAATAAAACACATGAAAAAAGTCAGCGCAAGTCATTTACAAATGGCATATGAACTAGAAATAGTGTGTTCCCTTGAACATTTCTTTGGCAATCAGATATGGTAGTACAAATTACAGTGTCTAGTGATGACTTTAATGCATTACATTTCTAGTAAAATATGAATAAATCAGAACGTTTTAATATTTTATACCAATTTAATAATTATTTAATGAACTTTAATTTTTTACTGATTTTCACAGATTACAGTACATACAGTGTGTTATAAAAGATACGAACGTTGTCTTGGTAAAGCAATGACTTTTTCAGATATATATTGCCACCTAGTGGTAGAGATAATGTATTCTGTATACATCTCAAATAATATTAATAATAATAATAATTGTAAGCAAGTTTTAAATGTTTTTTTTTTTTACTTTATTCATTTTCCCTTGCTTTTTTGTCAGAGGTATTCTGATCAGGGTTATTAGAGTTACCTAAAACTAAAATCATTTTTGTTACTTAAGTAAAATAAACGTTAACTGGAAAGAAACACACACATACTGTATATTGCAAAAGCAACAATTCTAAGTCAAAAACTAAACTGAGTCAAAACTAAAACTGAAATAAAAATTAATAAAAACTATATAAACATATTAAAACAAAAAAACTAATAAAAATGACAAAACCACATGACAAAATTATTAAAATGAACTAAACTAAAATTACTAAAATGAAAATGAAAACGAAAAATAAAAAAAAATAAAATCTAAATATAGCCTATAAAAAATTATTATAGCATCACAATTATACTAAAATAACACCAGAAATTAACATATAATAATATTAATAATATATTATTAATAAAAGGTAAAATTATATATATATAATTTATTTTACTATTTATTTATTTAGAAATTAATTAATTTACAAAATTATATATATATTTATATATATAGTATATATAAATAATTTTGTAAATTGTAACAAACTGAGTGTTCAGTAAGTTAGACGTGTAGTCAAATAAAAGAGTTTTATTTATTTTTTCTTTACATTATTGTAAATTAATTCATTTCTAGTCAGAAAAAAGCAAAATTAATAAAAAATTATATGTAATTTTTTTTTTATTTTTTTTATTTTGCTCTTTTTTCTATATACGTCTAACTTACTGAACACTCAGTTTGTTCTACAGGTTGACATTGACATGACATTTTTATCAGAAAGTTTTGAGCATTAGAAAGCATTCTCTATTCTAATCCCTATAATAGAGCCTCCCATCCCACCATCCAGGAGGACAGAGAGCAGAATATGAGTGAAAAACCTCCATCCTTCAGCCCTGAGTGGTGCTGCAAGGCCCTGTAAATCAGCTCTACTGCAGGTAGACTCAGTGTTTTGGAACAGGGAGATTGTCCCCTCTGCATCATTAGGTGCTAATAAGACACACACACACACACACACGCACACGCACACTCCTCAGGGCTGCCACAGTCTACAAATGAGGAACCTGACACGACTGACCTCAGGATGGGGGTCATCATCAGGTCATCGCCCCTTCACCAGTCACATCCCAGCTGCTATGCTGATAAAATCATCATGCCAAACTACATTCTACACCCATATCATTTAAACTTATTGCTAACTGAATTTTAGCTTCTAACATTACCCTTCCTTTTAACATTATTCAAATGTATATCTTTATTTTTCTCAACAGTCCAGGGAATGCCAGATTTAATTATTTATTATATAATATAATAAGCAGTAGAATTGTGAATTTTGCAACAAACTCTTTGATACTCCGATTAGTAGGCTATAAATGTTTTACAAATCACCAGTCGTTGACGTCACTCACTGAGGTCACAGAATGACCACTAGGTGGCAGCATTTGTTTAGTTTTAATCACATTCACACGCTATCAAACATTTTATATTTATTTTAAATATTATTTGAGTATTCTGAACAGTGCATTAGACAACAAATATGAAGTGGTATTATTATTATTTTAAATAAATAATATATTATTTAAATGTGTCATAAGCCTATTTTAATCTGTTATAAGACCTAGGCTATGTGAAGTATTTCGGAAAATATTCATTTTCAAAGCTATACAACATTAAATGAGGTGTCAGACAATAGTGCATTTAAATAAAAAAGTAAGGATTAAAATGAAGATTTGAAGATTAAAGTTTACATTTTTTTCTAGTAGCCTATCTTACATTAGCTAAATAGGCTAAATCATTGTATTTATATAGGCCTACATATAAAATTGCATACACGTTAAGAAATAAAAAAGCTCCACATGGAATTACTATTAAAAATAGGCCTAAACTATTTAATAGTAATTAAATGTAAGACTTCCCACAGTATTCTGTTATTTGTCTCCCTAAAACACCAGACATTTTTTCGCCTTCAGAACACACGGTGCTATTTAAATCTAAATCTTTATTTACTCATTTTGCTGTTGGTACATTGTTCATGTAAGACCCCGCTGAACCTTTACGTTTTCCAACTCAAATGTTGACACATGCTAATAACACCTGACAAATGTTAATGTTGGCTGAAAGCGAACAGGGACCTTCTAATTTCCACTGAGCTTTCAGAGGCTTCGCAAGCATAACGACTTTGCAAACACGGCAATTTTCGTAAAACTCAGTAATTCATCTGATGGGGGTTGATATTTTAGTTGAACGTCAACTTTAATGTAATTTACGTGCTCTGATAGGTGTCACGATTATTTCCTCAACTCCACAAAAGGAAGCCATTGAGCAGGAAGAAAATATATATAAGCACTGTGGTATTTCTCAAAATAGTGTCATATTTGAGGAAACGGCCGAGTATATAGGTTGAAATGTCTAACCGCGAATATTCACTTGAGTTAATCCTCTTGTCTGATGCTCGGGTCTCTTCTTCTCTTCAAACACCTGCAGTCTTCACCTTTCCTGTTGCCAGTTTGAAAACCACACGGTGACATTCAGAAGTCAGAAAAACCAGAACGTCCTGTCCCAAAATATTGCTGAGGTCTGTAACTTTGAATTGGCGCTTTGAAAACAAGAGCTGAAAAGCTTCAAGGCTTTAATTATAGATACCCACACAATGAACAAATATGGGGCTTCAAAGGAGGTGACGGTAATACAGAATTCTCATTTCTGTGTTTATTATACAAAAGCCAACACGCTTATGATGGGAACAGAGGCTCGAGGAGACCGAGAAACGGGAATTGTACAGTACAGAAGCTCGGAAATGTGTCTCATGTGCTTTGATTGTGATTTCATGGATGCAGCTAACAGTTTTTGAACAAAACATAAAACCAAGGAATAGGAATCAAATACTAACATTAGGGGAACGTTCTGTGTTTGCTGAAAGCACTGCCAGGCCTAGTAAAATGGGGGAATATTATTATTTGGCCAGTTATATTACAACATGGCCATCTTATAAAGGGTCAAATAAGCCTATTCAAAGTGCCTAGGCCTATATAAAACCAGTACAATAAGACTATATGTGACCCTGGACCACAAAACCAGTCATAAGTTGCAGGGGTAAATTTGTAGCAATAGCCAACAATACATTGTATGGGTCAAAATTATGAATTTTTCTTTAATGCCAAAAATCATTAGGATATTAAGATCATGTTCCATGAAGATATTTTGTAAATTTACGACTGTAAATATATGAAAAATGTATTTTTGGTAGTGGCTATGCATTGCTAAGGACTTCATTTGGACAACTTTAAAGGGGATTTTCTCAATATTTTGATTTTTTTTTTTTGCTTTTGCACCCTCAGATTCCAGATTTTCATTTTTATTTTATTTTATTTTATTTTTTATTCAGCTTTCAGATGATGTATAAATCTCAATTTAAAAAAAAAATTATGACTGGTTTTGTGGTCCGGGGTCACACATAGGCCTACTGTAAAACAACACAAAGAGTAGAATGTACAAATGCAAACTAAACGAAACTTACAACATACTAAGATGTTTTCCCCCAGGGGAAATATATATATATATATATATAGCCTATAGAATAGTATTGCTCATTGTTACAAGAGTTTAAAGGGTTAGTTCACCCCAAAAAAAAAAATAATAATGTCATTTATTACTCACCCTCATGTCGTTCTACACCCCTAAGACCTTCGTTCATCTTCGGAACACAAACTAAGATATTGTTCATGAAATCCGATGGCTCAGTGAGGCCTGCATAGACAGCAATGCTATTCAAACTCTCAAGGTCCATAAAGGTACTAAAAACATATTTGAAACAGTTCATGTGAATTCAGTGGTTCTATCTTAATATTATAACACAACAAGAATACTTTTTGTGCACCAAAAAAAACAAAATAACGACTTTTTAACAACATCTATATGGGCTGATTTCAAATCACTGCTTTATGAATCTTTTGTTTCGAATTAGCAAATCTTGTCGCTTTATAGTATTAAGATAGAACCACCGAACTCACATGAACTGTTTCAAATATGTTTTTAGTATACCTTTCTGGATCTTGAGAGTTTGAATGGCATTGCTGTCTATGGAGGCCTCACTGAGCCATCGGATTTCATCAACAATATCTTAATTTGTGTTCTGAAGATGAATGAAGGTCTTACGGGTGTAGAACGACATGAGGGTGAGTAATAAATGACAGAATTTTCATTTTTGGGTGAACTAACCCTTTAAAAACTCTAGATATTTAAAAATAAATTAAATTCTGCTTGTTTTTCTCTATAATTTTCTGCGAATAGGCTTGCCTTGAACTGCTTAAACATTCAAAATTTATTTGTTGTAAAAGTTTTAAACTTGCATTGATTTGCTCTGCATATTTGCATACATATTTAAGTACTGTTTGTAGGCTACTGTTTATTTGCAAACTGAAGTGTGACTGGCCTATTTAACATCCATAGTTTATACTGCATAAGAAGCAGATATAATTCTTCTAATACCATATAGTTAAATTAATATGAATATAATTGAATCAGTGTAGCCTAATATAATTTATTAATAGCAAATAAGAGCATTGTGGAAGTTAACATATTTGTACATATTTTATATAACATAATGCTCATATTTCATAAAATATATTTTATTTTTCATTTTTTGAAAAAAAAAAGGAAAAAAAGTGCATTCAATAATTAGCAAATTAAATTTGAAATAAAAGGTATAGGCCTATAAAAACAACAACAACAAAAAACGATCTCTTCTTGGACAGCATTGGTTACACGCCCTGCCCTACACAGATTTTTGTCCAATCAAACTCACTCTCTAGTGAGAATGCCCCGCCCCTTAAACGACAACCGGGTTCAAAAGTGCATTACGAAAAGTACTAAAACTGTCGTTTACAATATGCCTGATGAAATGGGAAAATGTTTATGACAGGAATCAAATCAAGACCGTCTTTAGACTTCACACCATGAAGGCCATCAGCATTACTTCACAAGGATGCTTCAAATTTGTTAATGCAGCCTCCAAATATCTTTCATGTGACAATTTTCATCAAATAACTCTGAAGCGTCCTCACTGCCACAGTAAGTAAAGTAGCCCAGTGTTAAGAAATCACACACAGCAGGTCTCTGATGGAGCCGTAATCTGATGTTAATTAATCCTGCGAATTGACTGTCGTTTAAAAAAAACTCAACGGCGAGCGGGAGTCAATCTCTGTCAGCAATGTCAACGAGGTGCCGAGGGGCTTCACCCACAGTGATACGATAAGCCACTTCAGCTTCTTGACAAATTTAATTTGGATTAATTTTTCATAAACTACCAGCAATGT
The DNA here is from genome assembly GCA_037950675.1 of Hypophthalmichthys molitrix. Lineage (NCBI taxonomy): Eukaryota > Metazoa > Chordata > Actinopteri > Cypriniformes > Xenocyprididae > Hypophthalmichthys > Hypophthalmichthys molitrix. The sequence goes on along the minus strand of CM075501.1, from coordinate 9,408,309 downwards.
GACATAATCTTGGATTGGCCTAGAAACGGACAGTAAAACCGTTAGCCTCTAATTAAGATACGGCCTCCAAATGCAGCGCGCGCTATCCTTCTGATTTTACCGTGATGGGTTTAGTTCAGCTCAAACGCGACGTGTAGCCTATATGATCTCACAAGCCTTGGATTTATTGGTGAATTTGCAAGAACTCTTTAATAAGATGTGTTTTCAAAATAAATTTGTTTACGTAGCTCCTAACCTCATAGTCGCAGTCTACGTTTTCGTCAGCTATTTACTAGAGGATATTGGGTCATTGTGTAAAAAAAATTGCTATAAACTAAATTTTAAGAACTCCATGGGTCACACTTTTATGTCATTATATATATATAATCATTTGTTTGTGTGTGTGTATATATATATATATATATATATATATATATATATATATATATATATATATATATATATATATATATATGTAATGAAAACACAATTGTTGCAGATATATACAGAACATGTGGCAACCACTGTACCACAGCTCCGGTTAATAAGTTTTAGACTCACAGGATTAGACTGGTTTTGGAGAGGTCTTGTCTTTATTTATTATACAAAGGAAACATTCATCAGCCTTAAAGGGGCCTTTGACATGGTGTTCTCAGTCCACTTGCATCTTTGCCACGAAGAGCCACAAACAAACTCAGAGAGGCGAGCAAATGAGTATATCCAGCTCTGTCAGTTAATATTTATCTCTGATGCCACTTTGCGAGAAGGAAATCTGGGACACAGTTGCATTCATTGTTCAGTGAGCTTTCTTTTACAGTCCAACCCACCGACAGCAATGAATGTTGATTGTGACCTTTGTTGTAGTTTTCAAAGTCAAACTTTTCAGGAGTCGTCCAAGGCTGCCGGTAGCGTTGGAAGACAGAGCCTTCATGTCTCCAGGAGTCCGTGCTAAAATTCCTCTTTTGCCGGTGGTGGGGAGAGGCGAGGCTCGGTAGGGCTCGGCCGCAGGGTACAATCAACGGTCGATGGTTTTTTTCTATTTAGCTCAAACTCACCGACAGCGTTGAATGTTCACTGAGGCAAACATGGCCTGATGGTGAGTCAACTTGACAGTCTGCGCAGAGGTCGCTGTGGAGACAAGGCAAGCAGCGGGCGGGTGCATCCCAACTCTCAATGCTGAAAGGACATAGCACAGGTCACCTACTCCAAAAATACAACATATTGAATTCTGCTCTCAAACTTATGTGACCTTTTGATGGTTTGGAATTCCTTTAAACCCAACATAAAAACAAAATTTACTTTTTCAATGATTGCCCCTTGTCTTGTTGTGCATTTTATCATCAGTGCGCACCAATCCATTTTTTTTTTTTTTTTTTGAAACTGAGATTTTATTTCAAAAAGGTTTCTTTTTTGCTGATGTCACCAAAGAAAAATATTAACCAATAATATCATAGCCTAATATGTTTATAACTTCTTCTGTATTAAATAAAGCCCTGCCCTCCATTACTTTCATATGAACATTCTTTTTTTTAGTTAAAAATATTTAACACAAATTGTAAAAGTGTTCATTCCTTTTGTTGGCATTTATCCCATAAAAAAAAGCATTCTATAAATCAAACAAAGTCTTGCTAATAAAAAAAGATTAGATTCAGTATCCACAAGTCTTAGATGGCACAACTGGCATTAATCCAAGTGTAAGCAGGCATGACACAACAAATGGAAACAGAGAAAGAAATAAAAGGAAACAAGAAAAGAGAACAGATGTTATAGATTCATAGCATATTCATATGAAATGTGTCATTTATAATTTACTGAACAGAATTCATTATAGGACATTATAAGAACTATCATCTTGAAAATCTATTCAAAAGATACACTTTTTAAAGGTGCACTCGGTAATTTTTTGGTTTATATTATGCTGGTTGCAATGCCTAACATGACATATTGACATCTAGTGGTGTGGATGTAGAATGATGCAAAACTGAAAGCATTTAGTTAGCTAAAACAGTATTGAAATGATCATTTTTGCTGCCGTATTGAATATATTTAGCAAGCAATTGATATATTTAGCAAGCAAAAGTTTACAATAATAGGACGGTTAAAGTGTGTAGTTTTCAGCAGGAAAATCTTTCAAAATGGCGGCCTCCATGAGGCAACCCAATCCATTTAAAATGAAACTGTTTTTATTAGACTACTGATATGACTGACTTTAAAGAAGTTTAAAATTACTTTTACTTTTGTTTAGTGCTATTTCTGTTTGTGTAAAACTTTTAACAAGGAAACATTTCTAAGTGCACCTTTAAGGCTGAAGACAAATTGTCAGCCCATATCTACGGACGTGCCCTTTGCCATCTTAACATCGTTGCTCACCTTTTGCTGTTTTGCAGGAGAGGGTCAGCCGCACGGGAGGGATTTGGCCTCTGACCTCATCCAATGTATCTGCTGAACCAACCTTGGAAACTACAAAGAAACACACACACACATGCACACAAATAGAAAGAGACTGAGAATGGTGTAAATGAATCAGTACATTAAACAGATGATGGATGTGAATCTAACAGCTAACCGCACCCCTACCCCCACGCAAATGATACACACACACACTTAGCCACACTTTGACTTGACTGCTGCTCTCTTCTCTTCAACACCCTCCCTTTGATCATCGTGATTACAGTAATTGGGTCTGTAAGATCTTCACACAAGAGGCCTCTATCAGGACGAAGGAGGAGGACATCGCACACACACATATGCCACTGCTTCTAATTGCATGCTTTGGTGATACCGAAAAACATGGCTTCCTCACATATCAGGCAAACAAAAGTATCTGTGCTGAGGACCAAACAAATGGTGTGTGTGTTTGGATGAATGGTCCAACTAAAGCTTACTGAGCGGCAGGAAGGCTGCAGGCCTGTCAAAAGTGCGTAGTTTTCAAACAAAGCATGTGAGGTTAGCCTGTCAATAACGATGAAAATCGTTCCATCGTGCACATCTGAAGTCATGAATGCAAGTCATTACAGACCACAGTGTTTTTGTGTGTGTTTCACACATTTTTGGCATTGGGAAACATTACGAGACAGATTTCAATACAGTTACTAGCATAAAAAAACATCTCGAAATGTCAGCATGTGAGCAAAAAAAAAAAAACGGGGAGAGATCAGACTACTGTGAAAACAGCTTTACCATTTGAACGGAAGTTGCGTCGTTATGTTAAAAGCCCCTTTGAAAACCATGTTTTTGATAATTGGTTTACTGTAGCAGTGATGTGATAAAGTAACAACTGATGAAAGCTATATTAATTGGAACAGACAATTTAACACAAACTTAAGCTAATAAACTTAAGTCTAGAAAGTTCTCTTAAATCTCAAAAAGAAGTAGTCATGCAGAAAAACGTAAAGAAAACAATAAGAATCATAATGGATCAAATGTTCTCTTTAGCAGCCATGCTATTTTTATGCAACAGTCTAACACGGCAGCTGTACTGTAGGAAGTACAGTCCTTATGTTAAAACAGCCTTTTTGACACGATAAAACTCCTAAAAGCTGGAACAGACAAATTGCTTGTTAAATCTAGAAAGTTATCGTAAAGAAGTAATCATGCCAAAAAATCATCAAAGAATGTAAAGAAAACCATAAGAAGAATCATACTGGATCCAACATGTTCTCTTGAAGAGTAGCAGCCATGCTATTTAAACGGTTAGTTCACCCAAAAATGAAATTTCTGTCATTAAGTACTAACCCTAATGTCGCACCTGTAAGACCTTCATTCATCTTTGGAAAACAAATTAAGATATTTTTTGATGAAATCCAATGGTTTCTGAACCACACATATGCAGCAACGTCATTGCACTTTTTGAGGTCCAGAAAGGTATTGAAGACATCGTTAAAATAGTCCATGTGACTGCAGTGGTTCAACCTTAATGTTATCGTTATAAAACAAAAATAAAAAAATAACGACTTTAACAATTTTCTCTCTTCCCTATCAGTCTCCTTTGCTGATCACGTAGTGAACACAGTGCAGCGCTTCCGTGTTTACGCCTGAACGCTGGCCGACGTTGTACACGTGAGCAGCACGATGCATGCGTGTGATGCTGACGCAGGACGCAGCACTGCGTTCACTGTGTCAACTGCATAAGAGACTGACATAGAAGAAATTGTTAAATAAAGTCGTTAATTTTGTTTTGTTTTTGTGAACAAAAAGTATTCTCGTCGCTTCAAAACATTAACGTTGAACCACTGTATGGTCACATGAACTATTTTAACAATGTCTTTTCTACCTTTCTGGACCTCAAAATGTACAATGACGTTGCTGCCTAGTGTGGTTCAAAAACCCTCGGATTTCATCAAAAATATCTTAATTTGTGTTCTGAAGATGAATGAAGGTTTTACAGGTTTGGAATGGCATGAGGGTGAGTAATTAATGACAGAAATTTCATTTTTGGGTGAACTAGCCCTTTAAATGCTAACAGACCAATGCAAGGATTGTATAAGATACTGGCTATTTGTTTAACCATTAAGCCCACCACTACCTTTAACAAGTCTGCTACTTCTGCTTGTATCACCCATTAGCCTTTGCGTATTTTTCTACAGAGCCAAGATTACAACACAACATTAGTGCCTAATCTAGCAGAGCAGCAGGCACACTAGGTGCGTGTTCTGTGTTACTGCGTTTAAATTTCCCTCAAGTGAGGTGTGGGTGGGGCTTAGAGAGCAAGAAGCTAAAGACAATATGAGTAACAGCAGGCTCGTTAGTCTCCCACCTCCTCTGCCGCAGACACAATCATTTTTCTGGATTATTTATTACTGTGCGCTGAAAGAGAACATCCACTTGCCGAGGGTTTCCTCAGAGGTCTGCACCGCATGGCTCGACAGCCCCTACCGCTGTGATCGTAACATCTCAGATGAGCGATATACACAGTAGTGCTTTTTTTTGGGCTATTTTTTATTCATACAGTAGGTACTGTGGAGAGAGTGCATGTGTGCTACCCACTAGGCTTAAATAAAACCTAGGTTAAAAAAAGGTTTTCAGTGTGATCACATATATTTGGACCCCAATGTATTTCCTAAGTTGTACTACGCCACATTTTACTAGGTTGCACAAAGTCTAATAATGGTGCTAATAATAATTTGCTGTGACTTCAGAACAGTGACAATAAAATCCAATAATTTAATTTTTCACAGTATAAATGAGTCAGAACTATAGTAAAAACATAGACAAGTTTGTATTTTTTTTTTACTATGGTTTACTCTATAGTTAATCTTTAGGTGCTATAGTAAAACCAAGGTTATTTCGTAGTTACTATGGTTTTTCTACAAAAAACAGTTAGACCATGGTTAATTGATAGCTAATTTTGTAGTTATTATGGTTTTACTGCAAATGCTTAAAAAACCATGGGTATTTTTGTATGTTTCCCCAACACAAAAACAGTTAAACTATGGATACTGCAGCAAAACTACGGTTCATTTTTGTTAGGACGGTCATTTCTCTGCCTATTGCACTGGCTGATCTAGCAAGCCATTACATTCATGGGGCATTCAAGAGCCTCAATACATCGGTTTCTGTTGTGACTTCCTCCATTTCTTTTAGCAATCTCTACTACCCCACTATCACCTACTCACTATTAACCGTTAGCCCCCGGACATAAAATAATCAGGAACGCAATACAAACCAATGCCCCTTTCAGTGTAAAATTGCACTATTTTCCAACCCCTTCTGACTTCATAACAAAAAAGGCAAGCCAACCTGGCCTCTAATTGGACATTATAATTGCAGATGTGAATTAATGGGCCAAACATTGATAGTGTAAGCACATAAAACCTCGATCCCAGACCGGCGGGGTAAATGGAAAACAGATCCAGGAGAAGGGAGGTTCTTTCCCATGGCAACCCCTGGCTGGGGCCGGCATGTTCTAATCCCGCCACTTCAGCAGAGCTGTTGTTATGGAGAGAAGCAGGATATTTTTCTATTGTGTAGATGGAACAGTCACCGTCGAGTGTATGGGGCCATGGGCTTCAGGGTAGACGACACACACATTACGATACGGTTTCACAAGCGTTAGCACATCATTATCCTGATGGTCTAAACACAACTGAATGTGATAGCTGGCTGGGAATGTGATGTTGGGGTATTATGCAGACGCATTACTCAGGAAAATTTCCCCCCAAATATGTTGAGACAATGTTTGAGCATCTCACAAGCATGCTTTTTCATTTCTCTGACATAATTACAATAAACAGCTTTCGCCCTCCTCCCTCAAGGAGAGTAATTACCTTGCGACACGCTGAAAGCTCATTGTGAGATGCCACAGACAAGACGTTGTCTCCTTCATGTCTGGACCTGAGAGAGACAGGGAGAGAGAACCAAAATTATAAGTAAAATGCCTAACTTGTGCTCTTTTTATCAAATCTCTTTCAAAATGTATGGTAGAAGAATATAGACTGTGGAGATTTAAGCCCCATATCTGTAGTTCAATGGAAAAAGTGCATGAGGAGTTTGCAAAGCTGGTGCATTCTGGGTCATCTCTCTTTTTCTAACAAATTATTTAAGGGTGTGTAGGACGTGAAGGATTTCTCCAAGCACTTTGGAAGGAAGTTGAAAGATTTCTGGACTTCCTTTAGCAAACACTCATAGTGTGTACAAATTCTACACTTGGAGGGGTCAGCGAGAGGGTAGCCCGTGATTCCCGTCTCTTGGCAGGAGATCTGCTTTACTAAATTGTTACATTTTGTTAGAGTTATGCTTAAACAATTTGCCAATGGGGCAAGAAGAGTAAACAATCAAAAAGATATATTCTCTGAAAGCAATTTGTAATATCTCACACAATTTGGTTCTCACGAAAATGCATTTTTCAGATAATATAATTTGTTAAAAAATATAGTTTAAAATAAATATAATATAAAAGATACAATGAAATGAAAATTAAGGAAGCTGGTTTCCGCCACTGAATTAAAAAAAAAAAAAAAGGTAATTGCGACTTTTTATTTCACAATTCTGACTTTTTATCAGAATTGTGAGATATAAACTCGCAATTCTGAGAAACAGTCATTCCCCTCCACCCCTCAGAACTGGACTTTATAACTTGCAATTGCAAGTTTATATCTCACAATTCTGAGAAAAGAAGTCAGAGTTGCAAGATATAAACTTGCAACCGCAAGAAAGTCAGAATTTCGAGAGAAAAAAATAAGAATTGTGAGTTTATATCCCACTATTCTGACTTTATTTCTCGCAGTTGTGAGTTTATATCCTGGAATTCTGACTTTATTTTTCGCAGGCAAGTTTATATTCCGCAATTCTGACTTTATTTTTTGCAGTTGTGAGTTTATATCCCAAAATTCTGACTTTATTTCTCGCAATTGAGTTTATATTCCGCAATTCTAACTTTATTACACACAATTGTGAGTTTATATCCCACAATTCTGACTTTATTTTTCACAGTTGTAAGTTTATATCCTGCAAATTTCGAGAAAAAAGTCAGAATTGTCAGATAAAAAGTCGCAATTATCTTTTAAATGTTTTTTATTCTGTCAAGTAAACAAGCTTCAATAGAAAAAATTTAAAAAATGAACAGAAAAGATAAAAAAAAGATACAAATGAATGATTTAATAATTAATTAAATAAACAAATTAATAAAAACAAATACTGATTACAAATGTTTAGACCATAAATTGTTAAACTAGTTGTCTAACGATTTAATACATCAGGAACAATATAAAGCAGTTTGAAAATAACCACTTGCATTGAATCCCATGACTCACAGGCAGCAGTGGTAAATTATATCTGTTCTTATCATTGTGGTTACAGTACCCTTTGCAATTTCAACCGATTCAACCAAAATTTGCATACACAATTGCAATTCAAATGCACGGATTTCCTTATTCAAAATACAAGCAGTTTTTGAAGAAACTACAATTGCATGCTAAAACATGCATATTTAAAATTTGAGGAGGATAAGGATTAAATTTTAAAAATCATTCACCGAAACCTATGATAATATCGTGGGTGGCGTGCCTCTCTCAATGTCTCTGGTGGTCATATGTCAGTTTACCTATAAGATAAAGGCAATTCATTGTGCTGAACTGTTTCCTTGTGTGCTCCTGTAACACATTCTACCTCTGTGTGTAACAGATAAAGCTGATGTAGCCAGACGGCTTCACCTGAGTGAGAAACTCTCTGTCTCACGCGTCTGTGTTAGCCTGCTAGGACAGATGGCAGTCAACCTTTGATATCTCAAAGGCCAGGTACATGTGAGAACACTGTGACGCCCAAACTCACATGGAGCAGTGGCAGAAGATGAAAGGAGAGGAACCAAGGAAACTGACAACATGTGAAACGCAGAAGTCTCTAAGGTCCTGTTGGATTAAAAAAAGAGCTGAAACTAAAATCTATTCATTTTGAAATACTGAGGACAAAAATGGAAATTCTGTTAAAGACAAATTAAGGTCAAAATTGTAGAGAGGGGTTGCCAATATATTGCAATATGTTTTCCAATTTAAAATAAAAATTTAAATGTTACAAATGTAAAATTTAAGCGTAGTTATGACAATAGTAATCATAATGATTATTATTGTTGCTAGTGGGTAATGTTGCGCATCCATATTTTGTATTTTGGTATAAAATATGTCTGAAAAATAGTTAATAAATGTAATCAATAGACCTTGACCAAAACATTTATTAAAAAAAATAAAACTGAATTGCTCAGATCTTGCTTTTGAAGAGCTCAGGAGATATAATGGAATTCCCGATGTTTCATGTATCCACTTTGTCTCAGATGTTTCTTCCTTAAAATAAATATTCTTAGAAGAAATAGAAATAGACACAAATGAAGCAATTTTTGAAATATTGTGAGAGAGATCAGTTCTATAATATTAGTTTGGATCATTTTAAATTAAGAAACTGACCAGAAATGTTCTGACTTCTGACATTTGACAGCAGACTTTGGGATCTTGACAAATCTGAGCACAGTTTATGAGATTGTTGAGATCTCTTTTGAAACTCTAGAGGAGACATTTGAAAAAAAAAAAAAAAAAAAAAAATCTTTAGGCTAAAAATGAAAGACAATGGAAGATTCCACTGCTGTTTCTTTAATCTCATTGTGGTTTGGGAGAAACATTTGAGAATCTAATTCTATATGGAGTGTTGGTTCTCCAGGTACAGTGAAATCTAGATTTTAGAATAGGAAAACCTTCAGTTTTAATAAAGATTTATTAAATTTGTTAAAATCATAGATTCCCTCAACACCCATGTAATGCACTGAACTGCACAATGTTAAGTTGTCCAGATTCAAGTCTTGCTCCTACTTGACAACCATTTTAATCTTAGAAACTTTGTGGCTCACAATTTTAGTCTTCAATATACACAAGTCAGAGACCTAAATGAGGACCACCCACAAACTCCTCTGAAGTCTTACAGTGCACAACGAACTAGAAATACATTTAATTTAATAATATCAATGTCTGCATGAAACTGAGCCAATTTCTATCTTTTCATTCAACATTAAAACCTCAAATATTTTTTTTTTCCTCTAGACTTTATTGTGGCGCTAACCAGTTGTAACTTGTCGCCCAAGCTCTGGACCACCCAGATTAGCCGTCTAAACAAGGCTTTAGATGTTTTAATTGTCTCCATCCTCTGGGTGTGCCATCGACTTGAAAGTATGTCGTCATAACAGCAGTTACCTCCCTCATTTGCACTTCGAGATACCGAGTACAAATTTGCCACAGTGAAAACCAGCATTACACCCTCAAACCTTAAATCGAAATTGGACAATTCCAGCGTTTACAATTACATTAACCAAGATAAAATTACTACTTTAGCTGAAACAGGCATGTAAAAACCTGAGACTGGCTCAAAACTAAAAATAAGGTTCTACGATTCGTTTTTATGTGCCAAGATCATGGGTTCAATTCCCAAAGGAACACACTCATAAACATACTGAAAAATACGTATGCAATGAACGTAAGTCACATTGGATAAAAGCATCTATAAAATGCACAAACTTACAGTACATGCAAATGTAAACACCTTTGAGTAGAAAATGTTACGTGTTGTAAGCAGGAGCATCCAGAGGTAAGTTTTTAAGATGAAAGGAAGTCATAAATTCTGAGACGCTGTAATAAAAGACTGTCTCCTAAAACAAGACGCTTCGTGGCCCCTGATAGTCTGTAATTTACAATGACAATATCAGGGACAGTCACGAAGCAGGAGGCAAAGTGCAGGGTAGCGGGAGAACATAGCAGTGTTTTTTCCTACTTTAATGATTCATCCTTTGTCTCAGAAGCGTTCATCTTCTTAGCATATCCAAACAATCCGTTTCCCCTCGAAATCTTCAAATGATCCATTAAAACGAGCTCATTTGAGAGCAGCAACTATTCGGGCTGCAAAACACAGGACGCCAAAAGAAAACAGGAGAGGGTGCAAACACCCCCTCCTTCCCCCTCGTAATATGCAAAAGTTTCACCCCGAGGTATTAATCTGTTTCCATTGTAGCTAAGCGCAGATGCTATCAAGCTCCATTTGTCATTGACAGCGAGGGTAATGACCCTGAACTCGCGTGAGCAGCTCCTGGGCAGCAAAGACACAAGGTGGTAAGTAACTCAATATATTTTCCCACAGCAGCATTAACGGCTACAAATTTGCTAGGCAAATTGAGTGTGATGAGCACATTTTATACCGCTTTGGCTCGTGGTTGTACCGACTTAATCTCTTTGAGACCATTTATCTCTCAAAATACATTACGTGCAAGGAGGGCCTGTTGTAACATTGCTTGTTTTATCAATCTAGGATTACAACGTTGCTTGTTTGGAACAGACATCTTGACTCATCACATCATTTATGTGGCGATCGTTGATATCCAGATCAAAAATACATGGCAATGTACATGGGTTTGTGTATGCTGCATAAAGAAAGGACGCCGTTTCAGGACATTTTCCAGGTCTTTTCTATCAGTACAGTCATGTGAAGAGTCTTTTGTCTCCTCACAAACCCTGAGCTCTAAAGAGCTTTCAGTCCACCCGAAGTTTCAGCACCTTATGAAAGAAACAAGTCGGGAATGTACTGAACACCATTGTGTCCAAAACAAGCCGCCACAGAGCCAAGGATTTCAAGCGGTTCATGAACCCAGTAGGAATACCGTTCTTAAATTCCATCCAGGTTTCCCTGAAATGCTATGATCATTTCAAGCACTACAGTACGAACCATGAAGATTAAGACACAATGTGGTTTGCCAGTGGTTTTTAACCTCCGGTGATAAGTGAAATGGCTGGCTCTGCTTACATTGGCAGGCAGGGAGGAAAGAAAGCCCAGATAATCTCTCTCTGGTCAAGTGCCCGTGGCCCTGGCACTGTTTTCGGAGGTAGTAAAGCTGTCCAGATTTCATGCCGGTAACTATCACTCAGGTCCTGTAGCTGAGCTACCTAATTAGCATGGGCCAGAGAAACACGCTCATTTAGCATTCTGTAGAGTAGCAGGTAAACTATCCTCCAACTTATGTACATATACTTACAGATAATGTTCAATTAAATTTCCCAATATTAAATCATGAATATGCATCATAGCCAGGCAGTGTGTTATGACATTTAAACACTCATATATACTTTATTCAAGACATATATTTGACAATATGACCTTGTTATTGCTAGTGCAATGCTAGCCAGTTGAGCTACAGCAACACTTGGACCTGTGGTGGTGTTCAAGTCTGGTTTGTGTTATTTTCCGCTGTTGTACCTTCCTTATCTTCTCAGCATTTCCTTTCTTCTCTATACTGTTCTCAAGTAGAAATAGTAGATTTACATGCACGATTTTAGTCAGACTAAAGCAATAATTAATCTTTTTAAAATCTTATAGTCCAAAATCATACCAGTCAGATCTAATAATGTGATTTTAGCTCAGCCTCACCCAGTTTGTTTAATCAGACTAAAATTGGCCTCAACATTGTCTCCAAGAGACAGAGGTGACCTGCAGTGTATCCTTCAAATATTCAATTATGCATGAATTTGGACAGAGAGACGAAGACTGTAGCTTGACTATGCGAAGAGCATGTGTAAACATACTGCTATTCTATAGGCAAATACGAAGAACCAACGACTGTATAAATTCACACATTTTGATCTGTCAGCACTCTGCCATATTGTTCAACCGTCCCTAAAATCCTCCTTGACAGTTGTAAATCCCACCAAGCTTGTGCCAATTACCAAAGGACAATGTTAGCCATCCCTCCACAGTGTGACTTTATGAATGCTCTGAGGGCCGTGTCTGCTAATTTGCCATGTAATGCACCGTTAGCTTCGCAAAAACCGACTAGCATGCTAGCCACTACCCTCCTGCTGGGTACGCAGAATAGGGTGAGAGGACCTTGGGGCTTCCCAGCATGGGAGTGGAGACATGAGGGAGAAATCTTACAAATAAGGGGTAGATTATGCTAACTGAGAAAGATCTGAAATTGCATTCTCAATTAGTGCTTTCAATAACCCCCCATCCCCCACATATAAGTCCACTTATTTAGAAGGAGCTTTGAGCTGGATTCACCTGCCATGCGACAGTAGTCAAAGGCCGGAGGTGCGTTGTTAACCCAGCAGGAGAGGATGAGGCTGAGGTGCGAGATAAAAGGAATCAAACGGCCGAGTGAATCACATCCAGGAAGACAACGGCTGGAGAGGTCGTCGCCAGAGGGAATAAAAGTAGCTTTTAATCACTTGTTGAGGCATGTGGGGGTCTAAAAAAGGGCGGAGCAAGGATATAAGGAAATGTAGCAAGTGTCTACTGGAAAAAGAGACAGCCAGTGTCTTTAACTAGTCTCCCGACAAAGTCTGCTGAGACTTTTACAACGGACCAGAGCGAGGGAGGGTGGGTCTGATGGGGGATAGAAAAGGAAGGAGAAATTATAGCCTTCCGGCCATTCAACATTTACATCTGTGTTACCTATAATCCTACAGGGCCAGTCTGTCTGACCACTTGACAGACTAGAGATAATTTACTCAAGCTTTTAGTATGGATAAAGAATGCTCTTAGTTTAAGTGGCTGAGAGTTCGACTTTGGAATACTAACTGGCAGCACAATGCAACATTTTTGGCCCTGGAGAAAAGCAAACACTTTAAATGAAATGGCTGATCGGTAACTCTGATCTTTTGTGGGTAGGAGCTGTAAAAACCATACACACAAGCAACATTTAAACTTGAACGAGTAGTCCACCGGAAAAACAAAAAATTCTGTCATTATTTACTCACCTTCATGTCTTTCCAGATCCGTCATGCTGTTATTTTGTTTGTGGAACACCATGTTTTTTACAACGACTGTCAGTCAAGCTCCAAAAAGGACAAAAACACCATAAAAGCACTGTAAAAGTAATCTTGTCCTATTTGTTGTCAATACCTTCAACTAGCGACAAGAGTTTCAGTGAATAACAGCTTAAATTTCTGAATAATCTGGCTTCAGATGACTATATAGCACATGAGTAGTATGGATAATTCTTTTATGGTGTTTTTTTTGTACGTTTTAGAGTTCAAAAGACACGTTCATTATGAAGGTTCTTGATAAATTATTATTTTGTGTTCAGCAGGAAAAAAGCATGCAGGTTTGTGAAGACATAAAAGGCAATAAGTGATGACAGAAATGTCATTTTTGGCTAAACTGTTCCTTGCTGCAATAATTACAAATCATTGCATGCTTATGTTTAATTCTCATTTAGACCACCTGAAAGCCAACATCATGCCAGACATCTTCATAGTCAGTAAAGTTTGTGTACCTATATTTGAACTTATATTTGAATACCTATATTTGAAAATTAAATTCTTGCACTGCATCTCTTAACCCAAAAGATAACATATTGTTCCAGACTCACATATAATAGCAGTGATAGTGTCTTGCGGTGAGGTAATTGCAGTGAGTAAAATACAGGGAGTCTCAGATGTCGGTTTAACATGACGATGTTAGATGAAGGCACAGATAATCAGTCAAAGAACTGACGCCTGAATGTGCAGGATGAGCCGGAGATGAAACGACACGTTCTGCACCTGGATCACATGGCAAAATGCCCAACACATACATGCATGCACGCACACACACATACATGTTTGCATATTCTACCCTCTACCCTCAGAGGTAAATTCGTTACCTTTATCGGTCGTCTTCGGCCTGTAGCAGTCTGACTTCCATGGTTGAGCGCTGTCAAGTCACCAGAAGAACCAGTGTTTAAAAGACTCCCAGCACTGCATCTTTTAACAGCTTCCCTCGCTCTGTTTCTGGCGCCTTGATAACCTATGAAATGCAGAGGGGGGAAGGAAGAACGATAAGGAAATCGTTTCACCAGATGGAACTGTCTAAAGTCAGGCGAAAGCAGAAGGCAGTGCATTTCATTTAAAAAACTCAATTTGACAAGATGAGACGAGGTCGCGGATTCCAATCATTACATTAAAATACTTTTCGTTATCTTTCCCGCAGCACCCGCAAGACGTACAAAGGGTATTACAGAGAGAAGTCACGACAGTACAACACCTCCCAGTCATCGGGGTCGTGACTGTGTGGCTACCAGCTGTGTTTTTGCCCTGAAAGGATGAGCAAGGCTTGACAAATCAAACATTTGCCCTGATCTGGCCCTGCCCTGCTCTATATTACACTGTGTGGAGAGGTGACTTCAGCGCAAGAGGATGACTCTGTAGTGGTAATAGACGCTCATCAAATCGCCAGCAGCTGTGCGGCTATTCAACGCGCTCTCTTTCTCTTTTTTTTTTAGGCCACAGCTGCACAGATAAAGGGTTGGGCAAATATTGCACAATGAACGACAAACATAGAGCTTCCACAGTCTCCGTTTTGAGCTTGACTATATGCGTGAACACTCAATGCCTGTCCTCCTCTATGTTCGGTTTCAATGCTTCCCCGTCCATATTTAATTGCCATTCTCGCCACCCCCCACCCGGCTCTCCGTTCACCCTGCACAGCCCAGAACCCCTGAAAAGCGGTGACAGTGCTCCTTTGTTCACCCCAGACCACTCCTCTCCCTCAGCGCCCCCATCCACCCTCCGTTCGGTTGACAGGCATGCCTGTACAAGCTCGGCAAAAACCGAGAGAGGGAAAGACAGCGTGAAAAGTGAGATAGAGAGCGACAGGGAGGGTCTCTCGTTTTGAAGCTCCTACCATTCCTGCAGTTCTGTCAACTCAGCAATACCAGAGGGGGCTTCAAAAGGGGGTTAGGAGATGAGGCGACCGCCAGTTTACAAGCCCTCGAAAAACGAGAGAAAGATACATAGACACTGAGAGTCAGGGATTCAGCTATGCATTGCTTAACTCAACTATAGCATCCACCTTGAACAAACATTCAAGGCTAAAACATGCTACGCTGATGACTATAACCCTAACGTACATCTTTAATTTTCCTCAACATACATGCATAACATGCCATTTACAAGGTAGAAATTTAAGTAAGATAGTTAGTCTGTATAGATGTGTCTCTGTTTAGCCTGTGGCACAGTTCCCTTCCTCGTTAGATCAACAGTTTCCCTGGTTTTAATTTAAATAGTCATTTTATAGTGTGTTTTATTTTAATGAACATGTTTATGGTTGCCATTTATCTCGGGAAAGATGCAGACAGATTCTGAACATATTTAAATGAATTAAAAAACACTCAAAAACAAACGTGCAGAGAATTTACATTACAAAAATAAACATTAGCTTTGAAACAAATTATGTAGACTATATTTTGGAAGCATCAAATTGGTTTGTACAAAAGGCATGAGCAGGCCAGAAACTGTATGTAAGTATGGAGACGCATTGTACATACATAATGTGTGTTCTTGCGTTACTTTTAGTGGTAACACACCTCAGTACTCTAGGGGGCGACAGAGTTACTTTTAAATGTTTTTGCCGTTAAAGTTTGCATTCAAGCAAATTCCGATCATCCTTTTATCCTATTGTTATGTATATCCGAGTGGAATGGCTTCTCAAACAAGAACAAATGTAGGGCGGGACTTGATTTGGTCCATCGGGATTTGATTGGATCATTGTTGTTTGCTAATTGTTGCGATCTCGTAAGTCATAAGAGAAGAGATGTTGTTACAAGAGGGAGGGAATGTTTTTGATTAAATATTACAAGGAGACATGAATTTAAAACAGAAAAAAAGGCATGGACAGAATTATGATAAGACCTGACCATTTTTAAACCATGTTTGTAATAGCTAGTTGTAAACAAATCAACACTTCGAAAAGTATGTCGTATTTCATGCTAATGCACATTATAGTGCTACTTGTGGCAATGCTGAGTGTGCATTTTATGGTTTGTTTTATTTTAATGGCCATGTTTATAGTAGTCCTGTACTTTGAGAAAGAGGCAGGCAGACCTTTAAAAAACACGCTGATGAAGTGAGCATGATGTGTTAGTCTTCTGCCTTTACGTAACACAAATTAATATTAACACAATGTACAGAAGTATAAATAATATAAATCTGATCTCTGCAAAATCCTAACAGCATGAGTAGGCCAGAAAAAGACACGTGCGCTACGTAGTTAGGCATGTGCGCTACGTAGTTACCTACAAATGTCTCAAGTAGCTAGCTTTAAACATGAAAAAATGTGTTGCCCCAATATTACAGTAGAAGAAGACACTTTATGCTAATGCTCGCTATAGCTCCCCTTGTGGCAATGCTGGGAGTGCAAAGATTGCACAGCTAGAAGTATTTGCACTCATGTACTTGTGCCTAGTTTGTACATTTTCAGCATGTAGGGGGTGTACTTGTAGATATTTAAATCACAAGCATTTTTCCACAATTCAAGACATATTGTTCAGATCTACTCGTACACTTGAGTAGGGAGAGAAATATTTGGACTGAAGATGAGGACTCTTGAAGTGGTTGTGCTGACTCCACAATCCTCAGGCAATCCCTAGACAAACCTTGAGTGGAATAATTCAAGATTGTACTTAACATTCTTAATATTTAACTTAAGGATTTGAAAAACATTGACTTCTAATATTGATTTTACGGGTTTGACTTTTCTAATCTAATTATTTGACTTTTCTTATCCAATTATCTGTGCATATACATTTTAGTTTTTTTCTTAGTACATACTTTTTCCCAGCCAAAAATCTCCAACAATATTTAACTGTGACTTCTGTGCAAAATTGTTGGCGTTTTCCAAATCTACCATATTTTATTACATCAATACATGCATTATTACCTTAAAAATACAATACAGTTAAATATAATATATAATTGCTGCTGAGAAAACAAGTCTAAGTCCATTTACCTAGAACCTGAAATGTTGAAATGCTGAAATGTTATACTAACAAGTCAACTTTAATAACTGGAACCCTAAGGGGGTCTGATTTCAGGTGCAAGCTGAAGCTATGCTAATGCAAATGCTAACAAGTCAATGGGGGGGAGCTTGACAATGGTCACACGCTAAATTTACTCCAGCACAAATGTTTTTTTAAAAGGACTGTTTAACTCAAATTAGGAGGTGACCAGGGCAGGACCACAGGGAGTTTGGATGCATTCGTAAACAGACCATGAAAACCTCTTGAGATTACTAGTCCCAGTACTCGCATTGACAAAACAGGGAGGCTTCGGCAGTGGTGCTAAACTAATTGAGTGGTCCCTTGGGGCCTTCAAGTTCATTGTCCACCATGTCTCAATTAAACATCCATCAAACTGGCATCTAGTACCAAAGTAAAACCCAACAACTCCATCAATGTTCTTGTATATGCACAAGGTATTGGCACATCTTGCAAACCATCTCAGTCAGGTTAGAAAGCGATTGGCACCACTCTTCCCCATTTATCCGCCATTAGATGCCACTAGGACAACCTTGAGAGTCCTAAAACTGAAGGTGAAGTATCTCAGCAAGGCTAAACTTCACAAACCACCATACTGATAACACAAAGTAACCTTCTGGTGGTTTATTCATTGTGGAAGGGTTGCAAAACGTAGCACAAAGTGTTGATGCCAATGGCTTGCCAATTTAAGCTTCCTTTCTGCTAGCTGTGGATAAATGCTTTGGATATGAGAGCCACTAATGCTTGGATGCACTTCTTGTAATAAGTACAATATGGAAGTGCTTTGAAGTTTACAGCTCGCAGGTCTTTAGCTCACTTTGCAAACACATGAATAGGGTTCAAAGACATTAAATGAATGAACCGCAACTTGAAAGTTGGACCGGTCCCTAGAATTTGACTGAATGGATCACACAACAGAGTCTCGAGTTAAAATGAGGAACAGCCAAACAATAAATTGATACTATATCTTTTAGGGATTGCAGCACAATTGACAGCAAATAAAGGCTCCCTGGTGCTGCTCTGCTTTGATAGAGCCACACAACCGGACAAATGCTGAATTTGTAAGAACTGTGCATTCGACGGCTTTCATCTCGGATTGAGCTTCTGACAATAAGAGTTAATTCCCATCTTCCTTTTCCACAATCTACTAACTGGAACAAACACGCCCGCTGACTCTAACACAGTCGTTTTTGAGCAGGATCACTTTTTTAATCGCTGAGATTGAGCGAGGCTCGAAGAATCAAGCCCTCGATCGGCACACAGAGGTGACAGCGAATTAATTCCACCTTCCTCTTGGCCTGTCGCAAAACGCAGTCAGGTTTCACCGGAAAGCCCTTGACGCTCGCTGCTTAAACCCTGTCAGTCTACCTTGCCTGAAACAGAGCCAGCAGGAATCCACCAACTCCACAGTTTTGCCTTCCCCTTTCACGGTCCATCTCAGCAATTTTACGGATAGTCCAGTAACAGTTATTTGCTTTCAGCTGTCAGAGGGGATCCTATTTGTGTCTATCTACTTCGAATCCAAACTGCAAATCTTTAACAGCCCTCGGTCGTTCTCGCGCTTGGTTATCGATCGCAGAGTGGCAGTTCTTTGTCCAGTCCTAGGAGGAAGTGGTGTGAAATTATCCGTATATCCTTATTTTCTTGCCGCTGTTAAGGAAAGATAGCGACTGCAATTGGTATAAAGCTATTTGCTGAAAATGCTGGCTGACCTACAATATAAAGATACAGCATCATTTCAAAGGTTTTAGGTACCTCTTGTTAGAGCAGCGCTTCTGTTTAAGTCTGTGAAAGACTTCAAGTGGTCCGCCAGGTAATTGGCTGCTCTAGACTAAAATAATTATAATTGTTGAAAAGTACCAACATTGAATTAATCAACCGATAGCATGAAGTAATTGTGCCAACACTAATTTGTGATAAAAATGTTTTTGATGTCTCACTCCTGACAGTTAGTGAACCTTTTAGCTTAGCATTTTGGCTTATTAGCTAAAAGTAGCAGTCCAGTTAATGTCAATAAACAAAATAGCCATCTGGCAATATTGCTGATCGGAAGAAGAGAATTTTAAGATTAAAGGTATAAATAAAGGATAACTTGGACACTACTTAAAACAGTACATAATTGTTTTGAGGTAACAAGTGTGCTCACTCAAAAAACTTTTATCTTTTACAGTTGCTAGTTTCACTCAAACCATCCTTGTTCATATTACTTAAAAAAATCATGTAACTGCATGAACTTAACTGAGTTGTTTCTACTAAAAAAAAAAAAAAAGTATTGTCAGCTTTACTTAAGTGTTTGTTCAGTCAACTTAACATTGCTGAGTGAAACGCACAAATTAATGTAGACTACACAAATTGTGCATTTTGTAGAGCAAATATTTAATTTAAGATAAAGTCAATAAATGTGTTCACCTTATGTATAAACTTTTATAAATTTAACATTAACATTACTTAAATAAACTGCACATATAAATATTATGCAACAGTGACAAATTCAAATGATATGTATCTTACTTTACTTTACTTGAATTTCTTTTGTTCATACAACTAAATTGTTATTTGTACAAATTACTCAATATAGTTGCGTAGAACCACTTGACGCTGCTTTTTTAAGTAAATCCAAAAATTAATTTTTTTGATTGTAGTGGGTCTACAATTCCTGTTTTCCTGTTTTAAGTGGCCTGCCAGCTAAAAACATGTTTGAAAACCACTAAGTGATATAGCTTCAGAAGAAAAAACATGGGATAATGGTCAAAGTTAAGTTTATGGTAAGTCATATCTCTAAGAGTTCCTCCAGTTTTAATCACGCAACTTCAGTTTTTATCACTTTCAGCCATTTAATCAGTGACTGATGACTTATGAAACCATTAAAGATTTATCTAAGCATTTACATGTCATGTACCGTGAGCTCAAATTTTAAAATATAACACTCTTGTATTATATGCTTTCATGTTTCTCCTCACATACAGTTACTTGCAATAATTGGATATGTACAACAGATACCACATGCTAAATAAATAAAAAAAAAACCTATTAGCATACACTAGTTAAAAACAAATTAAAAACCAACCAGTTCCTCTTTTTTTGTGTGTTAAAAGTCAGCTAGTGTGGAGGACTACAAACGAAAACTGCAACTGAGAAGCAAAACTGCTCATTAGCATAGCAAATCTCTCCCAGAATTCATCTGTGTTGATGGGACAAAAGTCAAAAGTGTTCAACAAGCTCTCTGCATGTACTGGAATGACATTTCTGCGGGTTAGCTCCCAAAACACAGTATGAAATAAGAGCAAGCAGCTGTCTCTTACTGCGTCCAGATGGTGGCAGAACGTATGTAAATTGCCTCATTAACCTTACAGCACTTAACTACTGGGCTGCGCTGATGGTTCGGCCCACATGGGCATTTTATTAAAGAACATTAATAGCATCAGGCAGCAATCACCACTGCCTGAGGTGATTTGCTCTGGCATTATCAAACACTGTAATAATTATACATGACAACCTCCTGATTAATGCATTCATGAATATTACAACACTGCATTATCTTCCGTTCTTCAGCCATGAACTTCAAGGGTGTTTTAACAAATACTGCAGGATAAGTAGGTTCTTCCGCCCACCTTTACAACCCTTTTGGTCTCAGCCACACCTCGTACAAACAAAAAATAAAAGATGCAGGGGAAAAGGCATCATGCAACATTACCCCCAGCCCTTATGAGTGCGTATGTGTGTGTGTGTGTGCAATGAACACCGTGGAGAACCGACCTGCACCTGGAGCACAGAGGGGCATGGCACAGGTCAAAGGTCAAGCCCCCAAGGGCCACTGACTAAACAAGCCTCCAACTCCCTCTTGCTCTGAAAAGGCCAGACAACCCCTGTGGTTGCAGATCACAACATGGTTCTTTTCGTCTTTTCTTTTCGCTCCTTCCCTCGCTGTCTTTCTCCTTTGGAGAGGCGCGTTAATCCATAATCGCTCAAACGACCAGGCGCTCAATTATGCACCAGTTTCTCCATTTTCTCTTGACACATAAAGATCTAAAAACAATTAACCTCTACCCAGCGACGCGTTTTCACACTGAGCGCAAGAGAAAAAAGTCAAGAACCCTCCATTCAAATTCCACCCCATAATTCAGCGAGCATAAATATTATTACATATTTTCTCTTAATACTGGTTTAAGCTTAGCTCACATAATGGATGCTATTTCTATACATACCAAATTGAAAACTCATAAAATGGCTGGTATGTCTGCTACATAAGATGATATTCCTTGGAGGGATTGATGTACATATGGCCTGAATTACTTTAATGGATTCCTTTTACAGATTACTTTAATGGATTACTTTAACAGATTACCTTTTTACTCCTAATGGTACTGACACTGTTTGACTTGTCAGGAAGGTTTAATGATAGTTAAAGTTTTAAGGGATAATTCACCCAAAAATGAAAACTCTGTATGAATTTCCTTCTGTGAAAAAACAAAAGAATATATTTTTAAATTGTTTGATGACCATTTTTTGGCTGAATTATTCCTTTGAGACATTGAGAAGTACATATTCACACCAATATTCATTTATATTTTTTTCTTAAACGTCTATTTTTGTCCTACAAAATATTCTCTAAAAAAAATCAAGGTTCCAAAAGTGGGTTTTCTCAGCGGTGCCACAGAAGAACCACCCAAAGAACCTGTAAGTGAACGGTTCTTAAAAGAACCTTTTTTCTTAATATGAAGAACATTTTAATAATCTAAAGAACTGTTTTCATTATAAAGAACCTTTTGTGTAATGCAAAGGTTCCATGGATGTTAAAGGCTCTTCATGGAACCATCCATGCCAATAAAGAACCTTTATTTTAAGCCTTTGTGATGAGCAAAAATACATCTATTAAAAACATACTTGATATCTATATCCACAATTTGCATTGCTATACGATTTTCCCCTCAGCAGCTCAAAAACATTCGTTCAAAACGGAGTCAATGGGTGTGACACTAGGGAGAACTCATGCCCATGGCCTCTCGCCCAAGCCGTGCAGTTCTCTACGTGAGGCTGTCTGATTGTATTGAGCCCTTTAGCCCTCAATAAACACTCTTCCTCTGTCAGAGGGTCTCAGTGGCCTCCTATTCATGCGCAGGTAGAATGCCTAAAGAACGTGTGAGAGGAGAGAAAAAACAGCTTGTTGCTTCTATTGAACCTTTTATTACGCCCCTTCAAAGGCTTATGGCAGAGGAGGAGAGCGAGAAAGAAAGGATCTGCCGTCTACTTAGTGCCATTGTACTCCCAACATGTCGGCTCTGAGCTCTGTGAGAAAACACAAGCAGACTACATCCAAAATATCGCACGTCGAGCAAATCAAAGTGCACTAGCTAGAGACAAAATGGCGATTTTTGGGACACTGATTTCAGGAAGCACGTTTTTATGAAAATACACGGAAACAGATGCTAATGTAAGCAAAATGTAATGATATTCATATGAACGAGTAATATTCAGAGTTTTGGGTGTGGTAAGAATTAAATTTTAAAATTAATAATAAATGTATTTTTTAACACATCAGTATCCAACTACTAATATGAATCCTGCACTGAAATCAAAACAAACATTAACATTAATTGTGCTCTTCCTCCCCTTTTTTATTATTAATTTTGTTAGTTTAAAAGCTATTTTTTAATTCTTTATGTGACTTATATGTAACATATAATTCTCATAATACAGTGATTAGGATACTGTGCAAAAACGCTGTTTTATCATCCATCTTTCAGCTTTCCTAATCGCAACTTTCACTGTGTATGTAATTTCACATACGGTAAACCTAATCTTACACAGACAAAGCACTTAAACAAGCTGAGAATCCAACACTCAGTCTAATCCACAGAAGTCACAAAACATGCCTAAAAAGAAATGAGCCAACTTTGCTTTTTACGACAACAAAAAGCACACAAATACTGTAAACTGACAGGCCTTGTATAGAAAAGAAAAGCCTGATATGCAATTTTGAAAAGCACGACTGAATAAAGACTCCCGCTTACACACACACACACAAGGAGACATTGTTGTTCATGCTTCTCCTTGCATGTGTGCCAGGCTTCTTTCTCCCTGGTCCATACATTGCTGAAGAGTTGGCCCCTCATATACTGCATACTGGCCCCCAACATTGCATACTGGCCCCTTGATTGTGCAGGGCAAGAGATGCAAGGGGGAAAAAACAGAAGAAGAGACAAAGTAGTGAAAAAAAAGAGCGAAAACAATTGGCAGGCATCCAGACTCATGGGGACTGCGTTGATCATTATGTCTAGCCTTCAGGTGTCTGAGCCGGCTGCGTTTTGGGGGGAGGTGTGGTTACCAAAGAAGCAGACAAAGAGAAACTCGTTCACCGGGATCAAGAAAGCGAAGAAGGGAGGGAGGGTACAGAGAGAGGGAAAAAATGAGAAAATGCTATAAAAATTTGATTAGACGATCCTCCACTGAAGTGACTTTCTGTGTTCTCCAGCCTTTTTTTTTTTTTTTTTTCAAAGCATTGCCCCAGAGAACAGGACAGACTGATTTTTTTTACAGGTCCTAATTAAAAACATCTGAAGACCCTCAGACATCAAACAGTCTTGCAAGGTCTCATTGCAATGCATTGCAATCTAATTTCTAAACTCAGGTTTCTTGATAGCTCAGCTCTCTAGATGTTAAATTAATATTAATACAAGTATTATTTATATTTATGAGCTGAGTTTAAACATGCATAAGGAAGTCTGCATATGATTAAAGAAAAAACAAACGCACAACTGCTTGACTGAGGTCACCGGCTGTCACAACTTTACAACATGCGTCAAATTTAACAAAAACAGACAAATTGCTGAAGATTTTCACATGGGATGATAATAAATCTTTGTATATTTAAAATATAAATTTTATATTTTCAATATAGTATTTTTGAAATACAATTCTTGTTTTAATTACTAACTGAACAGGTCAGTGGTTTTGATCTGATCTAGATCAGGTTGAAAATGTTTTATAACATAAAGGTGTATTTCACAAGAAGAAGAATCAGAATCAAGAGAATCAACAGAATCAAATTTAAAAAATAAAGTTTAAGCATGCATTAATACACAAAATCGATAGTACTATAAAACAGTGCTGTAGTATGATGATTTTTTTCTTTTATAATTAGTTTTGCCATCCCAGAATACGCTTTTAAACATCAAAGCAAAATCTAATTTGAGTGATTTCGTCAAGCGACTACGATAAACATCTAACGCATCTTGCAAAGTGTTTTTCGTAGAATAAAAAAGTAATATCGATACTAACCATTCATTCTGCTCTAGACGCCGGGTTCCTCTTGCATTCGCGGGGAAACTCCGAGCGGTTACAGTAAAAACTGCTGCTGCTGTTGAGTGTGCCGCGTTACCTTTGCGTTTAACTTCTGATTCTTTTGCGCTTCTCGCTTCCTGCGCAGTGGGAAGAGACCAGAGCCGCTGCGTCGCGTCATCACAAGGGAAGCGCTCCTATTGGCTGAACGCGTGTACATTGATAACGCTGGTCTTTGTTCCATTGGGCGCAAGCGGAGGGACAGACGCTCCTCCTCGCTGATTTCTGTGCGCAAGAATGTGTGAGAAGAAAAATGGGGAATGTCTTCTGATGTCTGAGGTCAATGCTGCTTCAAATCTCCTGGAACAAAAAATTGCACCAGTAAGAATCAGCTATAGGTAGTTTCATTTATTGATTACTTATTCACAATCGTTTGCATTACTGATAAAAATGCTGCTTTCATGCATTTTAAATATATCTAGACAGACAAAGTCTTTATAGTATCCAAATATATCAAGCAATTAAATTATAACATGCATTATATGATATTATATTTATAATATTTTAAACGGGATTAACTAAATAGTCAAAGATGGACAATTTTATTAGTAAACACTTTTAACCCTCTGATGAAAGAAAAAAAAACGTTTCTTTTTACTTCAAAAACAACACTGTATTCATTTAATTGTTAAATATATATATAAAAAATGAAAACTATTACTATAAATTTACTGTAAAATTTTATATTATATTTTAAGGTAAATTAATTAAATAAAGGTTTTAACTTTAGCATTTTTATTTATTTATTTATTTTCCTGTTAAAATTATTATTACCTTTTAAAAAATATAATAATTCACAATCACATTTTTTTTTACAATAGAAGATAATTTTATAGTGGGCACCACTTTCATCAGAAATGTTGAAATTATGTTATCAAAATGACAGCCATGTAAAAAACGAATAGAAAGGCTCAAAAGTAAATCTCCTCACGGTGGTTTGGTTGTAACAACACATCCTGAATGAATCCTGAATGTTAAAAATGGCTTTTTGTCAAACAAAGGAGACACCATGCATCAAAAGGCTATAATATCTTGCTGTAAATGGGACATTTATAATATCCAGTGTTATTTTGTTTTTCTGACATATTCCTTATAAGATCCATTTATTTGTGGATCTAGCACTTTAAAACTCACATTTAACCTTCACTCACTGAGCTATTTTAATTGGGAGAACATACCACATGGCATTACACACAATATTGACCAAGAATTCTTTTGGATGCTTCATAAAGCATTCTTGTTTGCTTAGTTTCACCCCTTTCTCCTCAAAACGAGTGCTAATCACTGGCGTTCCAGCAGTGGAGGCTCGATTCGGTTCACGCTTCGACTTCGATACACTGAATTGTACTTAAATGCTCATGCGAGAAGAATATTTCGGCCTCTTTCTCTCCGAGTGGCTCGGAAAACCAAAGGCCCAAGGTATGTTGGGAATATTAGAGCGTGCGTAATGCGGGTGAACATCCTCCCTGCATGAATGCAGCATTAAATCAATATTCTGCAAAGCTTCCCCTTCTTGAGTTATTCACTTGACTGCTGTCATGATCCACCACGTGGGTTGTGCAGTTGTTTTCTGATTTTTGTGACGCCCACTCTCTCTCTCCCTCATCTGAATGGCCCACCACCTTCATGCTTTGATAGTTCTGCAAGAGTGTCTGATGACATATTCTTGTCTTTCATTACGTGTGACAGCCAAAAAAGGCAAATCCAACAGCTGATTAGCGTACATTAGCTTTGACAGGCATTTGAATCGAGCCGCACCTGCTACTGGCAGAACGATCAGCAGCGTTTTTTTTCTTTTTTCACTCTCAGAATTACGTGTTTCTCATGTTGGTTAGTTAGCTCTGGGTAGCCGGTGTAGCATGTGGTGTCAAAAGCATTCCTCCTATGGAGATGTTTACCAGAACTTAGCTTTGCATTTCCTATCAAGATTTAAGACTTTTTAATATTGCAACAGTAAACAACCAATTCTTCACTCTGCTAATAAACTGAGAATATTTAAAGAATATCTATCTATCTATCTATCTATCTATCTATCTATCTATCTATCTATCCATCTATCCATCCATTCATCCATCCATATCCATCTATCCATGTTGTCAAATCGATTAATCGCAATATAGTGCTGTCAGTACGATTAATTTATTAGATTAATTGCGAATAATTGAATTAATCGAATTGATTAAATCGTGATTAATGTGTAATGTGTATTTATATTAGATTTAGATTATTTAGCCTTTTTTTTCTCTTGAATATTAAAGCCAGTGCAGGTCATTGGATCATAAATCAAATCATATATATGCACCTGTCGTGAAAATGTGATTTAGCTTCTCATATTTTTTATTTTTGTGTCTTATGCAAAAAAGACAGCTACAAAAAGAAAGATACAAAAAGACAACTCAATTGCAGGTGCTAATAAAGCTATTTTATTTACTAACAAAATCTACTTATTTGGATCTGGACCCCATGATTAATCAAAGTTAGTTTGAAACCCTTCGGATACTAAAAGGTAATTTTCTGTAAAAAAGAGTGTTTAATTTATAGCAACAGTACATGGTTTTGTTAAAGGAGTAAATATTATTTTGATATGCAAGCTGTGAAAAAGCTGTTGACTGTGACGTTTCTGTAGCAGTGCCACATTCATGCTCCATTTAAAATGGCTGCCTAAGGATAGCTAGCATCATTTTCAGTTGATAGTCATGTATCATGTCAAGTAACAGGCTTGTGGAAATTTATTAAGGAGATGTTTTCCCATTAATCTCAAATCAGTTGCACAGTCATACTCAAAATGGCCTTGTTGCTTTCATTTTTATTCACTCAATAAGGGCTTGTCAGTTATGTGTCAATATCCTGCTGCAGGTGTGTGTGTGTGTGTGTTTGGAGGGGACAACAAATCAACAAACAGAATTCAAAATAAAGAAGATCAGCAGCAAAGCATACTGCTCATCACAAATGAGCAAAATCTTATCTTTGTTCCACTCCTAAATTTAGACTGACATTTTGCAATGCTTAGCATAAATTGTAGAGAGCAAAGAGGATTCAGAGAACCGTTAATGCATGATGATTTAGGTCTAATTTTAGCCTTAGTTCTGATGCAAGGACATAAAACAGCCTTGCCCGCGTAGGCTTCAAAAAAAAAATTCTTACTTCATTTTTAGACTTTTTTGAAAGCACAATAATAATTTTCCACTTTCTACAATGTGTGATTATCTCCTTTAAAAATTAGCACACATATTTATGAATATTAATGTTTAATCAATTCAAATATGTGCGTATGTCTGTGCAGTATCTGCAGTGGCAATGCATGCATGAATTGCATTATCTTGAGCTGTAGCACAGGCGTTGTGCCATACATATCCTCCCTTTGAGAAATATCTAGATATCTGTAACCATAAATAGCAGTCTCATATTTCGAATAAACCTCAGTTCTTTCCATGGAAATAATGCGATAGGGAATTAAACACATTAATGCAAAAAATGGGGGACCTCATTATTCACGGTATTTTTATGCATTTTTGTACATTCGGATACATACCTACAATATACCGACTGGATATAAAACCACACTTTCCGTACACCTACGAATACAATCATGTTTTTTTAAAAACCAACACACCAAGAGTCAAAATTATGAGTCAAAATCAGAACGTCCATGGCAAACCTCAAGATTTGGGTATGTGTTGGAAAAAAAAAAAAAAACAATTGTTAAAGTGCTGCATTGGCAGTTTCACTCAAAATCAGAGATGAAGAAAGGAAAATGGCACTGTTTCCACACAAATGTATCTGCATTAATCCAGTTCTGAGCTCAAAACATTCCCTTCATCTACTCCATGGAGGTTTGTGAAGACCTCGCTATTGCCGCCATAGATGGGCTATTTAACACTTGCCTCCTCTGCCTTACGACACTGCAGCCACAGGTTTCATCCCAAACACACAAACATACATCCACACATACGCACACAAAACCCCGAGGGATGAGTGTGGCATCTGCCCCGGACTCGGTGCCAAAACAAGGGGAAAGAAAAACCCTGCTGCTCAGAGCGACAGCCTGCCAGTCGACCGCACTGAAGACCCTGGCAGGCATCACGGTTCAGCTGAGAGATGCTGATAATATCCACCTGGGTTTGCCTGTAGACACCTTCAAAGAATGCCATTTTTCTAGAAAAACGGCCAGGGCCTTAAAAGCAGCCTGGCGTATGAGCGCAATATGCCTTGAGACCGAGCA
Source organism: Hypophthalmichthys molitrix (assembly GCA_037950675.1). NCBI lineage: Eukaryota > Metazoa > Chordata > Actinopteri > Cypriniformes > Xenocyprididae > Hypophthalmichthys > Hypophthalmichthys molitrix. Next base: position 9,379,516 of record CM075501.1, on the reverse strand, counting down.
TTATCTGTTACGAAGGAGACCTAACCTCATTACTCTGCACTTGCCGTATGAGATGTCTGAGGAGTTAATGGAGGTTATTAGATTCGACCCCTCGATTTGGGTCTCAGGCAGCCACTGTAATTATTTCGGTGGGACTGATGGATGACGAAGTGGAGCTAAAGGTTTCGGTTGTCATTTTGGTCAGTCAGGTTTCATAAAGACACCGAATGATGATTCACATGTGGGAACTGAAAATCATCATTCTCAGAGTGTCGAGGCGCAAGGTGTTCCCAATTTCAGGCCAAACGAGAAAAAGTCAAGACAGATAGATTTAACACTGCAATGTCTCGGGCGGCTCTCTGGATCTTTGAGCATTCTCAATGACCTAACAATTCAGACAAAAACTTTTCATCCAATTGGAATTTAGAGCAAGGGCTGAATCCAGAATCCAGGTTGCTTTGCAGAAATTTGGGTGGTCCTTGTCTCCTGATGCCATATACCAAGCAGCAACAATGCAATATCAGGTGGATATGTTGAGGAGGAAGCTGGATGGGATGGGAGATCTGGCCCCCCTTCAATTTACTGACATATGTAGTACATGTGTTGCATTCTTCATTTTTCCACCCCCATTATGCGAAGAAGCCCAGAAGGCCCTGTTTACACCTGGTATTAAGATGCATTTTGTTCGATCAGATCACAAGTAGACAAGGGAGACACATTCCCGCTTACACCTGATGTTTTAATCCGTCTCTTTTGTCCACTTTCTATCACTTCTGTCCTGATTTCTTCAAGGGGAGGGTCTATGGGTGGCTAAATGTATGGGCTTTTTTTCAGATCTAATGCATGAAATAAGCTCACACAGTTTACATATGAACGTGAAAGGAGACAACGGAAAACATACAGAGAGTATCAGCTTTTGTTTCTGCTCTGACAGACACAAGACCACGGAGAATGCGGTGTGTGTTCAAAATCAGTAGTGTCTGTTGACAGAACATTGTGCTTTGTATGTTTTTCGTCTTCAAAAAAAAAAAAAAAACAAACAAAAAAAAACCTTTGGTCTGGCTATCCTGTCTGGCTAGCGTGCTTCCCATAATGTTTACGCTTTAGTTCAGTAGGCGGAGAGTGGGCGGTCTTTTGTAGCTGTTCGAACACATTTGACCACATGAGCGTCTACACTATGAAAGCAATCCGGTCAAATGCATTTTCGACTACCTCTGAAAGTGGTTGAAAGTGGACAAGCTCAATATGTTTTAGACCCCGTTTACACCTGTATTTAGTGTCTTCCACTTGTGATCCCATCGACCAAAACCCATCTTAATACCAGGTGTAAACAGGGCCTAATAAGGTTAGGCACAACGTGTAAAACGTGTAAAACGTGTAAACATCACAATGTAAATTGCCTACCCTGTATACTGGCAATTTACAATGGCTTCGAAAACACCATCATATGTGACCCGTGCTGGCAAAAAGAGTCGAAATGCTAATTTTGGGCTACAGCCAAAACAAGTGAAAAATTTCAATTTTGGTCGAATTTGAGGTTTTCACAAAAATGAATTCATTAAGCCCTCATCTAGCGATCCTAATGCTCCAAATAGCAATTAAACACCTAAAAGTGTCATTATTTGTATGTTTTCTGAGGAGTACCTTTCCCTTGTCCATGAAAATTGCTTTTTCTCTGCTCGCTTCTCGACGACTGGCGCTTCTTCTCAGCACAAGTGTGGTATCGTTTTAAAGCACAGCATTCCAACTTGTGAATATTCATTGTAAATTCTCGATGAGTCATGAGTCAGAGCCAATGAAATGAGATTTTCAAACTCATGATGATGCAAACAAAATGATCTTAATCGTGCTAACAGACAGATCCGAAGCGCGATCAAAGACACCTCAAACAATGCACAAAGATGCCCCAGACAACGCGCGACCCCGATATACACCTATTCACAGAATTACAGTATTTTAAAATATCTGTCTGGTATTTACGCAAACAATATCTGTTATGTCTTAAGTGAACATTTGGTTAACTGTTGGGGGAAACATCTGATGTGTAACATTATATTAGATCTTAATATATAGGCTGTCTGTTTCAGTAATGTTAATCAAACAATTGTAGTATCGTGGAAAAATAAGTTGAAAATATTTTTTTTTCCCATAGATATTTGGTTTTGACTTGGTTTGTGCCAAATCTGGTGTTATTGCCAGGGGTTTTGGTTGCTAGGTGATTTTGTTTTGGAACCTTCAGAAAACTTTAAATCAATTTTTCTCAAAATAGACTTTGCTGACTCTATCAACTTCAAACAGATGTAGCTCAGTCATTTTTTTGTCTGATTCCAAAAAATCATACATCATTTTTTTTAATAGAGAATTTTTGAAATTTTGCTCACTGCGACTCTTTGCCAGCACAGGTCACACATCTTTGAGACAGCATTCAAGAGACTCTTTAAGACCTTGAAGGTTTGGTTGTTTTGCTGAACTTTTAGTGGCCTCTTTTTATCTATTGAAGTCTTGCAGAGAAGCCCTGAAGCTTTCCAAGAAGGTTAGGCAGAGTACATAGAGATATTTCAACTTTTGTCACATTACTATAAAATGTATTTGAGGTGCGATCCCTGGTGTGAATATAATGGCAATTTCAAACAGGCTCAAACAATCAGATTTTAGAGCTTATTCAAGGTTGAGTTGCTCTGCAGAACTTCTGGTGGTCTCCCTCTTAATGCCTTGTGGAGAAGTCTTGAATATTTCCACAAAGGTTATAGTCATGTAATAGTCATACAGTCAGAGGATAAACCTTCAAAAGCACTTACGTCAATGATAGAAAGGTATTCAAGTGCTTATTTCCTATGTCACACTGAGCTGTGCTCAAGAGAAATGAGTGCAAGAAGACGTCACGTTCCAGTTCTCAGTCTTTAAGCACCTCAATGCCGACCTACTTGATGCAAAGCTTTAGGCTGACCTTTTGACTTTAAAGTAAGTTGTAGTTTTATTAACGATTGCATCATCCTAAAACTAAGCTCTGGGGCTGACCATGCACACTTCAATTTGCTATCATTCTTAAAGCATGTGCTGCATACTGTTGTCTCAAAGGGGTCGTAGTAATCCTGGGAACATGGCATGTGCTCTGCAGAGAGGATCCACAGTAGATCCAGGTCAGCTGCGAGGTCTCAGCTGTAGTAATAGGCTTCACCTGTCATCGGGCATAAGGTCTCCTGCCTGGCACACGCACGCCCCTCACCCACCACCCCCAGTAGATATCAACTTAACCAGCCCACTCATGCGTATCCTGCTTCGAAAAACACTCAGTCTGTCAGCTTCTGTTACACCCCTCTATTTCTCTCACTCTCTCTCTTTCCCCTCACCCAATCAGCTGTATATTGCACATCTGAAGCCCTGGAGGTGTAAATTAAAGACAGTGATGTGTCCTGGGTGACTGCATTCCAGAAAATGTCTTCAGTCAACTGAGTTTGTTTTTTTAGTGTACTTTCCCAAAAGATGACGTCTCTGGTGGATATAATGCATGCAAATTTTAAAATCGGAATTTACATTTAAATTTGATAGAGTTCTAATTTTAAGAGGTTAAGTTTTAAAAGTTAGGCACAATGCAAAATGATGTCACAAATTACATAACTACATAATTTAATTGATTTAAAGTCACATTTGCACATACCCTGTATATTGGCAATATGCAATGGCCTTGAACTTATAATTATATTTTTGAGACAGTATTCAAGTACATTTCTCCACACGTGCATTTTCTCACGCAGTGAAAAAAAAATCGCGACGCAAAGATGACACAGACAAAACGCTGACAGACAAGGTAGAGCAGGTTACTTCTGATATGAAACAAAGTCCCAGCTTTAAAATTTTGTCAATTTTATTATGAAATTAAAAAAAATAAATACTGTTTCATGGCTTTTAAATGTGGCGTGACAGATTGCTGTAGTGCCTCAGTTCAAGCAACACATGAACATATAGCCTAATCTCTTCCTCTTTACTACCAGTTATAGCACTAAATAAACAAGAATGAACATTAGAAGGTATGTTGAAAGATACAGTACAACTAAAGCCCAAAGTATACTTCACTTTTTATGCGTATGCGAGGGTCAGTGTACAGTGCAAGTGACGTGAATTTCGTCATCAGAAGAGTAGGCGCACTGCCAGATTTTTGTAAGGTCGCACATGCGCATTTAATTTTTTTTTTTTTGCAGTAATTAGTTTATCCACAAGATGGCAACCATGCCCTGGGGGCGTCAATTCACAAGGTAGTCAAAGAAAAACTGCATAAACAGAACAGACCGGAACACATGCAAGCTACAGCAACAATAGAGGCCTACATAGACAAGATTGTGCGAAGAGGTTAGAAAGTACCCTTATTTGTACAACTCTAGCATGAAATGAAATGTTTACATGGTGATGAACTAGTGATGAGAGATGCAGTTCAAAACTGCATATGTGTCAAATGGGCTTCACTGAAATGTATCATGTCTCATGGAATCGCTCAATCAATGTTTCAACCAAGAAAAGACGTCATTAAAACAGTATGTCACTTAACGTTACATTTACCACAGGAAAGCCTTTCAATGACCGGCATGTTGGTTAGCTAGAAAAACTCTAGAAAGGAGCATTTTGCTAATGCTAAATGTATGCACTATATTACATGTTTGTTATATTTTTACTCCTATATTATTAAAAAAAAATATTATAACATTATTATTATAAAAACTTCCTTATATGCAATTGTATACAAACAGTTGTTAATTTTAACCTTTAATAATAATACCAAAAACAATAATAATACCAAATACAATTTAAGTTAAAATGTAATTTTTAAATTTACATTTTTTAACATTATTTAACTTTTTAGGTATGTAATTTCAGATCCACCATGAAAGAATTTTCAAAAGGAACTGCAAAAGCAACTGCCTGTCATTGGTCTACAAACAAAAAGCCACGCCCCAAACTCATGCCATTGGTCCAGCCACAGTTGCTATGCCGGGCTGATTGAGATGCTGAAACAAACAGCAGCGTTTACACTTTTAAGGAGAATCAACCTACAATTGGCTTACTTATAGTTGTCTCTACATATTAAACGTGGATAGGAATAAGTATTAAACATCAAAAAATAATTACACATTTTACATTTACATTCCACATTTCAGATGCTTAAATTCCATGTCAATGCTTTTTGCATACAGTTCTTTGAGGTTTGTACCTAATAGGACATATACTCAGCGTATTTAATTGTATTTACTGTAAGTTGAGCTGTACACTCAATTAAACCTCATTTCGTTAGTGTCAGTGGCACATTTAGCCACTTCAAGCTTAATAATTGACCTTCCAAAAGGCTTTGTCTTACATTTTCGAAGTCTCTGCTTCAGTGTTTTGAAAATTCATGGATATTCAGGCAACACAGAACAAGACCAAAATTCTAACGACAAAAATCCATGTGAGGCTGTCTGACCAAGTTTAATCGCACGCCTCCAGAGCTGAATGTGATAGAAAAGCAGCTCAGTTGACTCAAAGAGCTAAGAGTAACTCTGGGAGTGTAAGAATAAAGGGATACATCACCCTGCAGTCTTTCCCGTTTTTGCACTGAAACAGCTACGCCGCTGCATTTCCAGCATGTATGCTGCTCAATAATTCAACTGTTTGTACCTGTGAAGTGACGGGGTCTCATTCTGAGGCCCTAAACTAATGTATAATTAAATGGCAAGCCACATGAAAGTGCATATGAAATCAAGTCAGGATCTCCTTATAGATTCAGCCTGCCGGAGCCATAGTGGCACCACCTGGAATGTTTGGTTTATTTTACTAAGTAGATTCTTTCAGCATTGCAAGTAAAAATGTTTGATGGTGCTTGCCATGTCATTTGATTACTTTTAATGTTAAACTCAAGAGAAGTTTGTTTACTGTGATGACGTATTTCCTATTGGAACACAAAGTTTGATGAGGCATATCGAAGGGGTTGTCCTTTTTTGCTAACATCAGCAAGTAGCATAGATACTATAGCATACTAACATCCTACTCTTACCATTTCTGCAGTATATAAAAAAGTAAAAGTATTAGCTAGTTCTGCCATGAAACTCTAGGCGGCGCAGGTCTTTAACTCATTTGGTAGCGATGACATCATTATCTACACAGCACTCAGCAATCTGCAGCATGCTTTCAGAACCCTCCTCCTTCCCCAGCTCCACCTGTGTATATCTGCTATGTGGTTAGTTCATGTATGTTACATACAGTAGCGATATATATATATATATATATATATATATATATATATATATACATACACACACACATACACATATACACACACACTCAAATATTTCAGTAGTTTGAGTGTATAGGGAGACTCGATTACATCATTAGTATTGATTTATGGGAGTGGGCAGAGCTAAAGAGTTCTTTTGGTGTAATTTGCTTGTTTCAATTCTCTGATTAGTGGAGATTATTCTATCGCTTTTGTGGTGTTAACCCTGATAGCCACAAGACCACGACGAATACAGTGTGTATTAGAAATCAGCCAACAAAGTTTTCATACCGTCTGGCTAGTGCGTTTCCCATAATGTTTACGCTTTAGTTCAGTAGGCGGAGAGAAGATGGTCTTTTGTGGCTGTTTGAAAGCATTTGACCACATGAGTGTCTACACCAGTGGTTCTAAAACTTTTTTCCCAGTGGGCCGCACTATGGTCCAAGTGCAAGTCTCACAGGCTGCATATCATTTACATATAATGTCAACAATGAAAACCAATCGGATTTAATGATATGGTATTAGCAGATATTATTATTATACCTAGATGTTGCACACACAGAGGAGTCTGTGTTTTCTGGTGGCACATATGGTATTTTATTTCTGTCACACTCTGCAAAATCAACAAATACTATAAGAAATTCGTTTTTGTTTCACAATGTGTTGAAATGACTGGCAGTGTGACTTCTTCATATAAAAGTGAAACTCTCTTGTTCAATAAACTCACCTTACACAATCTCCTGATATACAGTATGTCACAGAAAATGAGAACAATGTATTCCAGCAAATAAAAACTTACATAATAAAATAAAACTTACTGGCATTACAGTCATCAGATAATAGTGCTTAATGAACGTACACAAAAATGTATACAAGCACTTTAAGTAACTCTGGATGTAAATTCTCTCCAGCAGCATCGTAACAGTCACCAAACAATGACAGAATGTTATATAGGCCTCAAACTCCTTAATAAGCAAATATTCCTCAACTCTTTTTACAAACAACATTGAGCACATTGTAATTAGAATCTCTGACAATATCAAGCATTCTGTCTCGCCACAATCCCTCAGCCGTGGGTGCGCCGATGCAGTTATTTTTATCGATTTAAAATACAAGTAGGCCTACATCAAACAAACACATCGAATTCACATGTCTTTTGACATTGTAGGTTTTGCATGCCAAGTACAGAGCAAACAAATGCCGCCCATCTCGCTCATTGACAGCAAACTGATTCTTCTATTCTTACCTTCGTTGCTGATGCTACGACTCTTCTTGTTTGCAATGTGTTGCTTTATTAGTATGTTCCTCATTTCGTTTTTCTTCTCTAATAACAAATTTTACCATTTTGATCACTAAATTTACAAAAAATAACGGCTACTATTAGAATTCTGCCAAAGCGACCGCTAATGAGTACTCAGTATATAGTAGGTCTGCGCATGTCTGAAAATAAATGATCACCAAAATTATTTAATATGACAAAAACATTAGAGTTCAAACTTATATTCATTTAAAATATTTTAATTTAATTTAATTAAAAAACAAAAATACATTGTAATAGTAGAATTTATTTTTAAAACGTGGTCTGCATATTGCGGGCCGCATTTGCATTCGTAACGGGCCGCATACGGCCCGCGGGTTGAGAACCACTGGTCTACACTCTGGAAGTGGTTGAAAGTGGACAAGCTCAAAACGTTTTAGATCTCGTTTACACCTGTATTTAGCGTCATCCACTTTTGAACCTACCGACCAAAACACATCTTAATACCAGGTGTAAACAGGGCCCTCATGTCACAATAAGAAACATTTGCAAACTATGTCTTTCTTTGCTTTCAAATCAAGCCTAGGATGTTCCCTATATTTTGGAAGTGTGGAAACAAGCACGACAGACGCAGGTTAACTAGTGCTGCTCAGATCTTTGCATCTGTCCTACACCAAGTTGTAATATCTCCACCTTGCAGGCAGCAACAGGGGCAGCTTAGAGCTGTGTGCTCTCCTCTGAGCTGACTGTGAAGTTAAGACTGTAGTGTCAGTCTTTCTATTCTGTCTTTTCCCCCCAAGAATGAGTGTGTGGAGTTGGTAAGTGAACGCATTACGCCCGAAGCTGGGAGAGTAAGATAAGAACCTCAAAGCAGATCTATACATCCAAGAGTGAGCAGGCAATCCGGAGAATAGAAACTCGACGAATTCTATGGATTTCGCAGCACGGATTTTCACGAGAAGTGTGTAACGAGCTACTGAGTCGTCCTATTAGCATAATGTTGATGGTAAAAGTGGAGGAGTAGATAAATGGCAGAGCATTACTCTGGTTAAATCTCTTTTCTGGAGGAGCCAGATGCCTCTTTTGCATCAGATGGTTGTAAAAGTAATGCCTCATTTCACATATTCATTCCCCAAAAATTGAATCGACTTGCATTCCGACTGCAAGAACACTTAATTTCAGTCAATTGGTAATAAACAGCATGAGTTTTAATTGATTTCACCACAAGCTGAGAGCAGTTCAAAATAGTGTTCAGATAGTCTTCTTCTCAACAATTGTTTTGCAATTACTTTCCATATACGAGGCACTATGTGACTCAAGTCCATGTTGTCATTTCATTTCACCATTTCTCTTGCCCCCCTCTGTGTGAAATGATGACAGTCTTAGAAATATTAGGAAACGACGATAGTCGTGACTTCCTGTCATGATGTCATATCTATGATTATCCTTTAGTCAGTGCTCAAAGTCTGAAATGCAGTTATATATATATATATATATTACATTAAAATGTATTATATATAAAAATACATAAATATATAATGTACAAACAATACATATATAGACTTTTTAATTAAATATATATAGAACCCTGTCATATAAACATCACATAAAATCAAGTGTGATTGGTGGTTTCATTTGTCAGTCAGGTAACACTTTCATATCTGAACTAGGGGTGTAATGATACCCCCATGTCACGATTCGATACATATCACGATACTGAACTCACAATACGATGTTATTGCAATACTACTAAACATATGTTAAAAGGATAACAAAAAATGTACTGTTGATTAAAATGCTAAATTTGATATTACATTGGTAGTGGAAATAAATAGGCTTGGACAATGCACAGGACAATAGTGACACCAGAATAAAAATACGGAGTGTCTATTTACACTAAGTGCAAATATAAAAAAAATGAAAATAATGTTCTAAAAGTATAAATAAACTGCGAACGAGTGTTTAATAATAGTAAAAGTGTTTATTGGGTAGAGTTAGGGGAAGGTGTAGGGAAGGTTTTCATTCTCCCAATAAGGCAGCATCCATTTAATAATTTGAATAAATATAATCATTTACACTATGATATTATTGCATCCTGTTAATGTACAAAAATACTGAAGTGCAAATAGTATCTGCCAATATAAAGTATAGATAACAGTAAATAGTAATTAGATGCTATTGCAAAGAACTGATAATTTTACATGGTGTAAATAGAATCTATCGCTATTTTCACCTAGTGTAAATAGCATATCGCTAAGAAAATGCTGCTCGTCACTTAGTGTAAATAGTATATGTTGCTATTTTCACTTAGTGTAAATAGCCGCTGCCATAAAAATATTCATGATTCTAATGCTGAAATACAGATTTATTTTAGATGAATATGTTTATCACTCACTAAATATATTTAAAATAATGTAGGTCACTTTTTACTGGAAACACAAGACATTTGGCATTATCAGGACACACAAATATTCCCCCATTGCATTATTATACGTAACATTCAACATTATACTACGGGGCTGTTGAATGCTCGAATCTGATTGGTTGACCAACATTCTAAGGTGTGCAATTATTTTCAGGGAAACGCACGGCTAAAGTAGTTCTAGCAGGTCTTGACCGCATTGCAGTTCCATATCACTTCGCCAAATGTTTTCAGTTATTTCAATAGGTCCTTACAACCTACAACCGCAAAAGAACCAAAACCCAGGATGAAAACGACATATTATTATTATTGTCATGGTTTTTGCCACAAAATACGTTTGATTGTGTCACTCAAAAAAAAAAAAGATTTTTTGATGCTGTTCACTTTATTTAAACAACTTATTTTGATTCAACACCATTGTATTAGGTTTCTGGTTCAAATTGAATTGCTTTGTATTAAATTGACTTGAAACAATTACTTTTTGACTTAACTTGAAGTTTTCATATTAAAATAACATGTTTCAATCAAGTAAACTCAACCAGGACTCAATCAAACAGGACTTTCACTTCCCATCATGCTTTGCAAATGGGCTGATCTAGGAGAGTAAATGTTATTTTAAGCAGTTTTTAGCAACATGAAAAAATGGAGAGACTTTTTAATGGTTACTGTTCTATTATGTTGGTATTTAAAAGTTTCTGTTATGTTAATAGTTTTGGGGTTACCATTGTGGTGAAGTGTAGAACATGTCCTTGGGTTGAGGACATGCTAACAACAATTAAAGTTGTTTTAGTAATAAAAACAACTATTTTGGGCATGCCATAGATGGAATAAAATCATCTTCTGGCTAACACCTAACAATAAGAGTCTTTACTGAGTAAAGATTTTGTGAAAGTTGTGAAAATTGTTCTTGAACGCATTCACTAAATTAACTAATCAATTTTACTTGTTTTAATTTCTGTTTGAAATTAATTTTAGGATAATTAAACTTAATGATTTTGGACAAAATTAAGAATGTTAACCTGATTCAACTAAATGGCATTGAGTTAACCTTATGTAATAAATTTAAGTTAACTGAAATTAATAATGTTAATTAAATGCAACATAACCAGGTTACGTGGAACCTGTTGACATAAAAAAATTAAGTAAATCCAACGTATCATTTTTTTGAGTGTACTCTCTCTCTAGTACGGACACACTCGCACAGAAGCGTTTGGTCAGCGCTGCTCTGATGAATTAATCAGTAAAATAGTTTAGCAACTTAAGATACATGACTCACCAGCGAGGTAATAACTGTGCGGTTCTTGAGATAAATTTATAGTTTCGCTATTAGTAGACACTGCTGCCATGAGAGACGCACACTCATGTAGGCTAATTCGCATATGCTGCTTATTCTCTCTCTCTCTCTCTCGAACTGTGTTAATAACTGTATCACGGTATTATTCTGCTATCAAGGCTCAAGCCTTCGTTACTAGTTCTGAAATGACGTTTTGGAATTAGCAACAGAGGCTTGGGATGAGATGCGTAGTCCCACACACAGAAGTGTTTTAAACCTGACAAATGTTTTGAAATACAACATCAGAACAGTGTCTTGAGGTGTGGTTACCGTAGTATAAGCGGAATAATTGACTCCAGGCCGTTGAATTCTTAGAAAATAATACACCGAATAATTTAGTACTGACACTAAAACTCTGTAAACTTGAATATTTTCTCACAGTAATTTGTTTTGGGTGAAATATGCACAACACATATTGTCACTATCCACGATACGATATTGTTGCATTTCTGTATTGCGATATATTGTGACACCCCAGTCTGAACTGGTGTTTTTTGGCCATATTATTCTGCAATATGTACCAGTTTTAATAGCAAAACTTATACATGTGAGACTAGACGTTGTGTGTGAGCAACAGACTGCATTGTTGAGTAATGGAATAATCGTAATATTTAGCAAATAGCACCTGCAGCTAAAGTTGTTTGCCGAAACATATTTTTGAGCTGATAGTGTTTTAACAATTCATAAAAATGAATAAAGATGTCGATTTGGATAGAATAGTTCATGCACTTTTAATGACCTGACCATCAAAGACTCCTTTTCATGAATTTTCAGCGCGTCTCCACCATTAGGTGAATACATTAAGTGGCTAATCAACAATGAAAACAAAAAGACCCCAAGCTCCCTCATACTGTATAATTAATCACACAGTACAAGTAATTTAATGATGGAACTCATTTGCTTCAGATCCACATCAATATTGAAGCAAGATCACTAAAAAAACTGAACGACAGGCTCCCGTGACAGAAAATGACAGCGTACCCTGGATACAGTCAGTGCTGGTTTTGGGGTTTGGGTTAGGGAGGGGTCGCAGCACACACACACACACACACAGTTCCCCTGAAGAATGGAAGCACTGTGTCACGGCCTCCGGTTTGCTAACCAGGGCTGGGTCTTTAACAGGGAGGGACTCTGGGCGCCTACATTTAAAATATATGAAAGTAAATAGGAGGGCAAAAATAGAATCTGTGGTCTTTAGGAAACACCACAGAAAAAAAAAAGTAGAGAAAGAGAGAGGAGGCAATAAAGGGAAGTTGAGAAATTCAGAGTAATGTAATATTTTAGTCTGCTGCGCCCCAAAGAAATTAAAATCACATGTGCTGCAGAAAATATACTCATTGTCAAGCATGATGCATTACAGTAGTCTTTATCTCTACATTTTTAGTGATATTTAAGCGAATTTGACAATATTTTTTAATTATAAAATGTGTAATTCTGCTTCTAAATGATGTTATGTTTTGCATTTCAGTCATGATATCCACCTTATTTTACAATGCGGAAGTAAGCGATTTCCTGTGAACGTGCAAGACTTCATTAGCTGCTAAGAATAAAGTCCAGTAAACAGTAAAACTATTTGCACTGCAAATCTGTGTGTTTATGGATATGATAATAAATTAAAAATCATATAACACACAGAGTACCTGTTTGCAACATCTATCAGCATAACTGACTGTTTTGGTCCAGATAAAATAACTAAGCAACTGAAATCGAAAGCATTGCATATTCAAGTTAAAATCATCCATGCCCGCACTTACGTTAAAAATACATTTCAGGTGTCTGAAAAGAGGGTAAAAACAGGTTTCAAAGTGCACATTTTTGAAAATGATACCGTTATTGTCGCTGTGTAAACTACAAAAATGCAAATTTGTGAAAACAATGACGTGATGCGAATTATGTGTTCCTTTATAGGCTCAAAGTGTTTTTTTTATAAAGTGACATCGCCAACTACTGGCCTGGCATGAATAATACAACGTTTTTAGTCATTTTCGCAGATCCATGTGAACGGGGATTGTTTGTGCAGGGATTGTCTGTGCACAAAACTTTTCTAAAACGCAAAAGAAAAACTTTTCTGTTTTAGTACATTGTCGTTGTGTGAACATACTTTTAGTTTACATGTCAGAAACTATACCTTCTAGCAGAAGGCTTGTACTTAAAGGTGGGGTAAGCGATATTTCAAAAACACTGTTTGGAAGTTAGTCAGACTGACACACCAGCAAACAACAACAAATGTGTAGCCAATCAGCATTAGGGGGCGTATGACGTCGAGGAGAGAGAACGAGCAAGAGGGAGATTTGAAGAAGGACTGCAGAAAGAGAGATAAGACATAATACAAAAGAGAAAAGCTCAGAAGAATATCACTGGAATGAAAGGTTATGACTGGGCAAGATCTTTAGGACCCGCGTTAATGTTAGAAAAGCTGGAGAGAGCTAAGCGGGAAGGCCTGAAAACAGAGGCGGAGGCTGCTTTAATTCCACCCCACACATGAGTAACACTGGGTTTGAGTGTCATTGATTGTCTGGAGCTGCTGTGCTGTTGGCGACTAACAACAAACTCTTGTTTGTATTTACTCTTGTGTACTGCATGTTCATTTTTTGTGCTTTCTTGTCGTTTGTTCTTCATCTGCGCTTTCTTTTTCGTAAAGCATTATTTTGTTACACATCAGCTGTGATAAACAGACATCCACTCTCAATGAAGAGAGGGGTGTGTATGTTTGGGTTTATTTCAAATATCAACAATGTCAGGCAGCGTTTTTGAAATATCGCTTACCCCACCTTTAATGAATTTTCCTGATAAAATAGAGTTGAATTGAAAAATGAAATGAAAAATTGTGTCCTAATATTTTTATTTATGTGGTAACTGCTTGGTAGAAGTAATAACCATTAGCACAGAGCACAATGTAGCACAGCCTCTTAACTTAACTTAATATTCCATGTTCAATACAATTTGAGCTCGATAGACAACGTTTGTGGTAAAATTTATTTTGACTTGTCCCCTTTTTTAACGCAAAATCTGTTTTACAGTTAGGCACTTACAATGGAAGTAAAAGGGGCCAAACTATAAACATTAAAATACTCCATTTTTCAATGATGTAAACAATGTAAACAATGTAAGATGTAAACAATATGTGCGTGTGTTGTTAACATGATATTATTGTAAAACAAACAAACAAACAAAAAACTTACTAATCTTTACTGTATAGTTATATTCGATTTTCAGCATTCAATTTTTGAAGTTTTGATGTCATGACAATATAACGGCTAAAACCTAAAAGCGATCGTAAAATTGTTGAGAAGAACTTCCTAGCTTAAATAATACACAAGTTTTAACACAAGAATTAATGCAAGTGCTTTTATAAAGTTATAAACTTCATATATCTGAATTTAAATCCTCTAAAAATTGTCTCAATTGACCTCAATGTCATCATAACCTCAGCTGAGCTTAACATGGAATATATGTATTTTTAAATAGTCCATATAAAGCTCATACTAGCTAATGTCTCCAGTAACAAAGTGAATTTAGATTCGGGAGAAAAAACATCTGTTTCGTTCTCACTTTGTGTACACTCTCACAATAAACAAGATGGTGAATCATTAATTACAGTAAAGTGGAACTTAGTCATCTCTCCAAACATGCTTACTCAGAAATGCATGACGAAGAAATGCAAGTTTTATAATAGTATAGACAAGTATCTATAAATCACTGAGAAAACTGCAGGGTGTTCATGGATAAACAGAGGTGGTGTTGATTTGCTAACTCGTTTCAAGTCCCCATGTTTCATGAAAACACTTGTTTAGGTGTTGTTTCTGTCAGGGCTTCTTTATTGTTTAACGTTAACGCTCATGTCCATTAGTGCTAGATGTTTAAGAAGACAACCAGACTGCTTTTAAGTCCACACGCATGTCCTCATCATGGTTTGCCGCCTGTCTACTATTATTAAAACTTGGCAAACCCCCAAACACGCTCTAGCACGTGAAGCGTAAGCCCACCTAGCATAAAGGCTGGCAGCGATTTTTACCCAGCACGATGCTATCAGTCCTGGCAGCTGCGTTGTGCTAGCAGGCGCCATCCAAAACACGAAGGCTGGGGGAGGTAGAGCATGCAGAGAGGATGTGGAAGTGGTTAAAACCGTTGAGGCCGTGGTTGAGGAGGTAGTGTCATGCGGCCACTGCTGGGAAACAGTCGTTAACTGGGTGTAAAAGTCACTATTTCGTTCATAACAAAACAGAGATGAAACTTAGAGGTACAGGCCAATCTTTTAGCCAGCCGATAGTGAGAAAGACAGATTCGTTCCAAAAATGTGCTAACTACCAAGTTCACATATGTGTCTTGCTTTCAAATTACTGTCTGGAATGACACATCACGCTCACAATGACACAGAACCTTTTGATTCTCTAACAAATTAAATTGAAACTTTCTACCAACAGGGTTCAAATCAATATATATTTTATAATAATATATTTATATATATTTTAATTTTGTATCCTGTTGGTACAATATGTATAGATTTTTAACAAGTGTTCATTGAAAAGAGGAGCTTACTCTCATTAAGTAAATATTATATATATATGTTTTGTTGTATTTTTATTTTCTATTCATTTTATGAGCGTTTTTGCAGCCCTGTTACCACGGTTTGAGCCTTTATAGTTTAAAACTTTGATTTGTATGACTGACAAACATTAAATAAACATCAAATTTACATTTATTTAACTAAAAAATATTCAGGGGCTGTATTCACAAAACATCTTAAGGCTAAAAGTAGCTCCTAATTTGCAGATTTAGAAGAAACTCGTAAAAATAATAGGTGTGTCAGTGCTAAATTTAGGACGCCTACATTTTTGCTCTGAGAGTATTTCACAAAGCATTTTAATGCTAAAACTAGCTCCTAAATCTGTGAAATGTTAGGAGTAGTCAAGAGAACTCCTAAGCCACCAAGACCAAATCACAAACAATCCTAAAATGGCTGTTGGTAGCAATCTGCCTCAGCAATCCGCCCAAAGACAAAGAACCTTGAGTGCTGAACTTTTTCTTCATAAATGCAATAAATATTTTGATTTATAGATTTTAATCTGCGGTGACATAACATAAAGGTTCACGTATATACAGGAAAATTCATTGAATAGTTTAACTCAAACCCAGAGTACTCCCCCGTATCCTGGGAACAGGAACCAGCTGAGAGTGAGGAGTCAGGGTGGGGACAGTCAAGTTTGGAATCTGTAAGATTTTTAATGTTTTAAAAAGAAGTTTCATCTGCTCACCAAGGCTGCATTTATTTAATTAAAAATACAGTAAAAACAGTAATATTGTGAAATATTATTACAATTTAAAATAACAGTTTTCTGTTTGAATATATTTTAAAAAGTAATTTATTCCTGTGATGGCAAAGCTGAATTTTCACCATCATTACTCCAGTCTTCAGTGTCACATGATCCTTCAGAAATCATTCTAATATTCTGATTTGCTGCTCAAGAAACATTTATGATTATTATCAATGTTGAAAACAGTTGTGTACTTTTTTTCAGGATTCCTTGATGAATAGAAAGTTCAAAAGAACAGCATTTATCTGAAATACAAAGCTTTTGTAACATTATAGACTACCGTTCAAAAGTTTGGGGTCAGTAAGAATTTTTATTTTTATTTTTTTGAAAAGAAATTAAAGAAATTAATACTTTTATTCAGCAAGGATGCATTAAATCGATCAAAAGTGACAGTAAAGACATTTATAATGTTACAAAAGATTATATTTCAAATAAATGCTGTTCTTTTGAACTTTCTATTCATCAAAGAATCCTGAAAAAAAAAAAAAATATTGTACACAAATATTTTGTAGAATTGTCACAATAAATGTTTCTTGAGCAGCATATTAGAATGATTTCTGAAGGATCATGTGACACTGAAGACTGGAGTAATGATGCTGAAAATTCAGCTTTGCCATCACAGGAATAAATTACTTTATTAAATATATTCAAACAGAAAACAGTTATTTTAAATTGTAATAATATTTCACAATATTACTGGTTTTACTGTATTTTTAATTAAATAAATGCAGCCTTGGTGAGCAGTCGAAACTTCTTTTAAAAACATTAAAAATCTTACCGATTCCAAACTTTTGACCAGTAGTGTGTGTGTGTGTATATATATATATATATATATATATATATATATATATATATATATGCCTCCTCTCAAACTGACTAGATGGACCATCTGAACATGCTCCTCCCAAACTTTTTATAATCGTTGTTTGTCGCTTGAATTCTGCAATCTCTGGAGATGCAGACATGTAAGAGGCTGACAATTAGCTAAACATATACTTGTTTAATTAGTGACACTTAGCCTACATTTTAAAATCTTTTTGAATATGGCTACATGGTACCCTGTTCTACAATATTTCTTTGATTAAATCACTAACAGAGACTCCTCCTCTATCAGCCAATCACTGTGTGCATAGTTAATGAGTGTGTTGACATTATCCATAGCAACGAGGTCAACCCCACCCATTTTCTTAGCTTAAGACTTCTCTCTATTCCTTAAGTTTCCTTAAGTTTGCTCGAACTGTGCCAGAGCACGCTTGACCTCTAAAGCCCGGTGTGTTTGACAAGTGTGATCGCTCCGTTCCGTGCCTGTGCACGGTTCGTTTAGCCGGCCCTGGCCCGCTTGGAAGAGGTGGGCCAGAGCGCGGTTCGGTTGGGCTCGAGCGTGGTTTGCATGCAGTGTGAACGCTAACTGTGCCAGAGGATGGAACAGTTACTACTTTGGTGTGCGCTACTGTCATCATTATGACGGCAAACATCTTTATTACTACTTTGATAGTACGCTTATCAATTCATGTAATTAATTCGAGTGTATTTGGGTTTATAACGGGTCTGATTCTCACCTTATTGATGAACAGGAATAGTAGTTTGCGAGTAAAGCTGCAAATTCCTCCATTAACGTCAGCTGCCTTGTAATAATCCTCTCATACGTGCTACTGAAAATCGCTGTGCGGCATAAATTATAAATAGCCTATATTAGGCAGTATCTTAGCGAAAGTGCATTTCGTCCTGTTTTCTTCCCTGAACAATCGCGCTCGGGCTCGGTTCAAGGCAACCGTGCCTAGTGTGAGTACACCTTTAGCGAAGAACTTTTACTGCTATTTAGGAGAACTCTTAAAATCTTTTGTGAATACAGCCCCAGAACAGTATCAGGGTGACAAGTAACAGGGTTTCAAATTTAGCCAGAAGTACGCTAGTTTGGGATCAAATGTTGGTTTATAGTGACTGATGAACTTTTAATTCCTATAAATTTGATAATTTTTTTTTTTGTTGGTTTTTTTTTTTTTTTTTTTTTTTACAAAAAATGGGTAACAGGGTTGAAGATGTCAAAATTATGATGTTGTATGATTTTAATTGTTAGATATATTTAATAAATTCAAGACTTCTGAGGTGGGACAGGCCAAAATTCAGGCTTTAAGAAGGGGATACAGGCCTTTATCTTGAAATAATCCAAACTAAATATTATATGTGTTATATTAGCAGTATATTTTACTGCTATTCATTTATATATATTATATATATGTATAATATTTATAGATCATATTTATTTTCTATTTTTGCAACCCTGTTACCACAAATTAAGACATTTTGAAGAGAGCTTAAAACTCTGATTTAGTCATTGTGCAATTTTGTAGAGATAAACGTTAAATAAATATACTTATTAATTTACTTTGCTATGCCACAACACTAACAGTTGCAGGTAACAGGGCTGCAAATTTAGTGTAGAAGTAAGCGAGTTCAATCCAATGTTCGATCCAATGTTAGCTTGTAGTAACTGATGGAATTATAATAAAAATGTTTGTTTTATATTTTTTATTCCAATAATTTGGTAACAGGGTTGCAATTATGACATATGAGTTTAATAGTTAAATAAAGTCGAGACAGTCAAGACCTCTGAAGAGGGACAGGCCAAAATCCACTTTAATATGGGATACAGGTATTTGATGTCTTTAAAACTGACCTCTTCTCATGCTAAGCTAATTTTATATCAGACAATTAAAGTCAAATAGTTTTCACAACAAAAACATAGAATTTGACCCTCTTATACTTTTAAAAAAGTAATCAGACACTAAAGTGTACCACATTTGTGGAAAGCGCCAAAAAGAAGGGTGCATATGAACAATAAAATGATTCATAAAGTAAATTACACCAACGATTAACATAAAGCAAAAAAAGTACAGTAGGCACAAGCTCTTGCACTTTTATTTAAAGATAATTTCACACCTCCACCTTCTGGCTTCAGGGTTAGTCATATCAACTAAGAGGGAAGGTGCTAGCTTGTCTGAGGCGTTGGATAAGCTCATTTGAAGACCATCACAGGCTCAAGAATAAAAGTAGGATGATTGCGTAAAGGAGACGATTAAAACGAAAACCGTAAGAGCCTACTTCTCTAAACCTGATCTCGACAGGGGGCTATCAGAGAACTCTTAATCCAAAGCTTGGATTGATCCATGACTCCCTCACAGGTTTTGATTTTGCAGGAAGCCATTCATCACCGACAAGTGAAAGGGATCATACTGTATAATTAGACCCACGTCCCTCCGTATTTGAAACCACCTCAGGCCTCTCGTCTTAAGCTTAAGATATTGAGGGTAATTGGCCTTTCTGATGTATGTTAATCCAACGTTGAAGAAACACAGTCCTTAACGTTGCGACGCCTGATTGATGGATAAGAATTCACCTCAATATTTTCTTTCACGCATTTGTATCCATATTTCTTTGACCTTCTTTAGCAGCCAATTTAAAGGTCAAACATGTTATTTCTGTTACCTTAAAGTCCCCTTCCAATTGCCATTTGTCGAAAATACGCAAATTGGCGCGTTATATAACTTGTTTCATTTCATGCATGACGAAATTATCCATACTGAAATTATTTTTAGAAATAATGAACCATTAATCCTACAAAACCAAACCTGTCTTCTTGAATGACTTTATTTACTGTGGAACCAGCATTATCTTTCTCCGGGGCAGAAGATGTCACATGAATGCAGGAAGGCTTGTTTGACTTGTGTGTACAAACTCCCCCTCTCGCTCCTGGGGGTGAGCGATGCATCAGCAGCCGTGCATGGCCTACATGCTCACTCAAGCACACTGCAGTGTGGCTCCAACCTTGCCTCTTTGCAACTGTCCTCTTGTATACATATTTCCCTTGCTTTGTGCATAACCTATGAATTTCTTGCCTTTTGTAATGCGACACAGTCGGAGCAGTTTCTCACAGAATTGTCTGAAGTATTAGTGTGTTCCTAAAAGAAAATCGTATCTATGAAGTCACACTCTTGCTTTTGTCATAATGGGTTTTATGGAGAATATTAAAGGGTTTGTTCACCAAAAAATGAAAATAATGTAATTTATTACTCACCCTCATGCTATTCCACACCCATAAGACCTTCGTTAATCTTCGGAACACAAATTAAGATATTTTTGTTGAAATCCGATGGCTCAGTGAGGCCTGCATAGCCAGCAATGACATTTCCTCTGTACTAAAAACATATTTAAATCAGTTCATGTGAGTACAGTGGTTCAATATTAATATTATAAAGCGACGAGAATGTTTTTTTTGCGCACCAAAAATAAAGTAACGACTTATTTAGTGATGGCCGATTTCAAAACACTGCTTCAGGAAGCTTCGGAGCATAATGAATCAGCGTGTCGAATCATGATTCGGATCGCGTATCAAACCGCCAAACTGCTGAAATCACGTGACTTTGGCGCTCCGAACCGCTGATTCGACACGCTGATTCATTACGCTCCAAAGCTTCCTGAAGCAGTGTTTTGAAATCGGCCATCACTAAATAAGTCGTTATTTTGTTTTTTTGGTACACCAAAAATATTCTCGTCGCTTTATAATATTAATATTGAACCACTGTACTCACATGAACTGATTTAAATATGTTTTTAGTACCTTTATGGATTTTGAGAAAGGAAATGTCATTGCTCCCTATGCAGGCCCCAAGGAACCATCGAATTTCAATAAAAATATCTCAATTTGCGTTCCGAAGATTAACGAAGGTCTTACGGGTGTGAAACAGCATGAGGGTGAGTAATAAATGACATTATTTTCATTTTTGGGTGAACTAACCCTTTAAACTGGTATACTACATGTTTAGCTTTTGAGAGCCTAACAGCAAAAGTACCACAGCTCCCACTAAACTAGAATATATAGTTACTGTTACGGCAATAAAATTGTGGTATCTTGTACTAATACTATTTTATACATCATTTTTATATAAAATAGAATATAAATAAAATATCAAAATATTATCATGGGGTGTTAAATTAATACATTTAATAAAAATATAAAAATTTACATTATTAAAAACAATACAATTTTTAAACATAAATAAAATATAGGTTATATAGGTCTCATCTCAACGTTTATTTCCAACAAGAGGTGCATCAATTTTTGGTCAAGATCATGTATTGACAATGCAAGAGTCAAGCACTCTGTAAAGTCTCCTCCAGCACATCCCAAAGACTTTCAATGATTTTAAAGGGTTAGTTCACCCAAAAATGAAAATTCTATCATTAACTACTCTCCCTCATGTTGTTCCACACCGTAAGACCTTTGTTTTTATCTTCGGAACACAAATTAAGATATTTTTGATAAAATCCGATGGCTCAGTGAGGCCACTATTGCCAGCAAGATAATTAACACTTTCAGACGCCTAGAAAGCTACTAAAGATGTATTTAAAACAGTTCATGTGACTACAGTGGTTCAACCTCAATATAATAAAATGACAAGAATACTTTTTGTGTGCTAAAAACACAAAATAAAGATTTTATTCACCAATATCTAGAGATGGGTGAGGCTTCGTTACGTCATAAGTGTTTCAGAATTTCAATAATTCACGTGACTTTGGCCGTTTGATACTCGCTCTGAAGCAGTGATTCGAAACAAAAGATTCGTAAAGCTTCATGAAGCAGTGTTTTGAAATCGGCCATCACTAGATATTGTTGAAAAGTCGTTATTTTGTTTTTTGGCACACAAAAAGTATTCTTGTCGATTTATAACATTAAGGTTGAACCACTGTACACACATGAACTGATTTAAATATGTTTTTAATACCTTTCTGGGCATCTGAAAGTGTCATCTTAGGCCTCATTGAGCCATCAGATTTGATCAAAAATATCAGGGTGAAGGTCTTACGGGTGTGGAACGACATGAGGGTAAGTAATTAATGACAGAAGTTTTATTTTTGGGTGAACTAACCCTTTGAGGTCTGGACTTTGAGCTGCCAATGTGTGAAAATTATTATTCATGCTCCCTCCCAACCTCCCAAAATAACAATAATCAGTGTATAGTGTTTTTGGTGTAAACTAGTTATCACTGTAAATCTTTGCAAGGGAGAGTACTGATTTGTATCAAATAGTTAAACAGTCAGCACAGCCTCATGTACAACAATGGTTGAAGGTGAATCATATTTACTCTTTAAATAACATTGCCGTAATTCTCCGTCTGGGAGGCATGACATAACACATTGAATCCGCTTGCTGTTGTCCTTGCCTTGGGTAGGAGATCGTTCTATTTTAACCTCAGGTCTGAGTGACAGCTTAGCCTGCAGCGGAGCTTCATTTCATACCTGACTCATGTACACTGGAAAACCACTCGCTTTAGCCACAAGCACAGTAAGCTTAGCACACATCCACTGACATCATGTGTAGTTTCCTTCAAATGTTTAAGTATGTGTTCAGATAAAAGTGTATTAAACAGGTAACGGTTAAAGGTTCCCAATCAATAACAAGGGCAAATATATTCAGACATATATTCAGTATATAGTATGATGCACATTTCTGTATGCATACTGTAAAGCCAAAACACAGTATATAACATAGCATGCAGAGTTGTCTACCATATCCAGGGCCATCGCT
Organism: Hypophthalmichthys molitrix; assembly: GCA_037950675.1. Lineage (NCBI taxonomy): Eukaryota > Metazoa > Chordata > Actinopteri > Cypriniformes > Xenocyprididae > Hypophthalmichthys > Hypophthalmichthys molitrix. Next base: position 9,356,382 of record CM075501.1, on the reverse strand, counting down.
AGGGGAGAAAGGTGGTGAAGATTCTTGGGGCCTCCATCTTTCAGAGGGGCCCTGCAAGTTCAACTGAGGGGGACCCCCAGCAACAACCTGCACACCGAATACCCTAGCTACAGCCCTGGCTGTATCCCACAATGCATTGCACTTTCTTCCATTTTAAATGACTGGAAGTAACTTTTTAATATCAGATCTCCTTTTTGATCAGACTGCAAAGAGTTTTATGTAATGCACATAAAGAGGTCATGTGACAACCAAAATATTTAGCATTGCATAATACACTTTCACATACTATTTTTTTTTAATTAGTAATCCGTATTCAGTGTGCACTGTTCAGAATGTTAGTATTGCATTCTGAACATAACAATAAAGAAAATATAAAGAAAATGATCAAAATATTTACCCTTCATATATTTACATAGATTAACATTTCTTTATTGCTTAAACTGATATTTGTCAGTGTTAGTTTTATTATTTTGGTATATCTAGTTTTGCATCTCACACTATTTTCCCCCTGTTTTTGTGAATCCTTTACTCTAGGCGAAAAAAAAAAAAAAAAAAAGAGACACTTACTGAAACTGAAAGTCTGTACCACAAAATAAACTTACACAGAACAGCAGCATTTTTGTACAAAAACAAGATGGACTGATTAAATCACATGACCTAGTCATGGCAAGTCTGTGCTTTAATGATGTTTAGACATTAATTTCAGCTAACTATGAATCAGAATTTGGGTGCTGCCAATTATTCTGATGGATTGCAATAATTATTTCATTTCTTTCTACAATCTACATTCAATTAAAAAACTGTAGTGCAGTGAAATAATTGTGAATCCATGCCTGTAACAGAGTAGTTCACTAATTAAAATGATTATTAGTGGATTAGATGCCATAATTTAATTCATTTACAAACATTAAAAAAAACTTGATTTTATACACTGAAGTAAAATGGTTGTTACAAAATATTTCTTTTACATCCCTTCACATACATAGTCCACGTTCTGCACACTCAGTACAAAGGTCACTCCAGCAAAGAGGATATATCTGTGCCATCTCTCACTTTACACCAACAATTCAAGGCAGTGTAAAAGGGCCTATAGACAGTCAATGGCATACTTATCAGAGTAATCGGATGATCCAACTGTGGTTATACTCTGCCAGCTGCCAGAATGAGAACAGAATTCTCTCTGTGCTGAAGCTCAATATTTGGCTTCACCAGCAAAGTACATTGTTGCCTCAAGACAGTGCTAAGAGTGTTTAGGATTTGCTAAATGTGCCAGTATTTATTGCATATCTTCATAAATGTTGAGAGAAATGGAGATGGAGAGAAAAACAGCAGGAAAAATTCCTTGTACCCACACTCACCTGCCACTTTATTAGGTACATCTTGCTAGTATAGAGATAGACCCCCTTTTGCCTTCAGAACTGCCTCAATTCTTTGTGACATACTGTAGATTCAACTAGGTGCTGGAAATATTCCTCAGATTTTGTCGGCTGCACATCCATGATGTGGATCTCTTGTTCCACCACATCTCTAAAGGTGCTCTATTGGACTGAGATCTGATGATTGTGGAGGCCATTTGAGTTTAGTGGACTCACTGACATGTTCAAGAAACCAGTATGAGATGATTTGAGCTTTGTCACAGAGTGTTATCTAGCCATCAGAAGGTCATAAAGGAATGGACATAGTCAGCAACAATACTCAGGTAGGCTGTGGCATTTAAACAATGCTCAGATGTTACTAAGAATGTGCCAAGAAAATACCCCAGACACCATTACACCACCATCAGCAGCCTGATTCATTGATACAAGGCAGGATGGATCCATGTTTCCATGTTGTTTACGCCAGATTCTGACCCTGCTATCTGAATGTCACAGCAGAAATCGAGACTCGTCAGACCAGGCAATGCTTTTCCAATCTTCTATTGTCCAATTTTGGCGAGCCAGTGTGAACTGAAGATTCAGTTTCCTTTTCTTAGCTGACAGGAGTGGCACCGGTGTGTCTTTTGCTGCTGTAGCCCATCTGCTTCAAGGTTTGATGTGTTGTGCATTCAGAGATGCTCTTCTGCAGACCTAGGTTGTGACGAGTGGTTATCTGAGTTAATGTTGCCTTTCTATCAGCTCAATCCAGTTCGGCCATTATCCTCTGATCTCTGGCATCAACAAGGTGTATTTTCCCACAGATCTGCCGCTCTGTAAACCCTAGAGATGGTTGAGTGTGAAAATCCCAGTAGATCAGCAGTTTCTGAAATACTCAGACAAGCCTGTCTGGCACCAACAACTATGCCACATTCAAAGACACTTAAATCACCTTTCTTCCCCATTCTGATATTCAGTTTGAACTTCAGCAGATCGTCTCGACTTTGTCTAAATGCCTAAATGCATTAATTGTCGTCATGTGATTGGCTAATTAGATATTTTCATTTACAAGCAGTTAAAGGAATGATTTACCCTAAAATGAAAATTAAGTCATCATTTAATTAACTCACCCTGGTGTTGTTCTAATACCGCATGCCCATCTTTCTTTTCTGGACCACAAAAGGAGATTTTTTTGGGAATGTCTCACTCGCGCTCGTCCATATAATGGCTGTGAATAAATAATGAGCATCGAGCTTTTACAAAAGACGCAAAAGTACCACAGAATGCTCCCATGTGACACGTCATATATTCCAAGTGTTCCAAGAGTTTGGTGTAAAAACAAAATTTAATGTATTATATAACAAAATCTATATTTTGTCAAAAATATAGATTTTTCAATACATATCAATATTGAAATATATCTGAAACACTTCCAATGCTGATTTTATGCAGAATAGTTACACGATACCCGCTGCTCTTTTCATACTCATTTTAGTTGCTCCAGTTGAATATTGTTGCTGTTACAGGGCTTGAATTTCAGCGTGGGATTTTGTGTATTGCGCATAATTTTACTCATTCCCGCAGATTTTGTGCTCACGCCCAAAGTGCGTGAACATAAAGCCACCTCAGTACATAGAGTATTGATCCATGTGTCAGGTCTTAAAGTGACAGCAGCCTAATATAACTGGTGCCGAATTGTGAGACAATATTAAAAATATCTATATGGCAGTTTTTCCCCATGGTATCGATGTCAAAATTGTGGCCAGTGAATATGCTGAGTGGCTAGTAACTTTGGAAAACCACTAGCCACAGTGGCTTGTGAGCAAAAAGTTAATGTCAAGCCCTGCTGACTACTCATTCAGTTTTTATCTAAAAAACATTTTCCCTGAAAGTTTGAATCAGAATAGTTTGTAAGAGCGCGATAAGCACAACAAGGCTGTAAAAGCGGACTGTGTTTGTTTGGCGCAATGACTTTTAAAGTCCCTAACAGCCTATGTAGTCGCATTTAGCCACTTGTTAGCAAGCTTAAACGAAAAAAAAAAATCACGATTGAGGCAGTACTGCCAAGTATGGACCATTCTGTGATACTTGTGTCTTTTTTAAAAAGCTTGATGCTGGTCGCCTATCACTGCCATTGTATGGATAAGTGTGAGTGGGACATTTATTTTTTTATTTCTCCTTTTGTGGTGTGAAAAAGAACATACTGTACTGCATTAGAACAACACAAGGGTTCTTCTGTAATTGATTGACATATAATACTAGTAGTTATAATGGAAATTGTTAAAAATGTAGAAATATTGATTATAAAAACAACCCAACTAAAACCCTTTAGATTCAGGTTATGTGACCTGTATATGGCATATCCTGAAAAGATGAACACCTCTCGCTGTTCCCAGCAGCCCTCAGATGTAGGCTACTGCATAGATCTCGCTCTGGGTCGATGACTCTCATGGCTGCCTGCTTTCATGTGCTCGCTCAGAGGCTCCAGGGCCAACGGACTCAGTCGTCCTGAAACTTTACTTCCTGTTCTGCTGGCTCTCAGACCTCTGGGCGGTCTCGTCTCACACCCCCCATTATGGCAGGGGCCGGTCAAGAGGAGATAAGCATTTAGAATTTTTTAAATGAACAAATAAAGGCAAGAACATGGTATGGGATAGGATGTATAAGCTAAATGTAGTTTTAAAAATGCTAACAGGGAATGTTCTGGCAAGGTTTTGTCAAAGTTATGAAAAGTAAAGCCAATAGAATGTTCACTCAGGTTATCTGGGCTTTGAAAAACTCCTCAAAACTTGGACGTTTGTGTAATGTTTTTTAAACGTTAATAACTACTTGTTCCAGAACGTTCAGAGAACATTAGTAACGTTCCTTTAATGTTTGCAAAATTATAAAATGGAACATTCCCATAATGCTTTCTGTAATGTCTGCAAAAAAAAAAAAAAATGGATGTTCAGAGAACATTCAGAAATAACACTTACAACTTAATGGCAACATTAGCAAAACGTTCTTAGAATATACTTTTGTTTAGCTGGAATTATGAGACCAAATGGAAATCTGGCGATTAAAATCATATTCAGTTGTAAAAAATATTTTAAATAAGTTTTATGATATAAAATGAAAAAGATTCCACAATATTTCTACAGTAGGTCACAAATCCAATGTTAAAATTGCAATTTAATGAAACTTTTCTTTCACTTTGTTATGATGATTACTGTATATAATCCACAGTAAGTCAATGCACAGTATTTATATTAATAAATGTACTCTTGGGTTAGGTGTGCAGTACACAAGGGTCTCCTATAAGACTTCAGTTGGTGGTCTTTCCTGACTTACTTACTGTATGATTTTCCATATATACCAGGTCAAATTATACATGTGCATTTTACATGTTTACCGCAGAAAATGTATGGAATGTATTTATAGCCTTTATGGAAAAGCTTTTGGATTCGAGCCCAGTCCCCCCACATGCTCGTAATATTTTAACGTGAGAATAAAACCGTTTTACCCAGCAGGACTTTCAAAAAATGCTTGCTCAAATGATCTTTACCGACACTAAAAGGGTCTCCAAATGGGCGTTTGGGGGAACAGTAACGTCAGAAGCATATTTTCTCTCGTCCCACAGAACAAGAGTGGCAGAGTCTATTTCATTTTGTTGTTTTGCTTTTAAGACTTCTTCGGTTTCTTTATGTGGTCTGAAGAGAGGGTCACAGAGTCATAATTAAGAAAAACCTTTTACAAAAACCTGTGTGCGAACCTAAAAGGATAGTTCTTCTGTCATCATTTACTCACCTTCACTGTTTCCCCATACAGCTAAAGTCAAAAATTTGATTCCCTATTGACTTTCATTACAGGAACAGTTGAAAAAAAAAAAAAAAAAAATCTTCTTTTGTGTTCCACAGGAGAAACACTAATCCGGATACATTTAAAAATTAGTCTTTATCTGAAAGTTTTGGTCTTCCGTCCACACTGATGCTTTTGTCCTGAGAAAACTGAGCTTTTTGGAGATGCTCTCCCAAGTGGATAGATTTGAAAACGCTGTTTTCGCATTGTAGTGTGGACTGTGAAAAACAAAGTATTTAAAAACACTGATGTATGTTAAGTCATGCAACATTTTCTATTCATACTGTTTTAATCCCTCATTTCTTTGATCGGACATCTCACCCTTCTTTGCTTTTTCCTTCTTAAAAAACATTCAAATGATCTTACATCACTGGTCTCAAACTCAATTCCTGGAGGGCCACAGCTCTGCACAGTTTTGCTCCAACCCTAATCAAACACACCTGATCCAGCTAATCAAGGTCTTCAGGATTACTAGAAACCAGAGATCGTATTATTATAGGAAGATAAGAGGGTCTGTATCTCTTACCATTGGAGAAAGCCTAACGGCTAACTTAATCACGTGCAGCACCTCAGCCTATCGTGTCGCCGTTCAAAACTCCTCCCTGCGTACCGCCAATGCGTACTGCCCGTACCACCAGTTAGCATTAGCCATTACGCTTTTTTGGCTAAAGGTTGCAGGCTTGCCTTCCAGTGGCTTTGCTAGAAAGTGTGAGTTGGAGCTGGTTGGAGCTAAACTCTGCAGGGCTGTGGCCCTCCAGGAACTGAGTTTGAGACCACTGACTTTTCAAAATTAATAATAAAACAATCGCTATTGACAATAAGGATAGCTAGTATGTTTGCTTAGCATAGCATTAAACACAAGAATTTATTAGATTTCATGTTTTGCTCAAAGATCACTATATAGTCTATATGTACACATCAAATGTTGCTTCTTAACACAGTGAGACCGAAAATATATTATGTTACAAAATTCTATGATACAAGCTATGTCGATTAGTGTTGCATTATAGATATACATTATTCTTATAAAAATACCCAAGATGGCTAGAAGAACACAGATAAACAACATATTTCCTCACAATCGTGTGTATATTGTCTTCAAGTTTCATCAGTCAGAACGTCTCTATCTGCATGTTATTCAGCTGTATCTGATGTCCATATAAGGGATTTCCTGGAATGTCATAGGTTTATTACTTCTATAAATCTCAATTGTGGACTTTCTGCGTGAGGGCGCCCTCTGACTTCCAGTATGAATGATACAGAAAAATTACATGAGTGTTTAGTGCTCCATATTGCTAACATTGCCTCATTTTGTATAAAAATAGAAAAATAATACTAAAGTACTTTGTAACTTGAGTAGTTTTTCAGCAAACTACTCATTTACTCTTACTCGAGTCATTATTTTTCAGTACTTCTACTTGTACTCAAGTAAATTATTTCTTAAGTAGCAATATTTTTACTTAAATACAATTTTTTAGTACTCTTTCCACCACTGGGCAATTGTGTTTTAGACCATCCATGGAATGGTGATTGAGTGCGACCTGGATGCATCAGTAAGTGGTGACATTTTGCTAGCAAACTGATAGTGCCAGAAGAATAGAGTCAGAACTTTCGTATGTTTGGTTTCTCGGTAACATCTCAGTGAGCTTTTATCATCTTTAACGCATGTGTAGTAAGATTATTTTTGCATTTTTCAGTGTTTCAGTGGACGAGAAACTTTCGCTTGAAAACGCTAGTGTGGATGCAGAGCGTTTTGAAATGGAAACGTATCTAGATTAATGAAGTAGTAGCCTCATGCAGATTTGGAATTAACCTGGGCGAGTAAATGCTGAACTAATTTGAGATTTTGGGTGCTATCCCTTTAAAGGTGCAGTCACATTTGAGAAATGATGGCAAAAATAAGCAAATATAAAAGACTTGTCTATTGTAAATAGTGTAGCAATGTACAAAGTCACTTTCAAACCAAGAAATCTAACATGACCAACACTGCAAAATCTCTGTGGGGAAATCTTTCTCCCACATACAAAATCACATGGATTCCCATCAAAAAGATGGATTTTGCAACCAAAAATTCTGTTATTCTGATCTGTTTCTTCCTCAAAATGAAACTCTTTTGTGTGTTTAATAATCCGCCAGGCTAAAAAAGTGATTAGGAAAGTAATAACAGAGTTACGGCCCTAACACTTACAGTGTGTCAGAATCTGTAACCCTACATGCAGTACGAACAATACTTGACACACGCTAAATCGCTAATACTTCATGTCGTTCAAATATAGATCTTTAAAAAGAGGGTTTCAATTTCTCTTCTGAGAGTAATCAAGCACCACGCCAGCTTCCCGTCCCAACCTTCGGCACCAGGCTGGGCTCATCCCAGCATTGATTAAAGGTTTGAGCTGCTGCCCGAGGGGCTCTTTGAATAGACAACTTCCTGTAGTTTAAGGCCAGTGATTAACCAGCCAACCCCCTTATTCCCACCAGGCCCTGTGCCTTTGTGAGCAGTATGCCTCGCCTCCCCTTACTTGGACCGTGGAGAGAGAGAGAGAGAGTGTTCGACAGCCAACTCAAACATACAAGTGCAATAATGGACCTTCTATTGTTAGCTGCTTCATTGTCGCATACAAGGGCTAATGGTGCAACGACCCGGTCGCTATAAAACTCCAGAGCAACAGGCTCTTTGCTAAAGGGAGGTGTTCTGTCATTATGATGCGTCCGAGGCCCCTCACCCATAATTAGATGCTATTTTCATATATAGAGACCTCTTTAGCATGACAATTGTTCAGCCATTGTCAAAACATGGAAGGTGCAGTGGCAGAAAGATGAATCGCAAACAGATTAATGGTCGATTATGGGTCTTTTTTTTTCAGCTGCTGAGCGAAAGATAAATATGCCTTGATACTTTGGCTATTAAATGAAAACAAAACTAAAATGACACTGAATGCAACAATAAAAACGAAAAAAAAAAAAACCTCAATATAATTTTTGTGGATGGAACGCAAGGAATTTTAATGGACTTGGGAAGGATGTGGTGGAATTTTTAACTGTTGTAACATCACAAGTTTCTAAGTAAGTTTGTTTTCTTGTTTATACCTTTGTGTATGTGTGTAGGCTGAGAATAGATCTTCATTTAGAAACAGGTGTCTTAAAATCTTTCCACTGCTCACTCAAAAAAAAAAAAAAAAAAAAATATTTCAGATGTTTTTCACACTCCCCCACAAGCAGCAAACGTTCCATGTCTAGTTGCTGTTAAAAAAAAAAAAAAAATTCAAAAATGGTCTGAGACACTGAGCTGTTTCTCTGCGTTATTCATCAAGAGTTTCCCCCGTATGGTCAGACCAGCTCCTCTCACATGTGTAAATAATTTCTAGGGGGCTGCCTGCGGCCCCCTCTGGCTGAACGGTATTGATCTTCCTTTGCTTTCTCACGGCCACCATTCGCCCCTGTGGTGAATGAAAATGACACAGAGATCTCAGAGGCAGCCACCTGCCCAACACCTCCCTTTGTCTCAGCCTGGTGACATCATCTGACCCTGGGAACGAGAGGCCCCTTTTGTGTGACCTTCGAATTTGACTGAGCACCTCTTCCTGTGGTAGGTGCCTTCAAGCGTCAATAACTGGAGCAAAGTGTGCATCAGTGTACGACGTCTTCAAACAGGTAAACCACATGTCTGAACCACCAAAACAAAGAAAAAAATATCTACACAATGAACGTTAAATACAATCTATGTTCTGATAGAAAAACTTTTAGTTTGCAGTTACCATAACTTAATTTTAATGCATGCAAAAACAAATATAGATATATATATTATTTTTAGATAAAGAGATATAGACAGAGAGAATTTATTATACACAATTTATAGATAAATTGTAAAAATGTTTGATTTAATAATTAATAAAAATCATAATAATTTAATTAATATATATTTATATTTTGGTTTATATAATTTATATCAATTTATGCTTTACAATTTAATATATGCATTTACATAATATAAAAAACTATTTTAGGAGGTTTTGAGATCAATTTTACAAAATGTTTTCATATAACAATAATAATTAATGATTAATAATTACCTATATAATAATAATTTAATTTAAAAACATTTATATTTGTACAATGTATATATTAAAAAAATATTAATTTATGCTTTAAGAATTTTAGGGGGTTTTGATATGATTGCACATTAAGCATTACAATTTATATTTACACACACAAATATAAATATGTGTGTAAATATAAATTGTAATGCTCTGTATTTACAATTTATATTAATTTCTAGTTTAGAAATTCTACTAATGTTTTATATAAAAAAATATAATAAATAATTAACAATTAACAATAATTACCTAGATAATAACAGTTTAATTGGTAACACTTTACAATAAGGTTCATTAGTTAACATTAGTTAACTATCATGAACAAATAATAAACTGCACTTCTACAGCATTTATTAATCTTTGTTAATGTTAATTTCAACATTTACTAATACATTATTAAAATCTTGTTAACATTAGTTAATGCACTGTGAACTAACATGAACATACAATGAACAACTGTATTTTCATTAACTAACGTTAACAAAGATTTGTAAATACAGTAACAAATGTATTGCTCATGGTTAGTTCATGTTAGTTAATACATTAACTAATGTTTAACTAATGAACCTTACTGCAATGTGTTACTGTTTAATTAAATAATTAAAATATTTTGTCACAAAAATACATAATTTATAATTATTTGTAAAAGCCACCAAATATTGATCACATTTTTTTTTGTCAAAAAACAATAAAGGACTAAAGTAGAACAGATATTTTTGCATAGCAGCTTTGGCTCACAGATGTGTGCGTGTGAGTTTGTGGGAGTGTGTCTGCGGGGCAGCTGCGCCTGAACTGCCCCCATTCTTACAGGATGTGACATGGCTGTCGGAGTGTGTGCTCATCACTCATATGCTACACAGAACATGCTTAGACGCACAAACACACAGCCGGCTTTAATTAATACATAAAACGATGAATACTCCCTATGTAAAAAAGCATGAGGACAATAACTAAAAATTTGACAGCTAAGTGGCCTGTTTGAAATCTCTTCAGATTTGCTTAGGCATAAATAAACATTTCATTCAAGTTACAAATGGCAGTAAAGCTAATGCTAATTTTGCCAGAACCCGAACAAGTACGCCACCGTGCCTGGTCAAATTCAGAGAATAATTACATCCTAATACCCACAATTCCTTTGTTTCGTTCATGAAGGAGAAAGGAACAGATAGCAGAGGTCCTTGCCGCCAGAGCTCTCATTGTGCCCTGGGTTAAATATAACTGAGTGGAACCTCTAAAGCAAATCCGATCTGAAAGGCAAGCAAAGTCGAGAGTACGCAGCTGTCGGCAGAAACATGTATTTTTTAAAGGCTGCCCCTAATGATTCGAGACAGTTGGCAATTACGTAAGGCACACTTTTAAGGCCACTGTGGCGTGGCGCAGCCATCCCTGAAGCTCGCTGGCATGTAATGTGTGTTTGAGGAAGCTGGCATCCAACCAACATGAGAACAACAACATACACCCAGGGGGGAAAGAGAGGAAGAAATGAGGGAACACGAGTGATAGACAAGCTGATGAGGGTGACCGACAGATGACTGTGAAGAGCACATTTGCTCAGTCAGAGTGAAACGCATACACACATATAGGCAAATGAACGCAGTATGTTTATGCTCCAAATAACTGACACTTCTAAACTTATTATACGCTGGAAAAGACAAACTGTGTAGTTTTTACCTTAAGGAGCCATTTCTGTGAAGAGTCTTTCACTAGCTTTTCCTAGCTAACAAAACGTTCCCATTAAAGACACAATATGTAATTTTTCACCACTAGAGGTTGCTTATTCAAGACAAAGATATAGCTTGATGATGCTTTGATTTTGCGGAATCATGGGAGGTGTTGTTTTCACGTCTATAGCCAGTGGAAAAGAATCCGATGGAATCATATTAATGGATGAGCTAATGTATTAAAGATTTATTAACATCACTGTAATATAAGGCAGGGTGTGGCTGAATGTTGTTGGAGTGGAACGAGGCGGCTGGAGTGATTGCTAATGAGAGACAAGCACGTCACTCGGCTCGATAGCAATGGAGCTTTTATTATGCCGCAGGCGACCACTTTCGCTTCTTCCGGTCATGCGTATATGGGGTAACACAGTGTTGTTTTATCATATTAGATACATTCGTGTGTTGAAAGTTGTTATAATGCTACTCTCTGCATTCACTCGGCGGCTAACTGTTACTATGAGACACTTGTTACACATTGCAATAAGCTAGATCGATATTAGGCATGGTCAGGGTTGCCAGGTTTTCACAACAAATTAGCAATTGCTACTAACTAGCGTGTTTCGGGGGGGTAAAAATCGTGTTTTTGGCAGGGGCTAAATATCATGTTATTTGGGGTCGCTTCAACCTGCGAACATGAAAAACAACCCATGGCATGGTAAAACATGGTACTTGCAGTAAATCAAGAAAATTAGATTTAAACAATAAGGATTTAAACATTCTTGGAAAAATTTGGGATAATGAGATTACACAAGTCAACAAAATATATAACATTGTTCTAGTGGTTTTTGGATATTTTAATCTAAAAATCTTACATATTGTGTCTTTAAGTATTGAAAACAGAATTTATGAATGTTCTTAGAATGTTAAAAACGTCCAGTTTTTTAAATGTTTTATTTGGTTATGTCAAACATTAGGGGAATGTTACATTTAATCATTTTACAAACATTATGGGAATGTTATGTTTGAATATACTCTGAACCATCTGAAACAAGTAGTAATTTGTTATGTTTAAAAAAAACATAAGACCATAAGACCAATATTTCAGAAAAACATTCCATGAACAATGTATAAATAACGTTTTGATAACATTATTAAAAATAAAAAACCTAACTATGTTAGAACAAACATTCTATTAACGTTACTAAAGGTTTATTCATAACTTTGAAAGAACCTTTAGAACATTAGCCAAAGTTCTGGGAATGTTCCCTGTTAGCTGGGATCCTAATATATTTTAATTTTTTTAGATAGAAACGATGAATTCCTATTGGGCTTCTCACTTATTTTTTTTCTTCAGTGAGTAAGATTTGTGTGTCACGGTTGGTGTGAACGTTCCTTTACACACTGGCTACTGTACATCACTCTGCACGTCCACATGTTCAAATCACTGCTTGTAGAAGCTCATTGCAAATCACATCTATCCAACATACAATGCACAGTCAATTTGAGATGAATTTACAAAATGTTTTCAAGCTTAAAGTGTGGATTTACCAAATTAGGTGTATAAATTCACTGTATACACCATTAGACTGCAACCTGCAATTGTAAAAACATGCCAGTGGCATGATATTGCGTTGCTTCTTGTATCTTGTGATACTTTAAAAACTATTGAGTGCTGCTAAAAGCACTTTGGTTTTATCTGACTGAAACAGATGAACGTGAATCTGGCAAAATTCTATTGCAGTAGAGTAGTTGTTGTACGTATTGCAACATTCAAAAATTAAAAGAGGTTAATGCAACTCACGTTTAAAAATAACGTAGCACCTACACTAAACCTATCCAATAGTGTTACTGAAAGTAAACATGAGATAAAAATGCATTTGCTGAAGCAACGATGCTATTTTAGTTTGCTTCTACAAATCCTTGAGCTATTTTATCATCCTTTTGTTTCAGGGGACTCCTGCCCGAGTGCTTCACATCACAAGTGCAATGCTGTACCAGGTGAAATACCGAGCACGTTTACTAGATCAGAAAAGCCATACATTTAGAGCTGGTTATGTGATGCAAACATCAAAATGAATTTATTTACGAATCATGCAAATTCAGCATTCTGAGCAGAAAGTGAAACTTTTCTGAATACTGCAAAGTATTCTACTAATGATATTATGCTAATGTTTAGAAGGATAGCCTACATGTTTGTTCTAGACATTTATGGATGCATATGAAATTCTGTGATGAAAATGGCATTACTGAAATAAAATGTCCAACTCCTTTGCCTTGCTAAGGCTAATTTCACAGCTATCATTTTATGTATCCCAAATAAACAATTAAATCATATTTTGTAGGGCTGGGAGAATACATTGATGCATCACAAAGTGAGAAATGATTCTGGATCGATTCTGATATTTTCCGTATGCATCGCGATTCTCTCTCGAATCGATTTGGAGCTTAGTTTTCAACAGCAGATGGCACTGCGTGCTTTATAAACAGCCGTACTCTGCTCACTTGAACCTCCTTAAAATAATCATTCATAAAGTTTGAAAAGGTTGAAGCGAATTACAAGGGTGTTTGCAGTGGGCTGTTTACATTAATCTCACATCATAAAAGCATTCTGAGGTACAAATTTGTAAATTTGAATGTATGTATGTATACATTCTCAGACTCAGCCGAATGCACAAGCAGTCTTCTTCGTGAGCATTTGAGCGTGCAGTTAAAAAATAGCCTAGAGCACCATCTGCTGTTAAAAACTAAGTTCAGAATCGATTTGCAAAGTGTTTGGAAAATATCAGAAAGGATCCACGAAATGCAATGCATCGACATATTGTCCAAGGCCTGATATTTTGCAGGGAAAAAGGTCTGTCAGTAGTGTAGCGATGTATGAAGCACAGCTCCCAGGTTGTTTGTGCAGCTTTCAAGTGACCAACTTGAACATGCCGCAAAATATTTCGCCCTCACACAAAATTTCTAATCACATGGATTCCTATTGAAATGAGTGGATTTTGCATACAAAACTTTGTCGAACTATGGTAAATGACAGTGCACATTATTACTACTAAATCTGATTTGGCTGTGACAATCTAAATGCTGTTCATGATGTGTCCTTCCACCACTTCCCGTTTCAACAGGACAACACAGGAACAAAAACTGCTCTTGTCATTTATGAGGAATTTTAAAGTCTATATTAAGTAGTTAAATTTTATAAACATATCCTCGCCAGAACATGTGACAGAAAATCTCTCAGTCCTACATTTAAACTAAGGATACGTTTCCACGACAATGATGTACTAAAAACAGAAAAGCTTTTCCTTTGGGTTTTTAAAAAGTTTTGTGTACAGACGACAACGTTGTAAAAATTATTCCTGTTCACACAGATCCATGAAAACGATTAAAAGAACTGTATTATTCATGCCAGGCCAGTAGTTGGTGATGGAAAGAAACACTATGAGCCTATAGAATAAACACTATACACACTACACTCGCGCATCACGTCAACATTTTTGTAGTTTACACGGAGACGATAATGGTATCGTTTTTAAAAACTTGCACTTTAAAACCTGTTTTCAAAAGTTTGCATTTCAGGCCCCCAAAATGCCGTAGTTGTGTAAATGAACGTTTTCCGTTTTTAGTTGAAAATGTCTTGTAAATGACCTATGAGAGACAACCAAATGCACATTTCAATATTTGCTCAATATTTTCTCATAAGACATCAACAAAGCTTATGAAAACATCTTGAAAATGAAAATCCATGATATGTAGAGGTCATATATTTGCATAATCTGTGCATTAGTCGAACTGCAATGGACAATCAACCAAACAACCAACAAACAAACATAATGATCTAATTGGATTGTGCTTACGGCTCAAACGTACCGTAGCAAGATTGATGATGATTTAATTAATAAGCTCATGATTTGCTGTGTTCATAATGAGCAATCAAAGATGCAAAATCAGTTCATGATCAGAAATGGTGAAATTAATGAGATTTGATACCTTGTATTTAATTGGGGGTCTCGTAAAGTCTTTATTTCTCGCACAGATGAACAAAATAACATGGGGCGATTTTTTAATAAATATGTTTATATCTTTTTATATAAAGGTCTGTGCAGACATAATTTTAAGCAGAAATCCCGCCCAGCTGAGCCTCCACCAGTAGAATACTTCCATTACAGCTCAATCAGATGAGCCATACATTCCCCTATATTATTTTACAACAACATCATATTTCATTATTTACTTCTATGATATGCCAATGATATATCCCCAGCCATAAATAATAATCCATATTTGAAATGTTGATGAGCCCCGGGAAGAAAAGCCTTGGACGATTCAGCCCCAACAATGGGAAAATGTGGCATTCAGCTGTACAATGGCTCAAATGTAGCCCTTATTTGCATTTCTGTTGACAAATTATCGCTAATATGGAAATATTTCTCCGGAAACAGCCGGTGCAGTTTGTCTGCTGCTCTGCTTCAAATCATTTGTAAATTCCGAATGGATTACCTCCTTTTGCTTGGCATAAAAAACCCCTCAGATATCACAAGTGGTGAAAGGGTTGTCAAACTGGTTTCTAATCTACGAGGGGGATTTAAATAAGTCTTGAATCGCATTTCAGCCTCTACCCTACCCCTGCCGCAGCCATCCCCCTCTCCGCTTTTCAAGACGATCACTTCTTCGGGAGCTTTCACTAAGTGAGATTAATTCCTGAATCATAAATAACTTGGAACAAGTCTCCGGAGAGCCCTGTAGCTACGGCACATCAGAGACACGTATGCTGTACACAGGGTCACATAGTTTTATATCTGGTGTCAATTTGTAATCCTTTCTTTGTTTTAATAGACTGGAAAGCAGTTAATATTACCAAAATATGATGCAACAAGACCAGCAATGTTAGAAAGCTCAATCGCACTCAGAGGGTCAGCGAAACTTATTTACAGTAGACGCTGGTTATTAAACACATATTTCAAATCAAAGCTGTCGACTCACAAAAAAATAATCTTAAAAGCCACTGTGTCCATTCCTGACAAGGCACAATCCAAAGTAATACAATTATTGAGAGGCTGATCACTGCGAGTTGAGGTTGGAGGTTAATCAACGTTCCTCTGGGGTTCCTGATGGTCAAGGAGACACAAAGGAATATTCTCATTACTGACAAGTATAAATCTGCTGAAGGAAAGAGAGGGAGATAAACACTGCTGTTAGAGGTTAGGGAACTTTGTAGCAAAATATTTAGCTAGTCTCCCATTCTAATGTACCATAGCTTCCAAAAAGCATTAATTGAAGAATTTAGCACTAAAACAAGCTACTGGGCTATTTCACTTGGACAGCGTGAGCTTCATATCACTAACAAAATACATTTTTACAAAAAAAAAAAAAAAAAGAAGAAGAAAAGAGAGAAAAAAAACTTTTATGGTACGGTATTGCCATTTGGCAACAATTAATTTCTACTTATTTCCTTGTTATTCAGAAAAAAATACAATATATTGCAATATGGGAATTAAAAGGGCAGGCTTTAAGGTAGCCAATGATGTGTTGTTTTTAAGTCAAATGACATTTGAATGTCCCTCCAAAACTCTCTTTCCCACTGTCACCCTCACACAGAAGACACCTGCAGAAGTGTTCCAGAAATTGCTCTATTAACCTCATTTCTAAACATCTCTTCTCAAGGGGGATTTTTTGCAGCATCTTTGATAAGTAAATTAGTTATTTTTATTCACAAATCAACTTTGTCTAACATAGTTTACTGTAAATTGAGAAAATATCAATGTTTCCATTTGGTAATGCTGTACCACAGTGGAATTGCAGATAGTTATAGATAGATATAGCATCAACAATATGATAGCAGTTATTTATTTGAAGTGTTTACTGTAGTATAGTTCTATTTATGTATAAATACCAAAATTATTTATTCTTTTCATTAAATGAATTCAGCAATATTTTATGGAAAGGGCAATAGGAAGAGTACAGAGTTAGCTCTTCCATGTGATGAGAGTGAGGATGAGTTAGCCAAATGATAGGGAATAAATGATAGGGATCAACTTATTTTTGGTTTGAGTTACAAGTATAAATATCAATTTCTAAAAGAAATGTGTATTTAAAAGAGAAAAAGAAGTGAAAAGAAAAAGAAAAACTACTTTTTTAAACATTTTCCATTGTGGTACAGCATTCCCCAAGACACCCCCCCCCCCCCCCCCTCTCTTTTTTCAAAAATCTTTTTTGTTTTGTGTGATTGAAACCATTTCATGTAATAAAAGCTTATTTGAAAAAAAAATATTTCATGGTTAGCATACCATAGAGGGATAAAGGATTAGTTCATCCAAAAATTTTAATTTATTTACTCACCTTCAAGCCATCATAGGTGTACATTCATATATATATATATATATATATATATATGATCAGGCTTGAGGGTGAGTAAATTATGGGACAATTTTCATTTTTGGGTGAACTGTTCCTTTATCACCATGATGGCTTGGGTCAACAGTGTTAATGTTGTAAAATTCATCAATTATGCAACAAATTCAATTTCAACAGTAAAGCAGCTCTATAGAACATAATAGTGTCATTATTCTGCTCAATTTAGTTCAGCATTGATTCAATTCATTTCAATAACTGTGTCAATGTTGCAAAGATCATCAATTATTAAAACAGTTAAATTCAGCTGTAAGCAGCTCATTATTCATCTCAAGTCAGTTCAATGTGATTCAGTTCAGTTCAAATTTAGTGACATTATCCAGCTAAATTCAGTTCAAATTTTTTTTTTCTCATCTGTCAGCGCAGCCTATTTAACCCCAACGGATGAAGTATAATAAACAAATAACAAAGCATTTTAGTGTCCCATTTTAGTGTTTTTTTTTTTTTTACTAGTATCATTTAACATTTGCCACATTCCATTGAATTCTTTAAAGTTCTTTGGCATGCCATGTACCATGCCTTATATGGATATATATAATAAACAACCATCACTGTACTATGGTACCACCACAGTATTTTTGCTTAAATGTTTTTCTAAAAATCCATCAGACTTTTGATACAGAATCACAACCTAACATTAATGCACTCTGTCAACATTGCGACCAAAAAACAACCAACTAAAATAAAATAAAAATATTTGTTTTCCTGGTGTGATACTGTAAAAGTATATGCGGTTTTATTTTGGCTGCCATCTCTAGGCATAATTTCCACAAAATCTGATTAGAAATGCAAGTATATGCACATCAGAACGCATGAATTCAATTACAGAACCTCAGACACACACATTGCATCTACAGCATTAGCAATAGAGTTGACCTAAACCTGCTTGACTTCTGCTGGACGACATGCTGTTTATTTGAATTAGTTTGATATTCTTTTTCAGCGTTAGGGCCTGCTGCGTCTTGTGTTTACTCCTGAGAGAGGGTTGAAAATAAACTTCCCTTTATAAACAAGTGTAAACTTGCTAATACTCATCCCAACAGAATTATGAACGGATAGTCACTGTGGTCTTAAAGGGATAGCACACCCATAAATTAAAATTGCTTACGCTCATGTTTTTACAAACCCTTGTGGACTTACTTTCTTCTGTGAAACAGAGTTATTATTTTGCAGGAGCTCACTTCCTTTTCACTTTTTTCTATACAATGAAAATGGATGGGGACTGGAGCTGTCAGGCTCCAAATATGACAAAAAAGGACCATAAAAGCATCAAAAAAATATAATATGCGCTATATTGCAAATTCTCTGAAGTTATGTGATAGTTTGTGTGAGAAAAAGACTTTTTGTCTGTTATTTTCTGAAAATCTTCCAGTAACATTGCAGCTCATCAGTCCCCCTTCACTTACACTGTATGGGAAAAGAGCAGCAAAAACATTTTGCACAATAACTCTTTTGGTGTTCCATAGACAAAATAAAACACAGGTTTGGAACAACATAAAAACTATTCATAAGATAATTTAAGAAGATTCTAAAAGGGGTATGTGCTTTTTTCCACTTAGTATGTAAAAGACATCACTAATAGCTTGGCATTTTCTCGTTCATCGATCAAGCACAGCCAGAATATATTAAAGGCAACTCATAGCTCTTCATTTTTAGAAGCTCCATCAACTATTTAAACACAGAAATAGCTGATATAGCTGGTTAAGTTTTTGAGAGCTACTCGAATCTCGTACATATTAATACACTCCATGAGAATAAGCCAGAGGCACTTCATGGCTATCAGGACAGACACTTGTTCAAACGTTGCTTTAGATTTGTCAATGCCTGTGAATAATTATTTGTCCAAAAGACGAACTTAAATGTGGCTTTGACTGCCAGATATGGTAAATGGAGCTGAAGGCTCTGACAAGCCTGACAGCGACTTTGACGTTAATCTGACTGCTGTGTAACATTCGCGTCGTCGTGTTTGTATTCACGTATAATTGCCTAATTAGTTTTACTGTAATATAGCTATAATTACTTGTCATTACATTCGTCCTCGGACCACTAATTTAGCGTTTTTAAAGGAATTTATGAACGAGGGGAAACAGAGGGAAAGGTAGCCTCGTGACCTCACCCCACACAAAGCTGAAATTTATCACGGGTGCGCGCGCGGAGGGTGTTAAACAGCTGTGTTTACGTTGACCAGTGCTGGGAGTATTAAGTAGCACGGCAGAGACTCACCAACGCTATTGACCAGTCGCTAATCATGTGCGCCCCGTATTTTATGCGTCACTTGAGTCCATTAATCAAACCCTGAACCTGTTTTTCTTTGGATTGTAATTCATTTTGAAAGTCTATTGAATGATCCTGTTCAAATGCGCAATGCTAACCACTTCCGTTCGACTCCACTTGACTGAACCTGCACACATTTCATGAATAAATAATTGCAGGCTATTTGCATTCAGGTCTGGCTTGTTTAAACATATCTAGAAGCACTGGAAATGTATTCATTTAGGGAAAATAACGGTGTAGCCTAGCCATCATATCCTCAATTTGGTCGAGGGTTCGCAACTTTGGCGAATACGCAGGCAGGTCGTTTTGAACTGCATATTAATGATAGTAATTATGATCGCAATCATATCAGTGCTTGTGCCGATCTGCATACCGTCATCTCAACATGCTTTACGAAATCAGCATCGGTTTCCCAGACTATAAACCGCTCTACTGACTTAATGCAGCGGCCTTTTTCATTATGTTAAAAATGTACTTCATTTGGCTGAATTGCAGGCGCTGATCGCAAGAGTCATTTCATGTAATTTCTTGGACGTTTCCCAGCACACACATTATTGGGTTTTTTTTATTCAAAATAGTCCAGGTAAATGGAACAAAACTCTTAGTGTGAGCCATCAGCGGGCAGCATAAATCCAAGCCATTAGTTCATTTTCATTCATACTGTACTGTATGAACGGCGAGAAAACGTTTATGCAATATTTACACAGCCACCGCGTGTCTAAATTTAATATACTCGTGTATATGTGAGTCAATGAAAACGCTAATGGATTTTAATCTCCCTCGTGAAGTCGACGTTAAGAATTGGCGTTTGGTTTGCTACAAATTCATCTAGCGTGTCTAAAAGAAACATATGGTGAAGAATGTCAGCTGGACGATACAGTTCACGTGCTCTTGTCACAGGTCACTGCTCGATGAGCATGTAGATAACATGTTCTTTCAAATGCGTAGGCATGCGGCACATATGGATGCATTTCTGTGCAATCTGGGTCACTTATAACTAGAAGATCTACATAGTAATTAACTACTGAAACTGTATTATGTTTGGGTTCTCT
Organism: Hypophthalmichthys molitrix; assembly: GCA_037950675.1. NCBI lineage: Eukaryota > Metazoa > Chordata > Actinopteri > Cypriniformes > Xenocyprididae > Hypophthalmichthys > Hypophthalmichthys molitrix. Next base: position 9,335,704 of record CM075501.1, on the reverse strand, counting down.
TTTGGTTCCAATCCTGTAATCTGACTGAAAGGAAAGCAACAAAAATATAGCATTATTATGTAACCATGTAATGATTAAAAGCATTAAAACACATAATAGCCTAAACCACATGTGATAAATAATAATTTTTATTGTCTATGCCCGAGTTCCCCACTGATCAATCTATACCCGTCCCCAACTGTAAAATAAATCACATTTTACACAAGTTTGCAATCCGAATTTAATGTGGTAAGACAAAAGGCAGTGTGCCGTGAAATAAAGGCAAGAAACATGTCTTTCTATTGAGCTGTCCTGCATGCAGTAACATACAGTGTGACCCACTGTAGTCCGATTCACGAACTCTTATGAACCAGTTAATGTTGTGGATCAAAAACAAACGCTTGCAACCAGCGTAGGCCTATTCACCAATAAATGACTCTTATGCAGTGTTGGGGGTAACGCATTACAAGTAACCCGAGTTACGTAATCAGATTACTTTTAAAATAACGCATTACTTTTTCAATTTACAACAAAATATCTTAAGTTACGTTTTTTAACGCAAGTTACTTTTTCACACTTATTGACTGACAGCTCTACTGTCCCCATGTTGAGAGAAATAAAGTGCAGAGGCGTTGTGTGCGCTGTGTGAACATGATGGTTATTGTAGTTCTAGACTAAATGTTAACATGCATTTACTCAACACTGAAAAACAGTGAAGTGCAATCTCAGAATTTTAAGCAAACCTGTAATAATTAACTATATTAAATTACACAAATATACTTTATGTATTTAATCTCACTTTATTAACCAATGGCTTTGCTGCTGACCTTCAATGATCCAATTCGATCATACTAATAAGCAAATATTACTTTATATAAGACTTAGATTACATTATTAGATTTAGAAATAAGAGTGTTAAACTTCCTTCTCCTGTATCCTATTCTTCTTTAATCCAGAATGGCAGCACAGCTGAAAGGTTTGTTTGAGCTGCGCCCTCTACTGTACAGGCACAAATATGCATTTCCTTCAGCCTGAGGCTTATTCATTTTACTTTTGGTGTGAAAGGGCCTTTTTTATATTTGGCAAAAATATAACTTTTTTTTGTTGTTATTAAAAAACAAACAAACAAGCCCAGCCCAGGTGAGAAAAAGTAAAGCAAAAGTAATGTAACGCATTACTTTTCATTCAAAACAATTAGTTAATTTTTTAGGGAGTAACGCAATATTGCAATATTGTGTCAAAACTATAAGTTACTCAATATTAACTTTGTTATAGAATTTTCCCTGTATGAGAGGAGGATAATTTCTTTCATATGCAAATAAATGTACATTGTAACTGAAATTAATCAAAATTGAATCAAAAGCTTGTGAATCAGAATTTAATCATGTGTCAGTGCAGGCCTGTTTACAATAAATTTGTATGTGAATCATGAATCTGAATGTTTATCATCATCAATAAGACCAGGAATGTTAATTATAAAAGTAAATAGTCAATTTATGTTGATTGAAAGCAGAAATAGCTGTTTAAAAAAAAAGTAGCTTCTCTCGAACAGCACATCATCGTCTCACTCCTCTCTCTCTCTCTCTTCCTCAAGTCTGAGCGTGAGAGGGAATGATCTGATGTGACGTTATGAGAACGTCTGCTTCAATATCCTAAACGTGTCTCGTGCTACAGCAGCGATCACAGCTATATCTCCTCACTCAGATAATCCTTATTACATACATGTCGCCCTTTGAGCTCAAATCAAACTCGTTTTGTTCAGCATATGACCTTGACTAATTCTGCCACTATGAAAAGTACATCTTCGCAAAATATGTTACTTTTATCTTACGTATATGTTATGTTTTATCTTACTTAAAAAAATAAAATGCTTGACCTGGGCCTGTTTATCCAGAAATAATGTTGCATTAAGAAGGATAATGTAGAAAAACAGAAGAGTGGGTTCACAGGTAGGCCTGACAGTGACATCGGTAGCAGAGGGGCTCTGAAAGGCCCATCTGCCTGGGAGGTTTTTGTATGGCGTGCCTCCATCTTGCCTCGGCTGACCCCCTCTAAGTACAGCCTTTGAGGTTTCTCTGGGGTTTAAAAATACTCTCCGCCAAATTCTTCTCTCTCACTGGCTTCAGATGGCAGGCGAATCTGAGCGCTGAGCTTTCCACATAAACATTGACAATTTTTTTCTCTCCTTCTTTTTCCCCTCACGATTTGGAACAAGAGAGCTCCAAAAATATCAGGTGTGAACAGAGAACACCAGTGTGCTCACCTCCATCTGCAGCGCATGTCTTTGCTAACGCAACAACAGCACTCTCACAGGGTTTGTTCTACACAAAACCAATGAATGCTTTATACAATACAGACAGCATTCCTTCAACCTTGAGTAAAAGCAATATATTTTCATTTAGCTATCAAGTAAACACTATAGATTTTAAGTCATTCCCTGAACAGAGAGCCATTAGCATGTTGCTATTATGACATGTTAAATATAAAGAAAATGTACCTTTTTATAGCCTACTTTTTTAGAAATGCAACTTCAGACTTTATTTCTGAAAAATATACTTATGAAAAATAAGCCTAAATATATCCACTATACTTACATCTCATCATAAACCAGGGCCAACTTTCAAGTTCAGCTTGGGTTGAGAAATTTCATGATTCAATTATGATTGCAATTCAATTTCAGTCTTGATTTATTTGGATATATACATGGATATATACCAGGGTTTTTTTTTCTCAAGGAAAAATACTATATTATGCTAAAACTATACATGGAATCCTGTCAACTGGTATTATTGGGTAACAACTGATTTGTATACACTTGCATTTAAGGCTGTTTTTATAATGACGTCACCTTTTAATGACATTAAAAAAAATGTACATGTAATGTAACTGCAATTTTTTTTGCTAAATGCTCCTCTCTGAAGTATATTTTCTCTCTCACTAAAGAGTTTATGAAAACGGAATGGCTTTCTGAGGTAAATGTACAGTGTTTTACACGCTTTGACATCTTTATGCGGTAGAATAAGTGATCCCATGATACATGAATCATTTCAGTAAGTTGTACTGATTCTTTCAACACTCTCGGATGCTCATTAATTTTTACTTTTGTGCTGTAACTAGTAAAGAGAAAGAGATTATCATTTCACGTGTGCGGGAGCACTCTTTAAACTGAGCCGTTACAGCAATCCGTCACACCACATTAAAGATCGCCAAAAGGGCACTTATTGTTTGAATTTCGTAATAAAACTTACAGAAATTGAAAGGTGAGACTTTGTTTCACAAAAGTAACCTGCTCTGTCTTGTCTGTCAGTGAGATGTCTGTGTTCACTTTCCTCCGCGACGTTTTTCCAATAATAACCACTGTATGAGAAAATGGCACGAGAACAGCATTTGTGTGAATGTAGCATTGGCACAAAGCACAAAATAAAAACTAAGAAACATCACTGCACTTGTATAGACCTAAATTCATTATTGATTGAATAAAACAATGTAATTACTATAGAAAATTGTTGTTTTACTGTTATCCCCATGCCATGGTTTCCTAGCATTAGCATTAGCAACAATATGACTTTTCTATAAATAGTACAAAAACACAGTTTATTTTGTATGACAATGGCAAATCTTGTCAAGCTTGAAAAAAACAACATGCTGAATCAGAACTTACCAGGTTTTAAACATGGCTCTTCTTAAGACTGAAGATGATGTAACTTCCTCTTGTTCAGATATTTAAAGTGACACTGCACCATTACCATGAAGTAAGTGATGTGAGTTAGGACATCAAAATGTTTTAATGTTTAAAAAATATAAATTAGATCTAAGGTGAATAATAAAACCAATATATCATGTCAGAGTTATGTTAATTCTATTTTTAAATAGAATTTCTATGACTGGCTATACAAGTCGGAATGCTTAGGCTATACTCACCTACAAATTATTAGAAAACACACTTGCAACAAATGAAATATTAAGGGTCAAATCAGGTAAAAAAAAACAAAAAAAAACTCCTTTTAAATTACATATTTGCAGTTTTTACAGTACAATTAGCAAGATCTTATAAACAAAAAAGAACATTTCAGGCTCGAGAAATACAAAATGTTTATTATATTTGTTGTTTTACCAAGTTTCTTATGTAATTTTGGATTGCCCTTAGCAAATGTGTTAATATTAGATTACGAAACCACCAGTGAATTGACGAGAGCTTGATTCATAATATTTGTGCTAATTATTCAAAGAAACCATGTTTATTCACATGCTCCTGATGAATTTAGTAATATATTTGTCCATCTCTTTGCATTTTACATTACAAGACCCTTTGCTCACTCACTGTACATACACAAACACTTCAGATAAACCATTTTTTACTGCCTTGTTTCTGCCTGCAGCATTACAGTTTTTACTATGTATCATGCCGCCTGCAAAGACGCACACTCTTGACTTAGCTTACAATTAGCTCCATTTAAGCTCCCAAAATGGGGCTCATCTCAAAACAGAGGGGGTAGCGCTATCCCCAGCAGCAATAATAGAAATGGCTAAAGCAGCATGCAGTATCGAAGTGCAGCTGTCCCGTCTAATGAGATTTTAAAGTGCTCCCATAATGCCTCATAAATGGCCCCTACATGGGGAATTATATGCTGGAAACGTGGAATCTGATTGGTGTTCCAGGGGGCGGGGGCGTCTGTCATCCCGGCGCTGTGTTATCGCGCAACAATGAGCCATGCAATAGAGCGTCACAGTTATTTGGGACAGTGGCCCTGCCAGGCACACCCATTCACTACACATACAATCATGAATTAGTCTAGCACATGTATCATTTACTGCCGTGGTGTCCTGTGAGCCACACTCAATTGAAAAGGTCTTGTATACAGGCTGTAAGGGCCAGAACATAACAAAAATGATTTCACTATGGTGAAGCGCATATCTTGGCATCGTGCTTGGTCATCTAATGCAATATAACAATAATAACAACTGTTATTTGTTTTAACTGTCACATATAGCTGCAGAAAATGTCCTGAAATATTTTGTTAGTGATTCTGTAAAAAAAAAAAAAAAAAAAGGCTAATAAATCCAAACATGCACTATATTCGCTATAGTTTATTCACTATAGTTTAAAAAAATGGTAATAAAATATGACAAGATCTCAGAGTTAAACTGTGTCAGAAAAAAAATAATCTTAATTATGTCAGATAACACTTCAGCAAAAATGGTCAGGTCAAAGTGTCTGAATAATTTTTGGTCCCAAATTTGTATAAATTTTACTGGTAGTCCACTGTATGAAGAATTGTTGGGTGTAATATGTCACAGTTTATTTTGCTATCCTCACTTACATAAATGAACTATAGTGTCCTGCACCCACTAGTAAAAATATACCAAAAATATCAAAAATTAGTAATTTTTGTTTTGACTGTATGTCCATAAAATAATGGTATTGTTAAGTTACCATATCCAAAAACCAAAACAAAACAAAATGGCTGTCATTTATGGTAATTGGTATTTACATGGTACTCCACAGTACCACAAAACATGCCAAAAATAATGGTATTTGCATATTACTGTGTCAAACAAAACAAAACAAAATGGCTACCATTTATGGTAATTGTTTACATGGTACTTCACCACAGTACCACAAAATAAAACATGTCCAAAAATAATGGCATTTGCTTTTTACCGTGTCAAACAAAATAAACAAAACAAAATGGCTACTATTTATGGTAAATGGTGTTTACATGGTATACCACAGTAGCACAAAACAAAACATAACTTTTTCAAAAAAATTATATTTGCATGTGACCGTGTCCAACAAAACAAAACAAAACAAAATGGCTGTCATTTATGGTATATGTACACCACAGTACCGCAAAATAAAACTTCCAAAAATAATGGTATTTGTTTGTTACCATGTTAAACAAAACAAACAAAACAAAACAAAACAAAATGTCTGCCATTTATGGTAATTGTACACCACAGTACCACAAAATAAAACGTCCAAAAATAATGGTATTTGCTTGTTACTGTGTCAAACAAAACAAACAAAACAAAATGGCTGTCAATTATGGTAATTGTACACTACAGTACCACAAAATAAAACATCCAAAAATAATGGTATTTGCTTGTTACCATGTCAAACAAAACAAACAAAACAAAACAAAACAAAATGGCTACCATTTATGGTAATTAGTATTAACATGGTACACCACAGTATCACAAAACAAAACATGTCGTGTCCAACAAAACTTAACTAACCAAAACTAAACAAACAAAATGGATGTCATTTATACATGGCACTTCACAGTCTCACAAAACAAACATGTCCAAATAATCATTGTATTTGCATGTTACTGTGTCCAACAAAACAAAACAAAGTTGCTGTCATTCATAGTAAATGGTTTTTATATGGTACTCCACAGTACTTCACAGAATACCATAAAGCATGTCCATAAAAATATGCCTTTGCATACATTCATTATTGTTTTGTATTATTGTATTTGCATATTTTACAATGATACAAATGTACAATAAAACAATGTACAAAAATGTACCATGCTACTTTTATACAGCTGTGAATAGTTGCCATATAAACTGATGATATTTGCACATTACTACCAAAAACATGTCCATGTTACCATGTCCAAAACACCATGGTAATGTAAAAAGAATGTAAAATGTACGCCTCACCAATTATATTATAAAAATTAGATTTTGGCTTTTAATAAATTGCATTGTTACTGTGGGATGCATTTACAGTTATGTAAATAACTAATATGATATCAAATTACTCAAAACTACCAAAAAGACGTTAAAAACTCACTTCATACCAGACATGACCTGAAAAGACTAAAACACCCCCCGTGTGTGTTTGTGTGTGAATTCCTCATTGTTCCAGGCCTGTACCACTCAAGACTCACACAGAACGAGAGTGAGAGACAAAACATGACTGTATATGAGGACATTGGACACTCTGTGGGTTGTGTCCGGGCTCAACACATCTTTTGTATGAGATATGTAGCCTCTTTGTGTGCTGAAAGACCTTGTTTGCATTAGAATACTCAGTCTGGGGCTGGGCCGTCTCGGACGGTCACGTGCACACCTATCTCAGAAACCACAAAACACTCTCCCTGCAAGCTCCATCATGCCGTCTCTCAATGGAAGCACAGTTACAGTGTCTTCTCGGGTCACTTCATCCATCTGAATGTAAAATGGGGTATAAGTGCACACCCTCAAACCCAGACCTGCTCATCATCTCCACAGTCAGATGCAGTTATTGATGTTATGGGTTTCCAGCTGTGGAGCAGATCGTCACCTGAGGCCTGGCAGTCTGAATCTGTCTCAAAATCTCGACAGAAATGTGGGACGTCGGACGTCTCTGTAGGAGCCACATGTGTGTCAAGACATTTATAGTCTTATATGAATGAATCTTTGATATGTTCAAAGAGTGTAATGTATGTCTTAAGGCCCGTCAAAATCAAGGACTATAGCTAAAGCAATAACAATAAAGACATAGTTCTAAATCATTCTAAATATAATATAAATAAGTATAAAACAATAGCAGAGTTTACACCACTACAATGATAACGGCACAGAGAAATTATATTGTTGAAAGGATGATTTTTTTCCCCCAGCTAATGAATGATAAAAACACTGATAACCAATCAGAATTCATCCTGCTTTAAAGAGCTCATTTAAAGTGGCAGACGACAAAACTGCAGCGTGTGTTAATAATAAACAGAAAGTTATCATAGTTTGGTGTGAACGCTAATATAATTATCGTTATAGTTATCGTTCTTGCTGTGAATGGGCCTTTAGCTTGGTATTAATTATTATTTTTGGAATAAAATCACCTCACACCAAGAATGATAACTATAATGATAACTAGCCTATATTAGCATCGACACAAGTGGAAGATATTGTTCTGTTTATTATAAGCATGCTGATTTTTGTCATCTGTCACTTTAAATGCTTGAGTTCTTAAAGCAGGATGGATTCTGATTGGCTGTCAATGTTTTTATCGTTCATCAACTAGAAAAAATTGTTTTGAAAGTGATTCCAGCGATATAGTTTCTCTTTACAGTTACCTTTATTGTTGTGGTGTGTGGACTGTGCTATTCTTTTATATTTAGAACAGTTTTTAGAACTATATAGCCTATTTATCATTATAGTTATCGTCCTTGGTGTGAGCGGTCCTTAACCCATAAAATGTCTGACTATTTGACAGATATGCTCTAAGAGACCAAACAAACAAAAACACTGTAGCTAATGACCATAGCTCTCTGCCAATAGAATGAGTTTTGGGGCGGGACTACCAGATTTTTCAACCAATAGCAGATGGGGGAATTTTTGCAAAACATCTTTAAATACGAACGTCTTTGAAATTCGGTTTGTTAACAGTTAACACTAGTACCGTAAAAAAAGTATATTGCTTATCATTACACTTTATGTTTTTAATTAAAATCTAAAGAGAATGTGATGTTTGTGTTTCTTCCAACCACAGACTAACAAAACGAACAAAGAAAAAAGAAATGGTTTACTAGAAAATAAATAAGACATAAATATTATAGAGATTACTATCCCAAAGGGCCTACTGTTTTTTAGCCTATAACAACATACAAATATTGTTTGGATACATTTAAACCATAATTATTTTATTATAATTTCAATGTGGATTAAAACATCTAGTAATAGTAAAACCACAATCGTAATGTCGTAATAGTGCCACAAATGTGGACAATATGAGTTTGAGTTATTTTAATAATAATAATAATAAAAGATTTAAAAAACCCAAATAATTTAAAAGGCGATAAAAGAACGACCAATAGCACCAATAGCACTGTTTGGGAAACATGTTTGAAAACAATTATTTTCACTGTAAAAAAGGTTGGTCTTAAAAAAGCAAGTTACTTGGTTGACTTAAAATTTTGAGTTCACTGAAATTAAAAATTTGAGTTAATACAATGGCGATTGGTTTAATAAACAGAAACTCAAAATATTATGTTATCTGAACTACATTAATTATATAAGCTGATTTGACAAAAGAAAAATGTTGTGATAACAATCATGAAAAAAATTTTTTACAGTGTTTTAAAATTTGTTGTTTTGTTGTTGTTTATCAATTTTGTTTCTAAAATGATGTGAGGAATTCCAACTACAGACTAAGAACATTTTTACTAGCAAATACAAAAATAAAACATAAACGAAAGAATTTGTAAGTGGCTGTGTATAAAAGCATCTGCTAAATGCATTAAATATAAAGCCCCATGCGATCATACTTCATGCATTTTCTGCCAGTTATAAACATGCAGCATGGCCAATAGCATGTTAACATGCATAACGAGTAACCAGAGAACATTTGAACATCTCTGAATTCATTTGCTATATTTAGTGTGAGCTTGAAGTGCTCAATTAGAGGCGAAACCCGTCACAGAGAAACACACTAATTACAGAGAGCATAAGGGCAGTTTCACATATATTTATAACCTACTGGAGATACAGTAGAGAAGAGACGACTAATTCTGCTACTTTTACATAAATACACAAACCTACAGTAAGAGGGAAACATCCGTCACAAATGTTGCATGGATTATGGTATGATAATTGCATGGCTGGGTGGAGTTACATGTGACAGCTGAATGCAAATGCTGCTCCGCAGATTCACTGATGATTTATTTAAAGGGAACTTCCCTCTTTGACCCGTACAGACGTGGCGCACAGTAAAACCCGCTCGCGCTCACCTCATACTGTTTTAACACTTAACCTATTCATTGTTAAAAGGTCAAAATCGCTGCAGGTATAATTAGATAATTTCAAGGTTTATATTTCAGTGAAAGCATATTTATGCATGAAAAATGCTTTTTTTGAAAAACTTTTTTTTTAATATATAAATATGGTGGTTAAGCAATGAAACAGCTTTAAATTCTCCTTACAACGATCCACCCACAATTGGCCTCTGGATTTGGGCCTAATATGATTTTAAGAATATATTATTTATTTATTTATTCCAGTGTGTTATGAGAAGACAATCGTTTCTTTCTCCTGAATCACTGCAGGGCAATTGATGCCCCATTTTTCTTATACAGACTTAAAGGGGAAAATATAATGAAGTGAGACAGTTTTTCAGAGACCTCCGTCAACAAACCATAATTTCAGTCAATAAAACATTTTCACCCCCTTCCATTATGCATTTTTTTAATCAAATAAACATATTTTCTTTATACTCCCTTTCACATTTATATTAATATATTATATATTATTGTATACAAAACATTATAAAACAAATTGCATTTACATTTCTGCTAAATACATACATTTGAATGCATTCACAAATTATAGTACAATATAGCCAAAGGCTATATAGGCCTATACATCATATTTTTAATCACAAATATACATCCCTATAGTGACAATAACTCACATATTTTCCTTATACCAGTCTATCATCACAAAAATATATTTTATTTAAAATTTATAGCCATTATTCATACTAAAAAAAGCACACTGGCTTGATTATGAATAGAAAGTCTGTGTACTCGCTTCTTTGTTAGCAAGCGCCATCTTGTGGCTGATGTTTGCATTACAAATGCTTGTTTTAGGCATGTTATGCTGGTTTTACATTATTTGAATTTTCTAGGCCAGGTTCGTGCACCTGACGAGGAAAGAAACGGGTTAAATAAGCCATAAAGAGGATCCGACCTGCATCAGCACGAGTGACGAGTTTTTCCCACCTGACTATAGTGAATTAAAACACAACAGCCGCATTGTTCAAGCTATCATTTATTCTATTTTGTTATTTTACATCTGCTTAAAATGAAACATATTGAAGCAATTCAGAAAAACAGTGACATGAAAGATAGTTTGATGACAGCCCTGTAGTGCAAAGTCATCTTTGCCTCTCTTTATTTTGTTGTTCTCGAACATAAAAGCACTCACTCCCATCAAACATTTCAGACACCATCATTTAGATGCAATAAGTTTGTGCTTTGATACAGTTTTCCAAACTAGAAAATTACAATAAAATATCGTTTTTAAGGAATTATTTTACAATACATTCAAAAACGCAATTTGATAGCCTAAAAATCAAATCATAAAGCAAATCCTTTACACATGTGAATAAACATTATCAGTATGCACAGATTTCACACAAACAGCATCATTATACAGTAACTTAAATCTAAATTGAAACCTGAGGCAGAATGAATCAGTCTGACCCACCCTGAAATCAATGTGAAACTCAAATGTAAAAACAAGAAAACAAAAGCACGATAACCACTTGTAAAATCTTTTTGAGACACTTGGTGTCAAATGCAGAGAAAACATTTTAGCTCCAAACTGGCCTAAACCTCTACGGTGGCAGCAGGGCCGTTGGTGGTGCCCTCCGTTGTGGTTTTCTCGCCGTCTCCCTCTGCTGGTGATGGCGCGGCAGTGCTGTTCTCAGCGGCAGTGCTGTTCTCCGTGGCTTCCTGTTCACTGCTCTCTGTGGCTTTGCTGTCTTCCGCCCCCTTCTGGTCAGCACCGGTAGTGCTGTTGGCCTCGGTGAGGAGCGCCGTCGTTTCGTTGATGACCTGTGCGCTGTCGGTTGCAGTTGGTGTCTTAATGGCGCCGTTCTGCACCGGGAAGGCGCCCTCTAGAGCCGTGTAGAGGAACTGATACTGCTCCTGTGGAGAGTTTAGAACTACTTGAGCATTTGGTCTGTTATTGATCGTTTAAGAACTTTTATGTGACGTACATTTGCATACTACACTTAATTTTGGGTTGAAACCTCTTTAAAGTACTCTTTTAAGTACAACATTTCACAATTTCGCAGTGAATTAGCACAGGCTAAAATATGAACTTGTGATACAAGATAACTCAGGGTCACTACAATAACAATTTTCAGTGTGAAAACTAAATTTTATAGTGATTTTTGAAACATTGGTATTTCAAGAAAGTCCATTCTTGTTTTAGAGTAAAAATAAAAAGGTAATTTTTTATTTTTATTGATGAAAAAGTCTCAATTGTTAGAAATAAATTTGCAAATGTGAGATAAAGTCATTCTTCTATTGTTATTATTTACAGGTCAAGAACTTACAAATGTTTCCACTATTCCCTGCCTCCCCTTGCGCATGTTTTTGACCTCTTGGAAAACATCCACCAACTTTTCCGTCAATGCGCTGTCTATGAGATTCCATAAGGCACAGAAGATTCCAGTGCGTGATGATCCATTGCTGAAAAAAAAATTAAGGAAATTTAAAAATGCATCAATCCATCCATCTGGGAAAGAAAAGTCTCTGGTATTGGGACTTACTTGCAGTGAACCACTATAGGGACGTTCCGGTTCATTTTGCTGTTGTCATAATTTCCGTTCTCTCTGATGCTCTTCATCATCTCTACTAACTCCTGAGCGTTCTCTGGAAGTTCACTGCCTCTCCATTTCATAAACTGGTACTGATCCACCTCCAAGATCTCTTTCTTCTATTACAGGATTCAAGACGGATCAGTTACTTCACATGTATCAGAAAACATGTCTGCAGTTAATGTCGACAGATATTCATGCTGAGGACAAGGACTCTGGTTACCTTTGTGGACTGTATTTCCAGGCGCCGTCTGACGTATGCTGGGAAGCTTTCTGTCTTTTTCACCTCTATTTCCATATCTCCAAACACTTTCTTTTCATCTCCCCAGTACTGAGAACAATAATCCTGGAAAAAATACAGATATGGCCTGAAAAACTGGACAGAGATTAATTGATTACTCTGTCTGACTGACTAACCATCTATCTATCTATCTATCTATCTGTCTGTCCATCCATATCCATCCATCCATCCATCCCTGTTTATCTATCTATCTATCTATCTGTCTGTCCGTCCATATCCATCCATCCATCCATCCATCCATCCGTTTATCTATCTATCTATCTATCTATCTATCTATCTGTCTGTCCATCCATATCCATCCATCCATCCATCCATTCGTTTATCTATCTATCTATCTATCTATCTATCTATCTATCTATCTGTCTGTCCGTCCATATCCATCCATCCATCCATCCGTTTATCTATCTATCTATCTATCTATCTGTCTGTCCATCCATATCCATCCATCCATCCATCCATCCATCCATCCGTTTATCTATCTATCTGTCTGTCCATCCATATCCATCCATCCATCCATCCCTGTTTATCTATCTATCTATCTATCTATCTATCTATCTGTCTGTCCATCCATATCCATCCATCCATCCCTGTTTATCTATCTATCTATCTATCTATCTATCTATCTATCTATCTATCTCTCTGTCCGTCCATATCCATCCATCCATCCATCCATCTCTGTTTATCTATCTATCTGTCCATCCATATCCATCTATCCATCCCTGTTTATCTATCTATCTATCTATCTCTCTGTCCGTCCATATCCATCCATCCATCCATCCATCTCTGTTTATCTATCTATCTATCCCTCTGCCTGTCTATCTATCTATCTGTCCATCCATCCATATCATCCATCCATCCATCCATCCCTCCCTCTGTCTGTCTATCTATCCATCTGTCAGTCTGGTATTGTAGTAGGTCATACCTTGCCGTCCTCTTGGCAGTCGGTGAGCATGACCAGAGTTTTAGTTTGTTGCTGATAGAGCATGAGCAGGAACTCTTCCGTTGTGTTTGGTAAAGGCCCCTGTGCAGCGATCAGACTCTTATGACACCAGTAGCCCTGTGGGAAAGCAATAACAAGCATACTGGGTTGAGATTAACATATTATTGTCACTCACTTAGAAATCAACTAATAGGTATATGAGCTGGTATTCCCTTTTCTCACTTTAATTTTGTATAACTAAATCACATATACAAAACAATGAAATAAATAAAAGCTTTTTTTAAAAAAAAGATTTTTTTAACATTATTATTACAGTTGAGCACATTTTAACTTCCATTGTAATTACTGTAATTAAAAAGAATGATATATTAGATAATATAAAATCAAGGGAATCAAGTTTTGTACATCAATAAATGAAGCATTGATGTATTCATTAGATTCTTCTTCCTCGTCTGATGAATACTCATCCTCATCCTCAGGGTCACTGGTCTGGTTGCCCTCAATTTCAAGTCTAAACAGGACTCGATTAAAGTCATCTGCAACAGAAATATTTGCTGGTTACTCAGTATGTTGTTAATTTATAATTAATAAATAATGTGGTCTATCTATACTGTAAATATGACATATAGTACTGTAACATGAATATGAAACTAGGATCTGCAGATCAATAAAGTTGGTGTTGATCACTCACATGGGATAACAGACGAGTAGCGGTTTTTCTTCTTGTTGTCCTCGCTACTTCCTGCATTAAATGTTCTCCAGTTTTTAAATTTGGGGAGTTTCTTTATAAAAACAACAAGAAAACATGCTGCTTTAATAATCAAATACACAAATACACTTCTGTGTCCAGGTGACAATCATAGGAGGAGGACAAACCTGAAACTCCAACTCAAGCAAACTGGGGTCACTTCCGTCTTTCTGTCTGAGCGTGTTGAGCGCTGAGTGGAATTCAGACAGTGAGACCTCTGTCTCTCCAAACTGGTTGTGCTCTATCAGAGCGGTGTGGATCAATATGTACTGGGGCTGACACAATCAACAACACACACACTTAAATGTGAATAAACCAAATATAAAATAAAGGGTGTTACAAAAAATGAACGAAACATTTATTGTGTACAATTGTACAAAATATTTGTGTACAATATTTTTTTTTCAGGATTCTTTGATGAATAGAAAGTTCATGCATTTATTTGAAATATAATCTTTTGGAACATTATAAATGTTTTGTCTATTCATCAAGGAATCCTGAAAAAGAAAAAACACAACTGTTTTCAACATTGATAATAATCGTAAATGTTTCTTGAGCAGCAAATCAGCATATTAGAATGATTTCTGAAGGATCATGTGACACTGAAGACTGGAGTAATGATGCTGAAAATTCAGCTTTGATCACAGGAATAAATTACTTTATAAAATATATTCAAACAGAAAACAGTTATTTTAAATTGTAATAATATTTCACAATATTACTGTTTTTACTGTATTTTTAATTAAATAAATGCAGCCTTGGTGAGCAGACGAAACTTCTTTTAAAAACATTAAAAATCTTACCGTGTCCAAACTTTTGACTGGTAGTGTGTGTATATATATATATATATATATATATATATATATATATATATATATATATATATGCAAAATTTATTCAGATACCTTGAACATTTCATTCATTAATACAGTTATACTTTAAAAAATGGTAATAAAATATGACAAGATGTCAGAGTTAAACTGTCAGAAAAAATTAATCGTAATTATGTCAGATAACACTTAAGCAAAACATGGTCAGGTCAAAGTGTCTGAATAATTTTTGGTCCCAAATTTTGATCAATTTTACTGGTAGTCCACTGTATGAAGAATTTTTGGGTATAATATGTCACAGTTTACTTTATTTTGCTATCCTCACTTACATAAATGAACTACAGTGTCCATATATATATACATATATATATATATACACACACAATTAAAAGAAGTATGCTCAAGATTGAGCTTTTAGTTTTTTTTAATAACACTTTTTCCCCCTGCTGTCTCACTCACCTCAACTTGAACCATGAGGCAACGCTGGCGACGTAGTTTCGCTACAAATCCATAGATGTCCACTCTGCCCTCCGCCTCGAGACTTTCAATCATTGCGTCAATGCCAATATAGGTTCCTGTGCGGCCGACGCCTGCACTATAGACGATATGCCAACATTCACATTAAGATTCATCAACTCCAAATGACCCTTTAGACAACTACCTTTCTGACAGGTAGTAATTTCTATAGTCCTGCGTTACCTGCAGTGGACCACGACCGGACCGCTGAAGAAGTTCTTGAAGGAGTTGACTCTTCTCCTGAGCTTCAGAAGCAGGCTGGGGTCTTGAGGCACTCCGTGGTCAGGCCAGCTGATGAACTGGATATGAGTGACCTCTCTTTCTGGGGCTTTCTCTCGCTTCTGTAACACGCACACACACACACACACACTAAGTTAAAACCGTTTGAATAAAGCACATAAGAATGACCGGACCAAACACACTTACGTTGGCCAGGACCAGATAACGAATGATATAATCAGGGCAGTGTTCCTCAGCTCGAATTTTCACAACAAAATCTTCAAAAATCTCAGTCTCTCTGTCCAGAGATGGCCAATACTGAGCACATTTGATCTGAGAGGACAAAAAAAAGCATTAGTCAGTGGAAAAATTCACATTCAAGGTCTTTATGATGATAAAAAAAACTATATCAATCAGAAATAAACCGAGACTGCAGCAAAGATTGTTATTGTTAACAAAAAGGTAAAACCAAAACTACTAATAATACTTTTTGATAACTAAAATAAAGCTGAAAAAAAAAATCAATTTTTATATGTATATATATATATATATATATATATATATATATAAATAACACAACCACTTACCTTGTTTCCTTCCTCGCAACGGGTGACCATGACAATAATAGATGACTTTTGCTCCCAAACCATTCGCCAGAAATCATCAATAGTTTCATCCTTGGGTCCTGGAAAATACATCCAACAACAATTGAAATGTAGCTATTATTTAAACTTCATATGGCAGTTTATTATCACACTTAATAATCTTAATTGTTGCCGTAAACAATTTCCCTGCATTTTATGTTTGCCAAGCAACAGTAAATATTGAATATGGGGTCAAACTGTGCGTTCATTGGCCACTTTGAATGTGTCTCAGCCAATCACAATTTTGAATGATAAATATCCGTTTAATAAGAGGATTTATACCTTGGGCTGCAATGTATTTCTTTGGCTCTTGATATCCCTGTGTGTGAAGAAAAAACAATTATATAAATTATAAAGTCAGAAATTGTGAAAGTGATTCTTGTGCTTTGAAATATGTGTGTTTATATGACCGCACCTCGATGAAGCTGGCATTGATGTATTCACGTTCACCTCCGGTTGTGAGGGGAACACGATTATAGTCATCTACAAATTCAAACATAAAACAATAAATACTTAGATTGAAATATGAAAACTACTCAAGGAATTAAGGGTAAATGGATGTTTTTATGAATACTGAAGTGATATTTACAAGGCAGAATGTCAACGTAGCGGTTCTTGGACTGGTTTTCTTGTTTCTTCGCCTCTTTGATGGTGTAATTGGAGAAAATTCGGGGAATGCTCTGAGGAGAAGCAGAATCTGAATCCATTTCTCATTATATTTAAACGGAAGCAGCAGATATTACAGATTTATTGTTTAGAGAATCACCTGAAACTCATCCATAAACAGACGGCCCTCATCAGCGATCTTGCTCTTGTAAGCGTCTATTAAATTGTCTGCGTAGATGGGCTCAACTGGGCGCAGGGGTTCTATGAGAGGAGATGGAATACCAAAGGGTTCTTCTCAAATTAATTTACTTTCAAAATACACTGAAATGACTTTGATAGGAGCTAATTACATACGTGTAAGAAGAATCTCTTCATCTTCAGCATTGCTGTGGTGAGAAATCCCATCAGAAAATCAGATGAACATTTAAAGCTGAGCTTAATTTTGTGGTGTACAGAAAACATTGTGATAACAGAGTAAAGAGAACAGCTGGGAGAAACTGTGACACTCACTGCTTTCGTTTGAGAAGGTAAATTTTGAAGAGCACAAAGAGCAGAGCAACTGATGTCACAACAATTAGGAACGCCAGGAATCCAATGACAGCCTTGTCGTTGTCTGAGGAAGCAACATATTTGAGGATGAACCTAGGTTAATAAACATTTACAATATTTCATACATTTAAAGGTGCAATCTGCAGAAGAATATATATATATATATATATATATATATATATATATATATATATATATATATATATATATATATATACACAGTGGGTACGGAAAGTATTCAGACCCCCTTAAATTTTTCACTCTTTGTTATATTGCATCCATTTGCTAAAATCATTTAAGTTTTTTCCTCATTAATGTACACACAGCACCCCATATTGACAGAAAAACACAGAATTGTTGACATTTTTGCAGATTTTTAAAAAAAGAAAAACTGAAATATCACTGTGGGGGTGTTTTTCAGCTGCAGGGACAGGACGACTGGTTGCAATCGAGGGAAAGATGAATGCGGCCAAGTACAGGGATATCCTGGACGAAAACCTTCTCCAGAGTGCTCAGGACCTCAGACTGGGCCGAAGGTTTACCTTCCAACAAGACAATGACCCTAAGCACACAGCTAAAATAACGAAGGAGTGGCTTCACAACAACTCTGTGACTGTTCTTGAATGGCCCAGCCAGAGCCCTGACTTAAACCCAATTGAGCATCCCTGGAGAGACCTAAAAATGGCTGTCCACCAACGTTTACCATCCAACCTGACAGAACTGGAGAGGATCTGCAAGGAGGAATGGCAGAGGATCCTCAAATCCAGGTGTGAAAAACTTGTTGCATCTTTCCCAAAAAGACTCATGGCTGTATTAGATCAAAAGGGTGCTTCTACTAAATACTGAGCAAAGGGTCTGAATACTTAGGACCATGTGATATTTCAGTTTTTCTTTTTTAATCTGCAAAAATGTCAACAATTCTGTGTTTTTCTGTCAATATGGGGTGCTGTGTGTACATTAATGAGGAAAAAAAATGAACTTAAATGATTTTAGCAAATGGCTCCGATATAACAAAGAGTGAAAAATTTAAGGGGGTCTGAATACTTTCCGTACCCACTGTATATATATTAGCTAGTGTAACAAGTACTGAGTGCACCTTTAAATAATATGATACATATGATAATATGAAACAGATAAAATGACATAATTGAATTGAATTGACTAATATCTCCTCTAGGTGGGTCAGAATGAGAAAAGGTTGTTCTTACATTTAGTAGAAGCAGTGCTATACCGGGATGTTGAGTTTTGTTGTTTATTCGTGGCTGTAACCTAAAATGGATACATTTGCAGTTTGAAACACAAATTAAAACATTGCAATCCTACCCAACCTAAAAACTGCAATTCCAGCATATGTAACTCTTTGGCATACATGAATGACAGATGCTGAAAAACATTAAGTGGGATTTAAATACCGTAATTGTATATTTTGTAAGATAGTCAAGATCTTGAAAATAAAACAAGCATTTCTTTTCATTTTTTAAGGTGGTGGTTTTTCCATTGTTTGTGATTTTAGCTTCGTAATATCCTGGTTCTCCGTTCCATTTAAACATTTTTTTTCCGTTGGAAATATCACAATATATGCGAACAGAATTGTGAGAAGGGTTATCAAAAGAAATGTCTGGATCGAAAATGGGATCTATTAAACAGAGAGAAACAAAACACATTTTAGACACACAATGGCATATCATTAACATACAATTAGCATTTAATTGTAACATTTAAAAATGCAATTCAGTAATAAATTGTACATTGATTGTAAAGTAAAGATTAAATTATTAACAGTACGAAAAAAGGTCCAAAGCTGATGAGGATAAAATATCCTCATATTCAGAAAATAACTGCAACTGAACGAAGAAAAAACAGAGAGAAGGGATCTCTCTTATAAAATGGGACAGAAAAAGTTGTCTTTTTTTATGCACATATAAACACTAAAATCACTCTGTATTGGGGGCACTTTCCAGAACAATGTACAGATTAAGTAATAAAATTTGGTAACATTTTATTTTGATTGTCCACTTTAGACATTCTTGTAAGTAACTTTTCAAACTACAGGTCAACTAGCAGTCTTTAGAGTATTAGTAGACTGTCTGCTTAATATCTGCTAACACTGTATTTTGAAGCTCCCTAACAGACATTCTACATGTGAATTTGCAAGTACATGTCAACTTATTCTACTAACCTTAACCCTAAAACCTAACATGACAGTCTACCACAGTCTACAAATTAACGTTGACTAGTTGACATGTAGTTGCAGTTACTTATAGTTAGTAGAATGTCTAAAGTGAACCATTGAAATAAAGTGTAACCTAAAATTTAAATAAAATTTTTAAAAAAGACTTACTGTCAGAAGGTGTTTGTTTATCACCGGTGTAAACTATGTAAGTATGATCATCGACTGTTGCATTAATACTGCATTTATAGTGTGTATATGGCTCTAATCCTTTAATACTGCAGTCAGTGCCATCTGGGCGATTTGTACATTGTGTCACTGAAAAGACAAAACATACCTGAATAAGACATTAAACATCAACTACATCAGCTAATATCATAAAAAAATTCGTCACACTTAACAATAAGGTTCCATTTGTTAACATTAGTTAACTACATTAGTTACTAACAATGAAAAATACTTTTTAAATCTTAATTTATGTTAATTTCAACATTTACTAACACAATATTAAAATCAAAAGTCGTATCTGTTAATATTATTTAATGGACCTGAGCTAACATGAACTAATAATGAACAGCTGTATATTTTTCCGTTAACAACAAAGATTAATAAACACTGTAACAAATGTATTGCTCATTGTTAGGTAATGCATTAACTGACATTAACTAATGGGATCTTATTGTAAAGTATTACCCAGACGTATTTAAACATCTCAGACTTCAAATACATAAAATATTACCCATTATAGACATATAATGGGTAATATTATATGAAAAAAAAAAAAAAAAAAAAAAAACACTTTCTCATTGGATCTATGCAAATCCCATTGGAGACCTATTTTGATCTCAAAAAAGTGAGTTCTCACAGAAAGATGAGGGTTTTGCATCTGTGTTGCTGCAATTGGCTGAGTAATTCTTCCATTTAATCCCTTGGCATTTTTTTCCCTGGGCTGAATTCCAAATTATGTCAAAGGCATTACTGGATATTTGTTTAAATATTCCACTTGGCCAGTCTGAAAGAGAGAAAAATAAAACTCACATACAAAGCAAAACAAAGCTTAAAAAAATAATACAGATGATGGTCCACATACAATATTCACTGTCCTTATTTATTTAAGTATTTGACTTTTTAGTCACACTTAATTATGTCTGAAGACATTGTATTAGATACAAAAAATTATTATTTATTTATTGGTGTCTTGATGTTGAAGTGAAATCAAAGTGGTACTAATTAGAGTAATAAGGTGTTTATTGCACATTTATGACCTCCTTCCTGATGAAGAAAACTGAGTTTAAAATCACTAATAAAACAAAAGATTATTGTGGCAAGTTAATTTTAATAATAGACAATGTAATAATTCATATAGTTTTAAGTCTGCCTTTAAGTAATTTTAATTATTAATTAGTGTCTAAATACTTTTTAGGGCCAGTGTATTGTACATCTAAAAAATAATGGAGCTTAATAAAGCTTAAGCCTTTTTTGCTAGTCATGATGTTGTTAAATATTCTCAGGTGTGCAAGACAGAAAGAATGGAAGAACTCTGAACCAATCCTGCCTGTTAAATTAGCAACTCACCACATTTTATTTTGAAGGAGAGATCATTACTCTTGATTGGTTTCTCATAAGGGTATTCTCCAGAGCAGGAATACTCTTTCTCAGGTAATAATGTCACTGGTTGATTCAAAAAAAAGTAAAGGTTCTTCTCTGACAAAGAAAGAAGAGAAAAGGCATCCATCATTTGTTAGTCTGCTTAATCATCAAAGTAAATGTAAACACATAATATTAAAGATAATTATGCATTTCCAGTGCCATGGAAACATTTACATTACTTACTGTCAAAGGTGCAAGTGATGTTAAGTGTTTTATTACATTGTTCTGGATTAGTCCATTCAAACTGAGATGGAATAGCTTGATTGAAGGTTATGTTAGGTTTGACTGAAACAGAAACATTCAGTTGATTAAAATGCAGGTCAAACTTCTCAGATGACATCATACTTACACAACTCCATCAAATGCCAGGACATTACAACTGACTCCATACCAGTAAAACAACTACAATGAATTTGAATTAAGGTAACAAACAGGACTCAGAACTAAAATTTGAATACAATTAAAATGGCACGAAATTCACATATAACTGCATTAAGTGTTTTCATTTTATTATTATTATGATACCCATAGTATACTATAGATCAGTTTTTGAAATGGCACCTATAGAAATTTGTAGTATATCATTATATTTAATACATTAGTTTTGCAATTAATACCATGAAAATTCCAATGCGGTCTCCTGTGTGTTGTGGCCAATTCAGATTCACACTCATGAACTGAAGAAGAGCCAATTCAACAGCATGAATGTGATTGGGTTTGTGCTTAATGATTGGTCAGCATCATTCTACGGACATTTTTGTTTAAATGGAGCATGCTTTTCACAATGACAAGTAAATTAAATAATGATACACCAACCTGGGGGCATGAAGAAATTCATTCTGTAGGTACATGTGTCCAATTTAATGTCCTTAAATATGTGTTTGCAAGAGTCGTTCACTGTTATATCAACACATTTAGTCAGATTCCATTTCTGAGGATCACTGAACTTTCCTTTAAAACACACTTCCTTATCGGTCACCCTTGTCACAACAGTTTCAACAGTTTCAACAGTTGTTTTATTTTCTGTACAAAAATTAAGAGACAATGTAAATACATTAACATAATACAAATGGACAGTTCAAGAACATGACTTATATAAATCGTGCTATTTATATAAGTACTTGGACACTTAAAAAAATAAAAATCACATTTAAAAATGATTTGTAACCAATTATCAAACCCGTATTTCTAGTAAACCTGTAAACCAGAACTGTTTAAATGTGATTTGAAATGTGAAGTGTCCAAATAGTTTTTGAGGTCAGTGTACAGTATATGTCCCATCTGAACTTGCTGTTTGAGTATGTATTAACTGCCAGGGTTACTACTGGAAGTAAAGTACTGGAGTATGTATTAACTGCCACTTACTACTGGAAGTAAAAGTCTGTTGTCCAATGGGTTTGCAGCCATTTACATTGACACTGTAAATAGTGCATGGTTTTAACCATTCAAATGGTATTTCAACAGCAGTTAGGTTAGATACATTTATGACATGGATCCACCTGTTCTTATCCATTACTGTGACTGTGTACGTTTCATTAGAGATGCCATTGACATTCACCACATGAGAAATTCTTCCATCCTCTTTCTTCGTAAGGTTGAATTCACCTATGTGAAAGTGTGTATGAACATTCACAAATTGATAACTATATGTCCTGAACAACACAATCAAAGTTGACTTCACACAACAGGCGCAATAAACTAACACTCACATTTCCATGGGCTTTCTGTGGTACCTGAGAAAAGCACATATTTACAGGTTAATCATGCAATTTTATCACAATAAACAATAATCATTTGTACAGAGAGCACAGATAGCGTGGTGTTACCCATGCTGCTGGTGGTGAGTGCGGGTGAGGTTGAGATGGATTGCGTGGAGGTGAGGAGCTTGATGGTGGTGTTTGGAGGTGAGGTGGTCTCAGTCACTGAATGTTGTTGAGGTGGTAAGTGACAATAAAAGTGTTAAAACTCAAATGATCAGGATACTGAAGTACTGCAAACTCATTTAGCTCATTGTAATGTTTCACACAAATAAATTAATTAATATACAGCATGGCTAAATTGTGAATAAGCATGATTCTTAAGATATGATTCTGAATTGTCACCTTTAACTGTTTCTGATGGAGTTTGTGATGGAGTGTGTTCATGATTTGTGTATTACTTTATCTCAAACACATTAATATTACACCGTTACCAAATGATATAAGTGACCATTGTGCTGTTGGTATGATTAGAAATTGCAAACTTAAAAAGGCAGTACCGCGAATTGTGGTGAAAAGATATTTTAAATTATTCGATCAGAAAGCTTTTATTCATGATATTTTTCATTTTGATTTTTTTTTCAGTTTGTTTGATTCCTGATGTTGAATTGGCGTGGTCATATTTTAAAGATTCATTCATGGGTATTTTAAATAAACATGCACCCTTGAGAAAGTTCAAAGTAAAGGAGAGGAACAATTCCTGGTTTTCTGATGTATTATCCACTCTTTTGCATGAACAGAATTTGGCCTGGGCAAAGGCAAAAGCAAGAAAATGATTGGGTTCATTTTAGATATTTAAGAAATAAATGTACTACACAAATACGCAAAGTTAAGTCACAGTTCTATCTTGATGAGACAACAAGAAATTTAAAAAACCCAGCTAAATTTTGGAAAACTATAAATTCAATGAAAACAGTACAAAACTCTTCATTTTCAGCACTTCCTAAAATTGTAAATTTGAATAATGTACAAATTACAGATAAAAAAGATATAGTTGATTTCTTTAACAATCCCTTTGCCTCTGCCGGACTCCTTTTTAAGTCAGAGCAAGAACATCTTTCATCTCCAGGGTTTTTTCACCCCAATGTCTGGGGCTCGAACCTCTTTACTTTTGAGCCGATTTCAAGGGAGAAGGTTTTATTCGCGTTACGAAATATAAATTGTAAAAAGTCAGCTGGTCCTGATGGGCTTGACCCTTTCCTCCTAAAACTTGTGGCTAATATTATTGTTAACCAATAACTTATATTTTTAATTTATCTTTAGAACAAAACATTATACCTCGATCTTGGAAGACGGCGCATGTAACACCACTTTTTAAAAATGGGGATCCAACTATTATGGACAATTATCGTCCTATCTCAAAACTTTCAGTATTAGCCAAAATTTTTGAGTCATTGGTTAGTGATAAGTTAAAGTACTTTTTAACAGTAAATAATATTCTTATTCCTTCTCAATCAGGTTTCAGGAAAGAGTATAGCACCATCACAGCAGCCACAAAGGTAGTTGATGATATTGTTAGTGCTATTGATTGTAAAGAATCTTGTGCAGCATTATTTATTGATCTCTCAAAAGCTTTTGATATGGTTGATCACACCATTTTGTTGAAATGTCTGTCTAAAATTGGATAATGTCTGATAATGTTATTGAATGGTTTAAAAATTATCTGTCTAGTAGATATCAGCATGTCACTTGTGAAGGCATCATGTCAGGGGAGGCAGAACTAATAGCTGGAGTCCCTCAAGGTTCCATATTAGGGCCTTTGTTGTTTACAATCTACATAAATGATATTTGTACAAATGTAGATGCAGCTGCACATCTCTATGCAGATGATACTATCATATACAGTACTGCTAGATCTCCAAATGAGGCATTAAAGAAATTGCAGGATGCTTTCACAGTTCTACAAAAAACTGTACTTAAATTAAAATTGGTACTTAAGAAAATCCTTAAAATGCAACTCAACAATATGGCAAAATATTTAAGCAAAATGAGCTGAAAAAAACTAATAAATTGGTCATTTAAAAAAACAATAAAACATGAAATGTTATATTAAATACTGTTACCTGCAGTGGGTTTGGTGGGGTGTTGTTGCGAGGTGGTGCTTGAGGGTAAGGTTGATGTGCAGTTATATTCCGTATTGTTCACTAAATGATAATGATTATTTGATCAAAAAATGTTTATCTTATAAATACTTTTACAGAGTCGTGTATGAGAAATGAGAAAATCAGGTTGATGTGGCTTTCTGGGTTTTATCTTTAGTATGACATAAATGATAATGCTTATTAGGTCAAATGTATATCCTGAGCTGTAAATACCTTTACACAGGCCTGTATGAGATGCAAGAAAGTTGGACATCACATGGCGACCCAAAATAGTACACCAGATTTTTTTTTATTGTAAAAATTGTCCTTAAAGCTGTTGCCCGTAACTTTTTTTGGTTAAAAATTATCCAAAAATAACCAGCCAGTGTTCAAAACTATCTCCTTACCTTAGCTCGATTCACAACAGTAAGCTTGTAATAATGTTTTACAATTCAGGTGGTACTGGTGGGTTTCAGCGGGAAATTCGAGCATGTCTTTGCGTCATTGCGTCACATCTGTTTACATAAAGAACGAGTCCCAGCTAGTAGGCTGTATCGCATGTGAGGCGGATCATTTATAGCCTTTTCTCTCAGCAGCTGCAATAATTAAACATCATTTTGATGGCGGATTTTATGACAAATTAACGTTAGTGATTAGACTGTACAGAAATTGAAATCTACAGGTAACGCTAATACACACTAAATACACAGTCACGCAATGCTGTTGTTGTTAGCATTAACAATTTGAGAACAAAGTATAACAATAATAATAATTTGAACGGTTTGATGGACGTGCTAAGCAATCGTTAGATTTAATCACTATTGGCAGCGTGATTTACTGTAATGGTTTTTTTCCTCAGTCAGAACAAAAGTGGCAGACATGTTACTTACTTGTTCCAATTACATTTTCAGGTGAAAATTCTTATTTTGCTCATACTTCAAGACTACAATCTGTGATTCTAAAGTACAGTATCCACACAGATGTGGTGACTGACAGTAAACATTAGATTCATCCGCGCTGAGGAGTCATGCTGATGCACAACGCACGTAAAGATAATAATTCCGCAAACAACTGCAATTGCAGGTTTCAAACAGAGATGGTGACAAAGAGGCAGAATTACGGACTTTAAAATTGAAATGTATTAATAGTATCACAATGTAAAAAAAGGAATTGTTGAGAAAACATAAAATTCACAGCAACCTGATGCATTCAGATTTTTACAGTAGTTGCGTGACTGTCAGAGTCAATTTTCTGTGTAGAACCGGTCCCTACATGATAATGATCATTTGAACAAATAAAATGTTTATTTTATCCACCATTGACGCTTTGCGCGAATTATGGGAGTAACTTCCGTTAAACTGTAAACAATCAACAAAATGTTCACTCTATGAACACAATAATGAGCACAATGACATGACATTCTATTCATCCTTCAACCATCAAACATTAAAAGGAAATTTAAAAGTGTAAAAGCATTAACAAATTACTACAACAGACCATAAATAACCCTAAAAGTTTTTATTATTTCCGCAGCAAAATTACGGACATGTTAAATAGCCTATCTCTGTAATATTATGTTACCTTAATCAAAATGTTCATTAACCGCGTGTTAATATTTCAAAATGATTTCTGTATTTTTTGACAGACAAAAAATATTCCTATTTACCTGCTTTAGAAACAGTACACACTGCTAATAGGGATTAAAAGTGTAAAGAGGAAACAATTACATTTTAAAGTGTGAAAACAAACCTGGAAAGAGACGTGAGTATATGGGGATAAAAACAAGAGATTCTTCGTGCATTCCAGTGAATTATTAATGGGATATCGTAAATTAAATTGGGAGAACAGACCACAAATGTGCACTATTGTCCTTTTTCAGCGGAATACTCGGGGAAAAAATTAAAATCAGGAGGAAAAGAATGCAGCGACCAAAGCCCTGTTTTTTGTGCAAACAGAGTGTAAAACGTTTTGAGATTGTCCACTTTCGACCACTTACAGAGGTAGTCGAAAATGCATTCAACCGGATTGCTTTTATAGTGGAAATGCTCATGTGGTCAAATGTGTTCGAACCGCCACAAAAGACGCCTACTCTCCACCTACTGACCTAACCAAAGCTATTTCATAACCAATTCATACGTATTTTACGAAGTGGCTATTCGTACGACCTCACTTGTGTGAATTCATACAATTTGTCCAAACCCCAGTGACAGGTAGGTTTAGGGGCGGGTTTAGGGGTAGGTCATTCGTACGAATTCATGCGAATTTGGCAACTCGTAAAATATGTACACTTTAGCAAAAAACGTATGAATTCGTATGACATCATTCGTACGTTCTTTGCTAAAGCGTACGTATTTTATGAATTGCCAAATTCGTATTAGCTGAATTAGCCACCTCGTAAAATAAGTACCAATTTCCGTGAGATCGGGTTGGACCTAATGCTTATGTTTTGTATGTGTGTAAGTTTGTTTTTACAGCTCATTCAGTCAAACTGACAGATAAAGATTATTTGCAGTGCAACCTTATGCTTTGAAATTATTTGTTTCAGTCTTTTTAAGTGGAACTTCCCCAAACCAGAAGTGCCTACCATAATCAAAATCGCAGTAGGATCGTTAAGAAAAAGGTGGATAAACATTTTTTTTTTTTTTTTTTTACAGATATGAACAAAAACATTATATTTAATGTTAAATGCACTATTACCTGTGTTGTGTTGTTGTGAGGGGGTGAGTGAGGGTGAGACTGATGTGAGAGTAAGTTTCAGTGTAGAACTGGTCCCTTTATGATATTGATCATTTGATCAAATAAAATGTTTATATTATAAATACTTTTTTTACAAATATGAATAAAAACATGAAATACAAATATGTTAAATGCACTATTACCTGTGTTGTGTTGTTGCGAGGGGGTGAGTGAGGGTGAGACTGATGTGAGAGTAAGTTTCAGTGTAGAACTGGTCCCTTCATGATGATCATTTGATCAAATAAAATGTTTATATTATAAATAATTTTTTTTTTTTTTTTTTTTTTTTTACAGCGCATAAAACCATATACGCTAAAAAAAAAATGCTTATGTATTTACATAACAGGTTGAAGTCAAACTGACAAATTGGGAAAAAAAACAGGAAATACAACGTTAAATGCACTATTACCTGTGTTGTGTTGTTGCGAGGGGGTGAGTGAGGGTGAGACTGTGAGAGCTGGTTTCAGTGTAGAACTGGTCCCTTTATGATAGTGATCATTTGACCAAATAAAATGTTTATATTATAAATACTTTTTTACAAATATGAATAAAAACATGAAATACAAATATTTTAAATGCACTATTACCTGTGTTGTGTTGTTGCGAGGGGGTGAGTGAGGGTGAGACTGATGTGAGAGTAAGTTTCAGTGTAGAACTGGTCCCTTCATGATGATCATTTGATCAAATAAAATGTTTATATTATAAATAATTTTTTTTTTTTTTTTTTTTTTTTACAGCGCATAAAACCATATACGCTAAAAAAAAAATGCTTATGTATTTACATAACAGGTTGAAGTCAAACTGACAAATTGGGAAAAAAAACAGGAAATACAACGTTAAATGCACTATTACCTGTGTTGTGTTGTTGCGAGGGGGTGAGTGAGGGTGAGACTGTGAGAGCTGGTTTCAGTGTAGAACTGGTCCCTTTATGATAGTGATCATTTGACCAAATAAAATGTTTATATTATAAATACTTTTTTACAAATATGAATAAAAACATGAAATACAAATATTTTAAATGCACTATTACCTGTGTTGTGTTGTTGTGAGGGGGTGAGTGAGGGTGAGACTGATGTGAGAGTAAGTTTCAGTGTAGAACTGGTCCCTTTATGATATTGATCAATTGATCAAATAAAATGTTTATATTATAAATACTTTTTTTTTTTTATTTTTTTTTTTTTACAAATATGAATAAAAACATGAAATACAAATATGTTAAATGCACTGTTACCTGTGTTGTGTTGTTGCGAGGGGGTGAGTGAGGGTGAGACTGATGTGAGAGTCGTTTTCATTGTAGAACTGGTCCCTTTATGATATTGATCATTTGATCAAATAAAATGTTTATCTTATAAATAATTTTTTTTTTTTTTTTTTTTTTTTTTTACAGCGCATAAAACCATATACGCTAAAAAAAAAATGCTTATGTATTTACATAACAGGTTGAAGTCAAACTGACAAATTGGGAAAAAAAACAGGAAATACAACGTTAAATGCACTATTACCTGTGTTGTGTTGTTGTGAGGGGGTGAGTGAGGGTGAGACTGTGAGAGCTGGTTTCAGTGTAGAACTGGTCCCTTTATGATAGTGATCATTTGACCAAATAAAATGTTTATATTATAAATACTTTTTTACAAATATGAATAAAAACATGAAATACAAATATTTTAAATGCACTATTACCTGTGTTGTGTTGTTGTGAGGGGATGAGTGAGGGTGAGACTGATGTGAGAGTAAGTTTCAGTGTAGAACTGGTCCCTTTATGATATTGATCAATTGATCAAATAAAATGTTTATATTATAAATACTTTTTTTTTTTTTTTTTTTTTTTTTACAAATATGAATAAAAACATGAAATACAAATATGTTAAATGCACTGTTACCTGTGTTGTGTTGTTGCGAGGGGGTGAGTGAGGGTGAGACTGATGTGAGAGTCGTTTTCATTGTAGAACTGGTCCCTTTATGATATTGATCAATTGATCAAATGAAATGTTTATCTTATAAATAATTTTTTTTTTTTTTTACAGCGCATAAAACCATATACGCTTAAAAAAAAAAGCTTATGTATTTACATAACAGGTTGAAGTCAAACTGACAAATTGGGAAAAAAAACAGGAAATACAACGTTAAATGCACTATTACC
This sequence comes from Hypophthalmichthys molitrix, assembly GCA_037950675.1. NCBI lineage: Eukaryota > Metazoa > Chordata > Actinopteri > Cypriniformes > Xenocyprididae > Hypophthalmichthys > Hypophthalmichthys molitrix. The sequence goes on along the minus strand of CM075501.1, from coordinate 9,305,522 downwards.
TGTGTTGTGTTGTTGCGAGGGGGTGAGTGAGGGTGAGACTGTGAGAGCTGGTTTCAGTGTAGAACTGGTCCCTTTATGATATTGATCATTTGACCAAATAAAATGTTTATATTATAAATACTTTTTTACAAATATGAATAAAAACATGAAATACAAATATATTAAATGCACTATTACCTGTGTTGTGTTGTTGCGAGGGGGTGAGTGAGGGTGAGACTGTGAGAGTAAGTTTCAGTGTAGAACTGGTCCCTTCATGATGATCATTTGATCAAATAAAATGTTTATATTATAAATGCTTTTTTACAAATATGAAAAAAACATGAAATACAAATATGTTAAATGCACTGTTACCTGTGTTGTGTTGTTGCGAGGGGATGAGTGAGGGTGAGACTGATGTGAGAGTAAGTTTCAGTGTAGAACTGGTCCCTTTATGATATTGATCAATTGATCAAATAAAATGTTTATATTATAAATACTTTTTTTTTTTTTTTTTTTTTACAAATATGAAAAAAACATGAAATACAAATATGTTAAATGCACTGTTACCTGTGTTGTGTTGTTGCGAGGGGGTGAGTGAGGGTGAGACTGATGTGAGAGTCGTTTTCATTGTAGAACTGGTCCCTTTATGATATTGATCATTTGATCAAATAAAATGTTTATCTTATAAAAAAATGTTTTTTTTTTTTTTTTTTACAGCGCATAAAACCATATACGCTAAAAAAAAATGCTTATGTATTTACATAACAGGTTGAAGTCAAACTGACAAATTGGGAAAAAAAACAGGAAATACAACGTTAAATGCACTATTACCTGTGTTGTGTTGTTGCGAGGGGGTGAGTGAGGGTGAGACTGATGTGAGAGTAAGTTTCAGTGTAGAACTGGTCCCTTCATGATGATCATTTGATCAAATAAAATGTTACATTTATGTAGAGATATGAATAAAAAGATGAAATATAATATGAAATAATTCAATATAAATATGAATGAAATATTTAAATATTAATAAGAGCTGAATTTTATTTAATTGATATTTAACATTAAATATTGTACTAGGGTTTTTGCACAAAAATACCATCACTTTAGTGGTTGCATGTCAATAATAAAAGGTACTATAAATAGATTTATGTGATATATTTTTTAATATTTAAATAAATGTATAAAAATATTTTTACCTTCAAAATAAGATTTTAAAACTAGATTTTAATAAGGTTTCTGCTTTCATCACCTTGAAAATTCTTACTTGCGATTGACTATAAAACATTTACGGCAGGAAAGTAATTTAAAAAAAGAAAGAGAGAGGATAATCATTACCTTCATCATGTGGTTTTGTGGGTTTTGGGATCGTGTGTGACTAAATGTCAATTTAGGTCATCCAGTATGGGATCTACGATTATTGGAAGACCAGACCACCTACATTCACCTACATGTAACCTGTAAGGCTACTTGTAGATGCAGACTGTGTTGTTAAACTGTGTTGCTGCGGGATGAGTGCGGGAATGTTCCCAGGACAGATTTTGGTTCTACCAAAATCATATTATATTATGGTAATGAATGAATGGATAAACAAATGATTATTTTAGCAAATGTACTGGAATTTTGGTTAACAAAAATAAATGATTAATATTAATATATTGCAGGATTTCAAATGTGAAGCCTGCGTAGCCTAAATGGGTTTGTTTGGGTCTCAAAATAATAAATAAATAAATAACACCTCTTTTTCAGTGATGGTGTGCTTGTAGCATGGCATGATGGGAAGATGGAGGTCAGAGAGTGAGAGATTGTGCGTGAGAGAATAATAATAATAATGCAGGAGTGTGAGTTTGATGATGTGATGTCATCTTTACCTGTTCTGTTAGGTGCAGTTGTGTTTGATGAAGAGATGGGAGTGGAGGTGGTTGACTGAGTGTCTGTAATGATGGATTGACACCATGAAAGAATATGCAAGCATATCATGTATATTTTTGACCCACAAGTTCAAAGCAGGCACCAGTATCAGCATAACAGAAATAAAGTCACACTTACCGGTACTGTCTGAATTTGGGTCTGTTAAGAAGTGCAAAATAGCAAAATAAAATTTTATTAACTAACGTCATCAGAATTATATTATGCACAGCTGAACTTTTAGTCATTTAATTACTTCTGAGAATCAACAGAGTAAACAGCTTTTGTGCCAAGGGGAAGTGTTTTCTCATGCTTTTTTAAAATTTATAAGGCTTTTCTATGCACAATTATGTGGCTAGCTGCATTTTGCAATGTTTTTTTTTTTTTTTTTCTGTCATAACGGACATATAATCCATCAATGAAAACCACTATTACAGAGGAATGTATAGATATAAGAGAAATGATGCTTAAGAATTTCTAGTAATGGGAATAATTTGAAAATATAAATTTCTTGAATACAACTTTTCTATGATGGAAATGTTTTCACAAAAAAATTAAAGTGCCCCTATTATGGTATTTTAAAAGGTTCCTAATTTTGTTTTTGAGGTCTCCTACAATAGGTTTACATGCATTCAAGGTAAAAAAAAAACACTAAGTTTCTCATTATGTACACTGCAGCATCACCTCTCTTCTCAAAGTGTTTTAAACAGGCCAAAATGTTTCGATCGCCCTCTGGTGGCTGGTTGCAGTATAGTTCGTAAACCCCACCCTCTCCATGTAATTTTTTTAGGTAGTCCTTATCACGCTGATTTATGTTCAAGTGTTCGCTTTTCCAATGTTTGGTTTTAGTTAGTTATCTGATGCTGTGAAAACGGGTGCAATGTCTGAGCTTGCGATTGTGTCTGAGGGAGTATATGGGCGGGACCTTCATACCGCGGCTCCACCTCAATATCACTGCAGACTCGGGCTCCAAATTACATCATTAGTGCAAGATGTGAACTCCAATTTCTGGGACATTTTGGCTTCATTTTTCTAACAGTGAAAGGAAGAGAAGACACATCGTCCATCTATTTTACAGTCTATGTTCAGAAACAAAACACCCATTACCATTTCTGAATAGACCTTAGTCAGGGTAGCGCCATATTTACGTTTTGACAGGAATGAAAATGAGGCTATGAGGGATTAAAATACAGTGTGTTAAATGGATTGTACTGTTGTTTAATGACATACCAACAATCCCTCACGGCCTTGTTTTCATCCTGTTAAATTCAATATGGGGTCTACCCTGAATAAGGCCTATTTCAGCTCCGGATCTTCCTCAGCACAGCGATACGAACAGTAACTGTGGAATCAGTTTTACTGAATCAAATTGAGTCCTCATCCTTTGGAAGCACATGCAAAGTGGATTTGTTTTCACAGCGCCTTCTCGACATGTTGACAACACAAACACAACTCTTCCAGGCCTCAGATACAACTACAGTGATTGAGGGTCAAACGAGACATTTGGAGCAGCCAATGAAGACCATAGGTGGCATTATGCAGATCTGCTACAAATGTAGGTTCGAGCAGGAAGTAAGACTGGAATTACTGATGACTCGTTTTAGGCAGTACAGAATTGGTTCTTTCTTTTAGGAGACAATAACTTTATTTGTCGTGCTCTTTGAGCTTTGGAACATTGCAGACCTTTTACTTTCACAGTTATATTACACACTAAGAATTCTGTCCGCTAGAGGTCACTAGAAGCCTGTTCAAAACAAAGTCGTAGCTTGATGTCGCCAAGTTTGAGAGTGGAATCTTTAGACATGTGGTCTCCACCTCAATGGATGGTGCAAAAGAATAGGGATAGGACTCAGGAAGAAATCATGTTCATGGATGCGATTGTTAACGTTACTGTAGTATGAAGCAGAGCAGGACCGAGTGTTGTTGGAGCTGAACGAGGCCGCTGGAGCAATTGCGCAACACACGCCTCACGAGCAGCGAAACTTTTATTATGCCACAGTCGCCAGCGCCGCTTCCGCTTTTCCGGTCATGAATATGAGGTAACGCAGCTCTGTTTATCATATTAGATACATTTGAGTGTGTTGAAAATGATGTTATAATGTTACTTTGTGCGTTCGCTCGGCGGCTGCTAATACACACTGCAGTAAGCTAGATCGATTTTAGAATATCATATTAAATGCTGGATAGCTTGTCTTGATAAATGGCATGCAATTCATTTTAAAACGTACTGTATGATGGAGAAAATTCTGTATTACTGTTACTAAAAATAAAGCTGCATCTGATTATTCTATGTTAGCTACTTGACAAAATGGTGTTTTTCTCTTAGGCATGGTAAAGCATGGTACTCGCAAAAAAATCAAGAAAATTAGATTTAAACAATAAGACTAAACGTGTTGAGCTATATGACAACAATTAGTTTTCTGTCTATAAATATATCAAAACAGTTGTTCCCTTGTCTATTAAAACATGTAATATATTACATGTTATATTTTGGTGTTTCCATGGTTTCTACAAAATAAAACCGAGAAACCAAAACTCGGAAACGAGGCAGACCGAGGGTTAATGCAGGTATGACGCAATTGACAGGCGACTCCTCACAAGTCCCGGAGCCTTGGTTAAAATTGCAATTTTCTCACGATTTACAAATAGTTGGATACATTTGGGATATTGTAAGTACTCAAGTGAACAAAATATATAACACTGGCCTAGTGGTTTTTGGATATTTTACTGCAAAAATATTACATATTGCATCTTTAATGTAGTAATAAATAGTAAAACTTTTTTTATTTGAAGGCTATACCACATTTTTATAGGTTTGTTTTTTTTTGTATTTGGTATTTTTTTGGTTTCTAAGTTTCTAAGAACTTGCTATATGTGCTTTAAACTAGATATCTTGGTTTTAGGGTTGTTTGAGCACAGGATCTGGATTTCTTTATGACAAATAAAAATAGATGTTTAATATTATTAACAATATTGCCTGATCGTAAATGTGAAGCCTGGTATGGCCTAAAAAGGACTTGCTTGGGACAAATAAATGAACGTCTAAAAAATAAATAAATAACACCTCTTGCTTAGTGATGGTGTGCTTGTAGCATGGCATGATTGAAAGATGGAGGTCAGAGAGTGAGAGATTGTGCGTGAGAGAATAATAATAATGCAGGAGTGTGAGTTTGATGATGTGATGTCATCTTTACCTGTTATGTTAGGTGCAGTTGTGTTTGATGAAGAGATGGGAGTGGAGGTGGTTGACTGAGTGTCTGTAATGATGGATTGACACCATGAAAATATATCTCAAGCATATCAAGTTCTCACATATGTATTTTCTGACCCAAAAGTACAGCTTATTTTAAAGAAAAACTGACACGTACCTTTATTGTACACTCACACACACACACACACACACCTAGGGGTGTAACGGTACACAAAAATGATGGTTCGGTATGTACCTCGGTTCTGAAGTCACGGTTCCGTACGGGTTTGGTACAGCAGGGGGAGAAAACAAAACTTTTTTTTATTAAACAGTGGTTTACTGAACAAACTGTCTCTGTCTTTAAATTCATCCAGTTATACTAATGCTATAAATTATATAAGGAGCCCTTACTTGCATATTACTATAATATTAAAGGTTACAATTAACAACAGAGTTCATACTATTAAATTCAGTTGCTATTTATTTTTTAGATATAATCATCAACACTCTAATAATAATAATAAAAAAATTGTATGTAAACATGTAAATTGCACATAAGGCAGTTTTTGCATTAACTACTATATCTAATAAAATTATGTTTCTCCAATTCGTTGTTGAAATATATTCATTTACACAGTGGCTGTCATAACTTTTTTCATGACGGATTTATTTAAACATACATTAAATAATTAAGGCATCACTAACAGGTTAAGTAAAATATAATTAATATATAGGTGAATATAGTGCATATTTTAAAGAGTTACTTTCTCTAGCATACAACTGTGGACACAGAATGGCTTTTCTGAGGTAAATGTGTGACATTGTTTACAAGCTGTTTTATTGACGTCTTTCCGCGGTTGAAACACTGGTTGAGCGATTACACGATATACGTTTTGTTAAGTTGTACTGTATCTTTCAACATACCTGTGTATGGATATTCATTCATGTTCATTCTGTAATTAGTAGTGAAGAGGAAAAGATGATTGCATTTGAAATGAAGCGCCTATGCAGCGTCTGTTACGCCACATCAAAAAGCGTCTCAAAACGGCATTTATTGTTTGAATTTCTTGATGAAATTGACAGAATTTGAAAAATTACCCTTTTGAAAAATTGCTTCTTATCGAAAGTAACAAAACACAGATTATTTATTATGATTACACTATACAGATTACACTTATTGTGATTATTGGTGGTTAATGCTGGTTAAAAGTGGTTAGGCTACAATGCATTACCGCGCGCCCCCTTCTGGATTGTAGTGTCGATCTCCTGTGACTGACTGTATACGTCGTCTAACTCTAACTGCATGAATTAAACCGTGACATCCATACCGTACAGTTTGAGAAGAACACCTGTACCGTTACACCCCCCCACACACATAAACACACTCACTCACACACATACACACACACACACACACACACACACCTAACAGCTATAATTGGCTGGAAGCATCACCAGCATAAGAGAAATAGCATGGGTAAAGAGTGACACATACCTTCTGCTGAACCTGTGGAGAGTGTGAGATGAAACTTTATTAATTAACTGAATCAGAATCACATTATGCAACTGAACTTTTAATTATTTAATTATTTCTAGGAATCAAAGGGTGATTGCACTGAAACTACTGCATGATGTGCAGCTACTTACCCACATTACCTTATCAACATGAATCATCTGTTAGCAGTACTATTTACATAAAATTCATGTCTTAGACTTCACATGAGGAAAAAATTCAAATTTATTTAGATTAGCAATGTTATAAAAATGTAACATTGCCTATAACACTAATTCATAACTGCAATTATTGTAAACCAGAATGGTGACGCAAGTTTGAAGGACAGAGATAGTGGTGGTGAGATTGCAATGCAGCACGATAGAAGGATGGAAGTCAGAGGTCATGAGTGAAAGTGATTGATAGAGAGATGTAATGCTGGAGTGTGTGTCTGCTGTAGTGATGGGTGTTGTCATGGTTACCTGTAGAGTTAGGTGAGACAGGAGTGGATTGCGTGGAATTGTTGGTGTTGGTGGAGTCAGAAGAACCTATTTGACATAATCATATAGTGTAAACTGGATCCATAAGTCCTTATGAATAAAGTTGACACATTTTCCACAAGATTAATAAACCAAATGCAGTACAAACCACAACAAGCTAAATTACAGAAATGAGTACATTACATTTTTTTTTTTAGAAATTGCATTTTTATTAGTACCAGGGTACTAAAGAAACTGATACTTTCATTCAGCAAGGATGCCATTCCTTGGTTCCAAACTTTTGAATGATAGTGTATATTTATTAAAGGGGTACTTCACAGCTGGCTAAACAGGCTTTCAATAAAACTTTGCTGCCTCTTCAGTAGAAAGGTGACCAAAAAAATGAAATCAGAAAGGCTGTTATCTTCCCTTTTGCACTGGGCATGTTGCCATCCAAGGCCACTTCCACCAGTCTGCTATGGGAACGCTTGATCAGAGTCAAAAACTGCTTTGCTTAAGTAGGAAATACCTCTTAGCAAACTTTTAGTCATACTTGTGTCGACTTATATTGCTCCCTGGTGCAAGAATTCAAAGTGTAAACGTTTAGCTAGAGTGAGTTGCTTTCAGTTTCCAGTGAAGGATCCAGAGAGTTGTAGGCCGTGGCTAAAGGCTGCAAAGAACTGTAAACACGGAGAGAACGTCTATAGCCAATATTTCAAACTGAACGATTTTAGGCCAAACAGACGGGAAAAAAACCCTGAAATGTCAACAATAAAAGAAATGGAAAGCAAAAGTGGAAAAACGGTTTGATATTCATTAAAAATGTAATATTTACATATGAATGTATAAAAATGATTTTTATCTTCAAAATGTTTTTAAAATATAATACATATATTAATAAAAATATATTATTTTTTAAAATACAGTGGTGGCCAAAATTATTAGATTTTTTTGTTTTAAAAGAAGTCTCTACTGCTCACCAAGGGTTCATTTATTTGATCCAAAATACAGCAAAAACAGTAATATTGTGAAATATTTTTACAATTTAAAATAACTGTTTTATATTTGAATATATTTTAAAATGCAATTTATTGGTAAAGCTGAATTTTCAGCATCATTACTCCAGTCTTCAGTGTCACATGATCCCTCAGAAATTGTTCTAACATGCTGATTTGCTGCTCAAAGAAACATTTATTATTATTATCAATATCAATGTACATCCTTACTCGTCACTGACTGCAAGAGAGCCTGTCAAAAGAGGATAAACATTACCTTTTACTCCTGTTTCTGAGACGTGAGTCATGTGTGTGGGTGAGGGGCCTGTGGCTAAAGGGAAAAGCAAGTTCATTTGAGATAGTCGACTACAGGAAAGAACTACAAAACTCTAAAACTACAAACCTACACAAAAGGTCAAAGAAGCTTTTTCTAGCAAGCCGTACACTTTCAAATTAAATCTCTATTTATGAAGAGGTTGCATGATAAAAGGTAGGAGTATAGAAGCCAATATCAAATTAATTAACTATTGTATTAGCTTTAGCATTAGCCATTTTAAATGACAGAAAAATTTGCACCACAATACGATAAAGTTCAATTTGGTGCACGGCCATCAAAGTCAACAATAAAAGATATGAAACATCACATAATGCCACAAAAGGGGTAATCATTACAATCTTTACTCGTGTGTGCAGGTGAGGGGTCTGTGGCTAAAGGAAAAATCAAGTTCATTTTAGATAGTCAACTACAGGAAATAACTACAAACACTGTAAAACTACAAACCTACACAAAAGGTCAAAGAAGGTTCTAGCAAGCTACACTTTCAAATTAAATCTCTATTGATAAATATCTTACAAATGTCTAAATCTGAGAACTTGCCACGTGTGTAAAGTAGATTTTAAATTTGTAATTTTCTTTTTCATCATGTTGTACATCCTTACTCGTCACTGACTGCAAGAGAGCCTGTCAAAAGAGGATGAACATTACCTTCTCCTGTTTCTGAGACTTGAGTCATGTTTGCGGGTGAGGGGCCTGTGGCTAAAGGAAAAATCAAGTTCATTTTAGATAGTCAACTACAAGAAATAACTACAAACACTGTAAAACTACAAACCTACACAAAAGGTCAAAGAAGGTTCTAGCAAGCTACACTTTCAAATTAAATCTCTATTGATAAATATCTTACAAATGTCTAAATCTGAGAACTTGCCACATGTGTGTAGATTTTAAATTTGTAATTTTCTTTCATCAAGTTGTACATCCTTACTCGTCACTGACTGCAAGAGAGCCTGTCAAAAGAGGATGAACATTACCTTCTCCTGTTTCTGAGACTTGAGTCGTGTTTGCGGGTGAGGGGCCTGTGGCTAAAGGGAAAAGCAAGTTCATTTGAGATAGTTGACTACAGGAAAGAACTACAAACACTCTAAAACTACAAACCTACACAAAAGGTCAAAGAAGCTTTTTCTAGCAAGCCGTACACTTTCAAATTAAATCTCTATTTATGATGAGGTTGCATGATAAAAGGTAGGAGTATAGAAGCCAATATCAAATTAATTAACTATTGTATTAGCTTTAGCATTAGCCATTTTAAATGAGAGAAGGATTTGCACCACAATACAATAAAGTTTAATTTGGTGCACGGCCATCAAGGTCAACAATAAAAGATATGAAACATCACATAATGTCACAAAAGGGGTAATCATTACAATCTTTACTCGTGTGTGCAGGTGAGGGACCTGTGGCTAAAGGAAAAATCAAGTTCATCTTAGATAGTCAACTATAGGAAATAACTACAAACACTGTAAAACTACAAACCTACACAAAAGGTCAAAGAAGGTTCTAGCAAGCTACACTTTCAAATTAAATCTCTATTGATAAATATCTTACAAATGTCTAAATCTGAGAACTTGCCACGTGTGTAAAGTAGATTTTAAATTTGTAATTTTCTTTTTCATCATGTTGTACATCCTTACTCGTCACTGACTGCAAGAGAGCCTGTCAAAAGAGGATGAACATTACCTTCTCCTGTTTCTGAGACTTGAGTCGTGTTTGCGGGTGAGGGGCCTGTGGCTAAAGGAAAAATCAAGTTCATTTTAGATAGTCAACTACAAGAAATAACTACAAACACTGTAAAACTACAAACCTACACAAAAGGTCAAAGAAGCTTTTTCTAGCAAGCTACACTTTCAAATTAAATCTCTATTGATAAATATCTTACAAATGTCTAAATCTGAGAACTTGCCACATGTGTGTAGATTTTAAATTTGTAATTTTCTTTCATCAAGTTGTACATCCTTACTCGTCACTGACTGCAAGAGAGCCTGTCAAAAGAGGATGAACATTACCTTCTCCTGTTTCTGAGACTTGAGTCGTGTTTGCGGGTGAGGGGCCTGTGGCTAAAGGGAAAAGCAAGTTCATTTGAGATAGTCGACTACAGGAAAGAACTACAAACACTCTAAAACTACAAACCTACACAAAAGGTCAAAGAAGCTTTTTCTAGCAAGCCGTACACTTTCAAATTAAATCTCTATTTATGAAGAGGTTGCATGATAAAAGGTAGGAGTATAGAAGCCAATATCAAATTAATTAACTATTGTATTAGCTTTAGCATTAGCCATTTTAAATGAGAGAAGGATTTGCACCACAATACAATAAAGTTTAATTTGGTGCACGGCCATCAAGGTCAACAATAAAAGATATGAAACATCACATAATGTCACAAAAGGGGTAATCATTACAATCTTTACTCGTGTGTGCAGGTGAGGGGTCTGTGGCTAAAGGAAAAATCAAGTTCATTTTAGATAGTCAACTACAGGAAATAACTACAAACACTCTAAAACTACAAACCTACACAAAAGGTCAAAGAAGCTTTTTCTAGCAAGCCGTACACTTTCAAATTAAATCTCTATTTATGATGAGGTTGCATGATAAAAGGTAGGAGTATAGAAGCCAATATCAAATTAATTAACTATTGTATTAGCTTTAGCATTAGCCATTTTAAATGAGAGAAGGATTTGCACCACAATACAATAAAGTTTAATTTGGTGCACGGCCATCAAGGTCAACAATAAAAGATATGAAACATCACATAATGTCACAAAAGGGGTAATCATTACAATCTTTACTCGTGTGTGCAGGTGAGGGACCTGTGGCTAAAGGAAAAATCAAGTTCATCTTAGATAGTCAACTATAGGAAATAACTACAAACACTGTAAAACTACAAACCTACACAAAAGGTCAAAGAAGGTTCTAGCAAGCTACACTTTCAAATTAAATCTCTATTGATAAATATCTTACAAATGTCTAAATCTGAGAACTTGCCACGTGTGTAAAGTAGATTTTAAATTTGTAATTTTCTTTTTCATCATGTTGTACATCCTTACTCGTCACTGACTGCAAGAGAGCCTGTCAAAAGAGGATGAACATTACCTTCTCCTGTTTCTGAGACTTGAGTCGTGTTTGCGGGTGAGGGGCCTGTGGCTAAAGGAAAAATCAAGTTCATTTTAGATAGTCAACTACAAGAAATAACTACAAACACTGTAAAACTACAAACCTACACAAAAGGTCAAAGAAGCTTTTTCTAGCAAGCTACACTTTCAAATTAAATCTCTATTGATAAATATCTTACAAATGTCTAAATCTGAGAACTTGCCACATGTGTGTAGATTTTAAATTTGTAATTTTCTTTCATCAAGTTGTACATCCTTACTCGTCACTGACTGCAAGAGAGCCTGTCAAAAGAGGATGAACATTACCTTCTCCTGTTTCTGAGACTTGAGTCGTGTTTGCGGGTGAGGGGCCTGTGGCTAAAGGGAAAAGCAAGTTCATTTGAGATAGTCGACTACAGGAAAGAACTACAAACACTCTAAAACTACAAACCTACACAAAAGGTCAAAGAAGCTTTTTCTAGCAAGCCGTACACTTTCAAATTAAATCTCTATTTATGAAGAGGTTGCATGATAAAAGGTAGGAGTATAGAAGCCAATATCAAATTAATTAACTATTGTATTAGCTTTAGCATTAGCCATTTTAAATGAGAGAAGGATTTGCACCACAATACAATAAAGTTTAATTTGGTGCACGGCCATCAAGGTCAACAATAAAAGATATGAAACATCACATAATGTCACAAAAGGGGTAATCATTACAATCTTTACTCGTGTGTGCAGGTGAGGGGTCTGTGGCTAAAGGAAAAATCAAGTTCATTTTAGATAGTCAACTACAGGAAATAACTACAAACACTGTAAAACTACAAACCTACACAAAAGGTCAAAGAAGGTTCTAGCAAGCTACACTTTCAAATTAAATCTCTATTGATAAATATCTTACAAATGTCTAAATCTGAGAACTTGCCACGTGTGTAAAGTAGATTTTAAATTTGTAATTTTCTTTTTCATCATGTTGTACATCCTTACTCGTCACTGACTGCAAGAGAGCCTGTCAAAAGAGGATGAACATTACCTTCTCCTGTTTCTGAGACTTGAGTCGTGTTTGTGGGTGAGGGGCCTGTGGCTAAAGGGAAAAGCAAGTTCATTTGAGATAGTTGACTACAGGAAAGAACTACAAACACTCTAAAAATACAAACCAACACAAAAGGTCAAAGAAGCTTTTTCTAGCAAGCCGTACACTTTCAAATTAAATCTCTATTGATGATGAGGTTGCATGATAAAAGGTAGGAGTATAGAAGCCAATATCAAATTAATTAACTATTGTATTAGCTTTAGCATTAGCCATTTTAAATGAGAGAAGAATTTGCACCACAATACAATAAAGTTTAATTTGGTGCACGGCCGTCAAGGTCAACAATAAAAAATATGAAACATCACATAATGTCAAAAGAGGATAATCATTACCATCACTCGTGTGTGCAGGTGAGGGGCCTGTGGCTAAAGGAAAAAGCAAGTTCATTTTAGATAGGATACTACAGGATATAAATACAAACACTATAAACTTATACAAAAGACCAAAGAAGCAATTTTCTCTAGCAAGCTGCACACTTTCTAATTAGACCTCGTTTGATGAAGCCAATATCTTACATGCTAAAAGGTAGATGTATAGAAGCCAATTTCAGTTTTCACTATAACAGCACAACATTTGAAACATACACTAAAATCTATTTTAGAAAATAATTCCTGGATGGTATATGGAATTTGTATAACTAGCAATGACAGTCTTTTCAATTATTTACCAATGCATTTGACAGCTTAGTACAAATCATTTAGCAAAACAAATGGTTACACTTTATTTTGATGCTCCCCAACACGCGTTCTACTGACTATAAGTGACTTTGCAAGTACATGTCAACTTTATTGTGCAAACCCTAACACCTAACAGTCTACTTAAACTCTAATAAGAGTTAGTTGACTTCTAGGTGCACCATTACTTATAGTCAACAGAGAATGTCTAAAGGGGACCATCAAAATGAAGTGTAACCAAACAAAAAAATGAGAAAAAGTGAAAAGCTGTTTCATTTAGAAACAAGTCAACTATCGCAAACCAAAACACTCACGCAGTATATTCAGCAGTTAATTCTTTGAAACCCAAGTGAAACACGGGCTCCTTGTAAAACCAGCAGCTTTGGTCAGAAAAAGGGAAGGGAGTTACTAGCAGTGGTCTGTATGTGGCGCGACCTGGCTGCCATGGAAACGCAGAGCACACACAAACAATTTCAGTTTCTCAACCACAGCTTCCTGTAGACAAAACCCTTCCCCCCCTTCTCAAGGCTCAGGCACTTTGCTTTCTTTTTTATTCTGTTTGCCAGTGTATGGTTGTGTCACTCGTATACAGTGCGTGTGCGGAAGGGGGAGGGGTCAAATGAACTTGTGGGGATGGGGGGTAGATAATAAGATATCTATAGATATGCAAATTATATCTATGCAACTAGTTATTTTTTACATGGGAGCTTTGACTACATCATTATGTAAGTCAACTAAGTAGGTAGTGCAGTTTCATTAATAATCAATGCATTCACCTAATGCAATGTCAAATCTGGTTATTTTTAACCCTAATATATATTATTTTTAGCATTCTGAAAACTTCTTAATATCTTACCTTAACTTTTAGTAACTGCCATTTTAACTCAAGTGTCAGAGCAAGCAGTACATTTTCACTTATTTTCTTTGCCGGATGTGGTTTTGCTCGACTTGGTTCACAACTTGAGGTGCGTGCATTCTTCTGAGCGTGGCTGTTTTAGCAGGTCCACCCATTACATGGAACATGACAGCATGAGAATGATGACTTTAAATTGCCTGTCTTATGTATCTCATTTTAGAGGATTCCTTTTAAAAACATTATATTTTAATTTTACTGCCTTGTCAAAAAGATCACAGTGATCGTAGTGAAGTTTGCAAAAACCTAAATCTCCTGCAAGTTATTTAAAGTATTATCTAAACCTCCAAACTGCACTATATCCACAAACATGGACTTTTAAAACAATGTACATTACTGTGCAAAATTCTTAGGCCACCATTAGATGTTGTTTTAGCAATGTTATAATGTCCATATATAATTATAATTAAGTCTCTTTATTAGAATATAATCAGAAAATACAATATATTTGAATGCAGTATGAAAAAAACAGCTTCTATAGGCTAAAGTGGCAAGTATTTAGTGACCTCCCCTTACACTTGAGCAATAGCAAGAACTTAAACCTACGGAAAAGGGCTGGAAGGCCAAGAAAACCTTTAAAATCTGATGAGAAGTTTATCAGAGTTTCTTCTTTGAGAAACTGGAAGTAGTCCAGGAAGTCACACTAAATACTGATTTTTGCTTAAAGAAGCCGTTTTGTTCTGAATTTTTTTTTTTAAAAAACATTTTGTGTACATATTTCCTGTATTTATGTTTGTATCATAATAAAGAGACTGAAAAATAAAATATGGATGGTTGTCTGGTGGCCTAAGACTTATGCACAGTACTGTATATCAATTATATTCAGTAATGATGGCGAATATCATATAAGCATTGGTTTTAAACAATTATTATAGGCCCAATGATCTTCACATTTAGTTTTGTTCAAATAATTCCTTTCAAATTGTTTCATCAACATTGCAAAAGATTTTTTTCAGTTATGTTTCATCGTTTTAGCTTTTTACATTTCATTTATAATCATTTTCACAGTTTTAACGCATTTATTTTATCATTCAAAGTGTGTATTTAACACTGCAGTCACCACTACTTAAAAATTTAAGGCAGTAAATGTATTATTATTCATTTTACTTAAGTTTATTTATTTATTTTGGTAGAATTGGTAAAAACTATTTAAAGGCCATTAAGTTGCAGAAAATGCCATTAAAGTCCTTACTAGTTTTCTCCAGACATATCGGACTTGTATGCTAGTTAAAAATCACAAAATAACTTTAACACCAAAGTTGTGGCATGTATCTCCCATCTTATAAGATTTTGAAGATATATTGAGAGTGAGTTAAAGAAACATACTGGTTAAAAACCATACATCTTTTTACCCATGATATTATATTTACACTTGAATTTAAGTAATTACTATTTTTTTTCTGGATAATTGTTGGTTTGTAAAAACTGTGCCAATTTACTCTTCTGACAAATGAAGCCAAGCAATCGCCCACAATCAAAAATAATGCAGGTGGCACATTTGGTCAATGCAATGTGACAAGTGCCTAGTTACCACAGAGTTCAAGTATATGTGCAGTCTGTATGGCTTCAAACGGAAGCCTTTAACGGCCTCATTCATGACATGCAGACATGAAGTCAACACTAATCCAATGACAAGACTTGATATAATATTTAATGCTTTTATCGACAACAAAACTCTGATTTGCAAAAATCAGGTTGTTACAAAAATCTAACAATGTAAGAAAATTGGGTTTTGATGATTAAGTGTAAATAGGCATGAAAGCTATAGAAATTGGACATGTTAAGAAGCTATATGAGCAATTCTGATGCAAGACACTGAGAAAAAAAATGCTGAAACAATTAATTAATTGTTACCTCAGTGGTTTCACACACAATGTGCAATAGATACCTTAACGAGATCATTTTACCTGATTTTACCCTTTGAATTAAGTTTTTTGGTGTAACAATAGAGTCAGGTTGATTTGGTCATATTAAATAATATTCTTGAAAAAATTAGACCAGTTCAAAAGAATATGGAGTGTATACAGTAACGTCACAAATTTCCATACATCAGTTGTGCATCTTTGAGTGACTCATATTACAAAATTTTACCAAAAAAAAAAAAAAAGATAATTCAGTCATCGTTTACTCATCTGCATGTCATTCTAAATCTATAGTAGTCAACATTTGAAGTGGATCAAAACCTTTCATCAAAGTTGTCCTAAAACCTTCTTCTTAGGACAATTTTGATTAACTTTTTTGATCCACTTCAAATGTTGACTACTGTATATTGTTATTTTGCTGGTTTGCGGACCACAAAATGATATTGATGATATTGGATATTTATGATGCTGATTGCCATGAACTGTCCAGCTCCACAAATGACAAAAAGCAGTAAAAGTCCATTTAACACAGTCAATGTGACACATGTAGTATATTCCATGTCTTGACAGATTTGTATGCAGATTTAAAAGTTTGGTCTGTTCATTACACAAAACTATTGTCTGACTTCAGAATACTCGGAATATAGCAGTATGAACTACTTTTATGATGCATTTAGTTATTTTGATGCTTAACAGCCTTTGGTCACAATTAAATTTCAATGTATGGAAAGGTGCAGAGTCAACATTCAGCTAAATATCTTCTTTTGCGTTCCACAGAAAGCAGAAGAAAGAAAGTCACACATGTTTGGAACGACATGGGGGTGAGTATAAAATGACAGAATTTTCATTTTCAGATGAGCTAACCCTTAAACAAATAAAGACATCCAAATAAGCCTGTAAAGCAACATCATGTACTGATTAAATGAATATTCCCCTGAGCATTGACTTTTAGGCCTCAATCTCACTCATAGGCCCATCTTTCGATCTCTGGCTTCCTTTTCTATGCGATTTGCATGTACAGTGCAGTCACAAGGATTCTCATACAGTCTCAGCCCATAGCATTTTTATATATAGTCAAAAGATATTTAGATACAACATGACTCACAGCACGTCTTCAGTAACTCTCACGAGCACCATTTTAGCCGGCAAATTACGAGGCATAGAAACCGGCTCAAAATGGAACAAGGAAGTGGTCAAAGGCATGTGCAGCAAGACATCATGTTCAAGAGCATCGTGCAATGTGACATCCAAAAGAGAGTCTGATAAAAAATATAATATAATAAAATTTTCAATAAAATGTAATTTACTAAGGAAAGTTAATATCCTTGTTATCTTAATATTAAATTAAATTAAATTAAATTATAAGGCTACGCAACGCATACGAATATTAAAATATTAAACAAATATATTATATAAAATTATAAAATGTACATTATTTTTAAATAATGTTTTTAATAAAATGTAATTTACTAAAAAAAACATAATATCTTATTATATTATATTATATTATAGACAGGAACTGCATAGAAATATGAATTTCCCTAGTAAATTACATTAATGAAAATATATGATTAAATATGTATTATTTACAATTATAAAATGTACATATATAGTATTATATTATATTATTACATTTTACTAAATGTGCAAAAAAACAAAAAACAACAACAACAAAAAAAAAACAAGTTTCAGTTGCAACCAAAAAGGGTTTTACAGGCTGATGCAATTTCCCCAGAAAGAATTCCAAAGAACTCAACTCAAGAACGTCAAAAATGTTCTTCACAAGAACAACCCAAGAGCCTATACTTTTAAGACAGCAGAATAGAACTCTACAAAATAACAAATAGATTGTCAACAACAACCATCAAAATGTGGCAGATGAAAGCAGGAAATATTGATTGTCAGCTCGGCCTCAGCACCGGTCAAATCTAGCAGAACCTCAAGCAAGCTTAAGGGGACACACCCAAAGCAACCTGATCTTTGACAGCTCCTTTACCAGGTAACACAAACTAGAACCCAA
>CM075501.1:9042500-9282500 GCA_037950675.1 Hypophthalmichthys molitrix | reverse complement strand
ATAAATAAAGAGCGAATAATGTTTCATTTCACAGTCTATATAGCTTTGGTTACTATTACATATAACAAATTAGAAGAGGAATTAGAATAGCATTTCAGACGAAAAGACATTGTGTGGGATTTTAAATCAGGCACTGAATAAAGTCAATGGGAATTTTCAGCCATATAATTTGCTAATCGGATCGCTAAGATAAGTATTGGCATTTCTACTCAAGCCGTGTGATTTGAGGTAGGCTCATAAAGTTACATAAAGTTTAGTTCAAATATTTATAACCTCATGTTGCAACAGAAAACAAACGCTAGCATTAGCAAACAAAGCTAATTCATGCTTTAGTATAACCATTTTATTTATACAACATGAACTATATTTTATTCTTTAGACCGTGTAGTCTTAAGTGCCTTGCAGACAGAAATAATCTTAATATTCAGCTTAATATAAATTATGCTACGCTAAGTGTCATTTGACCAAAATCTTCGGTCTAATCTGGGCTGAAAGCTGTTACCTGTGTGTGGACAGAAAATAACTACACATGTACCAATTAATTCTGCTGGTTACCATTCCCTGTTTTTCTCTGACCTTTCAACTTTTCAAGGGACTGCTTCAGGACAAAACTAGCCCTCTGACCTGAAAGAAACCTTTGTTGCACTTGCAACCATATTTATCATGTTTCATTGCTGTCTGGCACTGGTCCACACAATGGTGTACCGCCTGCTTGCATAAACATCTCAGGGGCATGGCGTTGTGTACTAACGATGGCTGCATCCCAATTCTGTCCTATATGGTATGCAAGATTAATTTCTATTGAAAATTGTATAGTTTAACAAGGAGAGGAGCTCGCACACATAATCATAGAAAATTTCTTATACTATAAACTGTATTTAGAAGCACTAATGACTGATTTTTTGTGTTAAAAACAACCCAAGTTGGATTGAAAATGGACAAACCCAGCTTTGGGTTGTTTTAACCCAGTGGTTGGGTTAAATATATGATAAATGAACATTTATTAATAAGTTTAATGAATAATAATCAAACAATAAGCATTTATTAAATTGCTTATGAATAAATGTTTACCTTCTGATTATTATTGTTACCTCTAGTAATTATTTAAGTAATTAAGTGTTTTTAATTTCCAACCTATTTTGGGTTCATTTTAAGCCAGCCATATAGTCATTTTTAAACATTGGGCAAACATTTAACCCAACTGCTTGGTCAAAACAACCCAACAGCTGTGTTTGTCCATGTTCAGCCCAACCTGGGTTGTTTTTAACCCTGCATTTTTGAGAGTGTAAGATTATGTGTGCAAGCTCTTCTTCTTGTTGAACATTGATATGTTTTTTAATTTATGAACCAAAGTAAGTAACACATTTGTTTATCTGTTAAATTTTACAACCTTTTTGGCTGCTTTTGCTGTTATTTAAACTTGTATGTCATTATCATTTAAATATATTTGTAACGCATTGTAAAGACAAAGCAATTTAGAACAGTAAAATATATTACATTTAAAGGTAACTTCGAATAACACACTCACATTAATGTGTTTTAGCATGTTAGGCAACACATAAACATTAGTGTACTTCTTTAAAGCACAATAAAAGATTATTAAAACATTGATTTAAAATGTAAAACTATTAATTCGACATTTTAAAGTACACTTTTGTTAAACAGAGTACACTTTCATTATGGTTTCTTAAATATACTTAAGTAGCCTTTTATTTAATATATATATATATATATAATATTCAGAATTACTATAAAGAATGTAGCTAGATGCTGTGCCTAATATGCCTACTTTCCATCATATAGTAGGCAAAAAGTGTGTAAATAAATTAGTATTATGTCAAAATTTACAAAACAGGCAAAAAGTACCTGGATGGCCTACTACTTCCACTGAAACTTTGAGGTAGGCATTCAGTGGACACTTTACGATGCAATAGTAAGTATGCCCAGATTTCATTCATATTATATAGAACATACTTTTTAATAGTTGCGAAGTTTGTTCCTCATCAAATGTAGTACCTCAGACAGTAAGAGATTTTGGACGCACTAATAGTCGCATTAATAGCATACTATGTTTTACTATTCCCTCAAAGAACACACTGTACCTTCCCTTACACGGCTTATTTTGATAGTGTTTGGTGTAGGTATAGGAAATTAATTATCAGTAATATTAACACCCTGTTATACAACTATTTCCTCATTGTATGGACAGCTGATGATCAATGCTAGCTCGGTTATTCTTATTTAATAAAACATTAATCGAACAGATTCCTGATCACTGATGTGTCGGAAGCTGATGAAATGTCTATTTTTAAACTAAGGAGCATTTAAGTATGAGAAAATAAATAGGCGTGACCTGAGTGTTCCGCAGCTGCAGTATGAGCGGGAGGGGCAGGCCTGAGAAACACTGCACCACAGAATTACGCAAACCATGCACTCTTCCTCTTTGCTCTGCTTCTCCATGGTGAAATCTCTGGATTTACACTGTGGGAAGTAAAAATGTTCAGTTGTTACCTAAAACAGCTATTAGGATCCCACAAACAATGACCCCTTATGTGGACATCTTTTTATTTATTTATTTTTTGGCTTTTATTTTATACTTCATTTCTTACCTATACCAAAGACATCTGGATGCTCCTGAAAGTGCAGCTGGCATCATTATGAGGTCAGGTGGAGAATAGAGGTCATGACAGGAGGTGAAACACATGCTGGAACACCCACAAAAATTGAGCGCCACAACAGTCACAACAGCAAATGCAGACAACTTCTGTCAAAAGAAGTAATATGGCAATCTCATGGACTGTAAAGCACTTTATATTTTCTTATCAATAAAATCCTGTATCAAATAAAAACAAATGGAGAAACAGAACAAAGTGATTGTTTAATAAACACAAGCATATATATTAATTTACTGTATTAATATACTTTGACACATTGCAAAGCCATAAAATAGTCATTAATATATCATGTATTTTACTTTGACTTGCTTTTAATAACACTTTTCAATGTAGGAGAGTCAATGAGTGTTGAGAGTTACCTTTAAAAGTAATGTTACAATATTGCACAACTCACTAATTGTGTTACTTTACTGTTGTGTAACTTTTTCTCACCTTGGCTTTTTTTTTTAATAATAATAATAAAAAAAGTTCTATTTTTGGCAAATGTTAAGTCCCTTTCACAACAAAGTGAAGTGAATAAGCCTAGGCGGAAGGAAATGCAAATTCACGCCTGTATATTATAGGATGCAGCTCAAACAAACCCTTCAGATGTGCTGCCCTTCTGAATTAAAGAAGAATAGGACACAGGAGAATAAAGTTCATAAAACTCAGGCCGCATTCGAAGGCCGATTGAGACACCGCGGAGCGGCTGCCCCAGTTCGAAGTCTCCTTCAAATGCAGCCTCCAAATGCATCCTTCGTTTCCTGTAAAATGAAGGATACAACAGATGAATCCTTCACGGCCTTGCCTACCCCAGAATTCATTGCGCATGCATTTTTTTTTTAAAAAAAGAGAAAATGCTGAATTACACTTAAAGAGTTAATTTGCAAAAACCTATAAACGGCACTTTTTAAAAATAAATAAATAAATAAATAACTGACTGCCGTGCGTTATTCTCCACATATAGCACGTTCTGAACCCTAAATACGTTTTGTCAAAAAAGCCGGTATTGTCCACTTTCAAGGCATCGCATGTTTTACAGCAGAAACCGTCAAGCGCCCTTGTTGTTTGTGTACAGAAACCGATAAGTCCGTTGTAGCGAATCAACGCGCATTATTCAGGTCAGATGACAAGGCTACTAGTCACTTCAAAAAGACGCGCTAGCTGATGGGAGTTTCAACAAAGCTGACTAAAAGTGATCGACTCCTGCAAGTCCTTGTACACCATACACGTCTTACATGCTGAACCCTTGGTTGTCCTTTTGCGTTTGTGCGTGCGTGTGTGTGTGTGTGTGTGCGTTTGCCCACACTTGTGTTTGAATGTTTTAAATGCAATTAGTACAAAGCAATTACTTGGTTTCGGTTTAACTCCGAAACATGAAATGTGGAATTATTGCTAAAAAACAAACTTTTAATATGTAAAATAACATACTTTAAATGAATTTTAAAGTTACCTGTATTTTTTGGAGTTTTTATTACTTAATCAAAACAACCCAACTGTAGTTTGATTGATATTACTTGGAATGCACAATAAAAAACATGATTTGTGAGAATTAATGAAAACGATTTTTTTTCATATGAACCTAAGTCCGAGTCCTTCAAAGGATGCAGCCTCTGAATTGGGACACTTGAGCAGTAAAAACAAAAAAGAATGAAACACAAATGTGATGTTTTACTGAAGTCGTTTTTGCTTATTAGTAGGCCCTATGGCTGAATTGGATCATCGAAGGTCAGCAGAAAAATACATTGGTTAAGGAAGTGAGATTAAATAAAATATATTTTTGTTAACATTTAATTATTGCAAGTTTGCATAATATCCTGAGTTTCACAGTTATTTTTATTTAATTTTGAGGAATACTGAATCTGTTCTTGTGCAAGTGAGATGAGTAAATGCTCACATTTAGTCTAGAACTACAATAACCCTCATGATCACACAACGCCTCTGTACTTACTCTTGATTTCACTCAAAATGGCAACAGGAGAGCTGTAAGTCAATAAATGTGAAAAAGTAACTTGCGTTACTTATTTTAAAAAGTAGCTAACTCAGATATTTTGCTGTAAATTTAAAAGTAATGCGTTACTTTACTAGTTACTTGAAAAAGTAATTGATTACATAACTTGCGTTACTTGTAATTCATTACCCCAAACACTGGTCCATGAAACATTAAGCAAGTAGCTGTTTAGCGTCCTAAATTAGCACTGGTTGAGCCGTTGAGGTAAATTTAATATTGCACTTTTGATTTTATGCGTATAGTAATTTTTCAAACAAAAATAAAAAAAACGGAAGACCCCTTTTTATATGTAATAGTGATGCCAGTCTTGGCGAACACTGCTAATAGGCCACCTGTGTTATAGACATTTTATCTGCACTATGTTATTAACTATATTTGGACCATCCCTGTATCAAATCCAGAACATTTCTTTCATATTAATGGAAACAAAACATCTCCATATTCAAAACACAATACAGATTAACCAAAAGTGTCAAACTACTGTAAATATTAAACTGCTCAGTGTGAAAATAATTAGTTTCTCCTGATGTAGTTTATGTGTTATTGAACATTTTATGTAAAACAAATAGCCTAACTGGGCCTGATAAAGAAGAATATAAGAAGTTCATAGAAATGAGGAAACAGATGTGAAAGTGTTAGATATAGTACAATGTGTGAAATTTCATTTGTTTTACAGTTCTAACACATTATCTGTGATAAAAATGTCTGGACACCTATTTGCATTCAGAGTTTCCTTCATTTACAAGAACACGAACGATGACGTGAGGACAGAAGCTGTTTCACTTCCTCACGTTTGATGTTTGTATCATGTTTGATAGGAACAAAAGTTCCAGCATGTGGACATCTGTTTCTAACTATACTGAGGACTTTTTAGCGTATATTTTATATATATATTTTTTAATCCCAGCATGTAGATAAAGCCCATAATGCAGCCGTTCAACACCTATTTTTAAAGTCCATTTAATTTGGGCAATCTGCGGATGCACGTGACAACGCCAATTATCAGATGACACTATTTCACGGTTATCTTTTGCTTTTTCATTAAAAAGCAAGAAAAAAAAAACATTAAAAACAAACAACTATCCCGCAGATAATCTGCCCTCAAAACAATCGGTCACTGGTGAAACGCATAGGCTCTAACTTTATGAAATATTAGGCCTATGATGCATTCAAAAAAGCAGGTGACTACATCGGATTAATGACTTTAATTTGTCCTGATCAACATCAAATGACGGCCTACTCACTGGTCAATCAACCACTGAACTAAAACAAGCGTGCATCTTTTAAAATTGCAAAAATTCATACATATACATGCATAAAATGCCTTCAGTACTTTCTGCCTTTTATAAACTACAATAAAATAAAACAAAAAAATATTAGACCCTTCACTTGAAATCTTAATAGCAGAAATAAAAAGGCCTAAATGATAGAGTGAAGTTCCTATCTCCACCACTGGATGGCAGTGTGCATCCATGACAGCTTCTATTCATTTACCTTGACTAATTTTGCCTGTATGCCTCTGAGAAAAAGGTGACCTGTGCTTTTTACATGTCGGCATGAACTCTGTCATTCGCACTTTAAAGGGTCATCAGCCACGTTTTCCCTTCTTGAAGCCTGAGCTTATTAAGTAGGACTGTGCTTAAATCGGCTTCTTCAGGAAATATATATATTATATACGTTCCTCAATCTCTCTTCCCGAAGGTTACAACATGGTGAGGCAAGTTCGCCAGGTCTTCATTTTGATTGACAGCTTCCTAACAAGGACAGCCTAAAGCGAAGGAGTTACGCCCTGAAGCCCCTCTCCTATCCCATGATGCACCAGAGGGCAGAGGGCTGCGTGTGATGTGTTTGTCTTTATCTTGTTCCACCTGCACACACAGTCAGAGGGGTATAAATGTGACATTACATATATGAACTTTCACCATTTCTCATCAGGGTGGATATGATGATAAAGAGCCATTAAAACACCTTCCTCTGTCCTCTGACTGGCTGCATGCTATGAAACAGACAAGAGGAAAAAAATACAGACCTGTCAAAGTGTCATTGTGTATCCAGACCTGCTTGCACATTTTAACATGGGTAAATTACACTTCATATACACAAATAAGCAGGTGTTAAAAAGCAACAGAAGAAAATGTTGATTGATGACAACATGGGAAAACTGCAGTTTTTAACCTCTAATATTGTGCTAGATGCTATTGTGCATATTTGTATCAAAAGTTATATTTAATGATCAAATAGTGAAAATAAATTTTATATACATATATATACGCACACACATATATATACATACATATATATGTGTGTATATATATATATATATATATATATATATATATATACACACATATATATATATATATATATACACACACACACACACACACACACACACATACATATATATAGTAATGCTCTTAAAACACTTACATTGTGTAAATATCGGTTTCCAAGGCAATTGGAATCTCACCAGCACAGACTGTCAAAGCTTGTGTATCTCTAAAATGAGTTGAATTTTCAAAGGAGGAAGCCAAGGCACAGTTTCGAGGGCCAAGAAATGTCCAATCACCTGGAGAGTTCCTCGGTACATCATTAACACAGCTGTATTGCAAGCAACAGGCACCACAGATAAATAGGACGAACATTGCTGACCAGTTGGACATGGAAACATGCATACCTCAGAAAACCATTCAACAAAAACTAGAGGCAGTCATTAAAATTCCAGATCAAAGGATACATTCATGTCAACTCCATCATTCCCAGCACAACGACAAACCTTATTCATGTGTGGCGCTAATCAAGATGTGCAATCCAACAATGCATTCAAACATCAACTTCTAGATCTTCTAGGACCAAAGAAATGGAGAAAGAGCAATTGAATGTGAAAGAAAGAATGAGAGGCAAAGAATACATCACAAGGGATTCCAAACATCTTGAATTCACTTTGATGTATACATCTATTTTTAAATATATACATACTATTGCGCTCTCCTGGGCTGCACTATAATATTCCTGACCAAACAGCAAACAGCAGGTAGGCTAGCAGACTCTCCAGAGGTATTCATCTTCTATATCTTCTGACAAGGCAGCTCTACTCATTCAGTTCTTCCCCATTTCTTTTTCTAGTGAAGGTGCAATCTGGCTGTCAAAATCAAGCATACAGTACAACATACACACATTATTCTTTATTTATCTGTAGAAAGTAATTCATACACTTTCTATTGATCATTAGAAATTTGAAGTGTCAGATATGGATATAAATATTGATTTTGCTACAATTCAGAAAATGAAACTTGGAATACTCAACAACCACTCAGAATCAAGAATTCAACCACAGCGTAATCCTGCTAATAAGGTGTATTTAATGTATTTACTTTTACAGAAAATAGCTGCAATACTACAGGCCCTGTTTCTACCTGGTATTAAGATGTGTTTTGGTCGATCGGTTCAAAAGTGGACGACGCTAAATACAGGTGTAAACAGGGTCTAAAACGCTTGAGCTTGTCCACTTTCCACCACTTCCAGAGGCAGTCGAACTGGATTGCTTTCGTAGTGTAAACGCTCATGTAGTCGAATGCATTCGAACAGCCACAAAAGACCATCTATCTCTGCCTACTGAACTAATGCGTAAACATTGTGAGAAGGGTGCTAGCCAGACAGGATTTAAACTTTGTTGGCTGAAGACCCAAGTTTGGCTTAAAGATGAAAAAATGTACCAAACATAATGTTCTCTCACCATTCCTGATTTCTAACACACACTTATAGAGTTTGTCATGGGTCTTGCGTCTGTCAGAGCAGAAATGAAAGCTGCTTCTCTCTGTATGTTTTTCCGTAGTCTCCAGTCGCATTCATATGTAAATTCATATGTGCAAGCTTATTTCGTCCATTAGATCGAAAGATCTAAAAAAAACAAACATACATTTAACCACCTATAGACCCTACACTCGAAAAAAATCAGGACAGAAGTCGTTGAAAGTTGACAAAAGAGACGGATTAAAACACCAGGTGTAAACGGGAATGTGTCTCACTCATCTACTTGTGATCCGATCGACCAAAACAATCTCAATACCAGATGTAGACAGGACCTATGGTTAGATTAAGATACTTCAAAAACACTTGCAACAATTCCAAGTCCTTCCAAGTTAACCGTACATGCTTGTTATAAAATGTTTTTAGCTTACTAATCAGTAAAATAAGATATTATTGCCAACAAAATAAGTGAGGTACTGGGAGACCATTCCCTGACTGCCCAAAGGAATTGGTAATAAAAAGCTCCTGGTGGATGACCTATCAGAGATGAAATGAGGTAATGAGGTACTGCTAAAGATTAGTGTAAACTAATGTGTTTGTTCTTTGTCATGGCTAAAGCTAATAAACATCAGCTTATTGTATTACCTTGATTAGCATGTGAAACATACTGAATTCGTATGTTTTTACTCAGGGAAAAAGGTTCAAGCTGCATTACACTGAATTTGACTTGCAAATCTCAAAATAAGAAATAGAAAAATCACCATATGTAGTTTTTATTGTCTGGCCTTGTGTATTTCCTAATTATTACTGTATATTCCAATTAGATACACTAGGAAATAAGTTCACATATTAAAACACCTATTTAACGACATCATTACAATAAGGACAATAATAAGGAGCAAGGCCTACATCAGAAACTTGGAACAGCAAAGCATTCCCCCGAGAAATATCTTTTTTTGGAAAGATACATTGGCTGCACCCCAGAGACTTGGCTCTCAAAAGCTAGCCACACACAGTATGCAGCCTTTGTTCCACTGAAAGCATTTGTCTTCAGTGCAGTGCAAAGAAGAGGGGTTAAAATCCAATTCAATCGATATCACTGGAGACGTACAGATACAAACAGAGGTCCTTACCCCTCCCTTCACCAGCTGAAAGTTAAAATAGAATAAAATGTTGAAATGCCTTTGAAGTTTCAATACTAAACCCTGAGCAAGTCAATACTCACCGTATTGTTACAGTTACCCAGAAAATTTATAGAGAAATCCACAGAAAAACAATGACAGTTCTAACTAAATATTCACATTGAGATGTTAATTATTGGCTGCTTGTTCAAGGTCATGCATTTCTGAACAATGAATGGTATTTTAAACATTTGGTGGGGCTTATCAGGGACTTTCGACTGTTCAGCGAAAGTAAGGGTAGGTGGTCAATGTGAGGGTGTTGCATTACAATCCCAGGCCGAGAAGGTGTATAAATAAGATGACTGTCCTACCACCATGACCAAAACCCCCCGTTCACCCTCCATTCTCTTACCTTTACCACCTTTCCTCCAGGTTAACTCTGTGCATCCTAGCTAATGAGGAGTTTCCGTGGCCTGCTGAGCTCCCGGGAAGGGATGGAGCTTACCCCCGGTGTGGGACTGGGGGAGCGGGACGGTAGAGCACCGGTGTCAGCCTCCGCTTCACTGCACATACATCATGCCGGTCATTAGCGGAGGATCAGACTGGACCTTTGGCCAGTGCGCCACTGGCGGCAGGGAGGGGATGGCCATAAAAAACCCCAGGCTCTGTCACTCATTGTCACTTAAAGTGAGAATTTATCAGGGCCTCTGCCTGCGCACCGATGAATAATGAATGAGGTTCTGGAGCTTTGCCTTGACGCTCGGGTGCTAATGGGGCCGGAAAGCTGCGGCAGGACCATCCTTTGTGCCGGGAGGTTGCACTGTCGGGGTAAGGACTGGCCTCTATTGGTGGCCGAGCCTGGCCATAATATCACACATTTTACAGTGAAGTATGCTCCTTCTTCTCTTGATGTACATGCCTGGAGCACCTTCTAGACCCTGGGTAGTCCATTCTGTAACACCAAAAGTGTTAGGAAGTTTAACACCAGTGCCTATTTAAGAAGCATAAGAACCTTCGGTTTTGGAAGTGTCAGAATTCTTGTGCAAGTAGTGCATGTTGACATTCCCTTGCGTTATTTGGCACAAGACTGGATGAATGTTGTTATTTTGACAAAGCTGCTTAGGGTGGCCTTAAAAGTGTTAAAACTTACCCTTGACTATAAATATAGAAGCCCTTTTGCCTTCAAAATCTGGATTCAGGGAAGCGAAGTTGATCCCTCACAGGGGCTTCAGCATAGACTCATGAAGACCAGCATATTGCATCATTTGTAAGTATCCTCTAATGAAAGAAAGCAAGTTTAGTTGTAGGGAAAAGACATGGTTCATGTCCAAAGAGAAAATATGTATATATAAAAAAAGGTTAGTTTATTTTACCCGTTAATTCAGAACAAGCTTGAGATAAGATGAACACATCTGACAGCTCAGGACCTTTGTATAACCGAAGAAGCAGATAAAAAAAGATGTAGGCACTTCAGAATCTATAAATGATATCCCTACGCAATACTATCAACCTTGTTTTGATTGTAAACCGTGTGAAATGCGATCCAGCGAAGTGCAAGAAATACTGTCACAACCAAAACGTGTGGAGTTATGCATCATAACTTCTTGCAAGGAAAGTTTGCGTTTTCTGGACCGAAAAGAACTGTTCAGTTTACACACTTTTGATACTGTAACTTACCATAAAACTCTACGCTCCTGATGAAATAAAGAGTTCAAAATCAGTCTTAAAAGTCTGGGAGCGAAAGAGTTTTTGATTTATTCAGAGAAAGATTTTGGGGCAAAAAAAAGAAACAATAAACAAGCGAACATTTTGAGCTTCTGCCACACTTTCTTCCTGTCAAGTCTCTGAGAACTTTCAGCTAATTACGAGCAAAGCCCCACACCACAGAGAACTTGCATCCGTCGCTGTCTGAGGATGACAAAAGGCTTAGAGGGGGCAAGAAACAAACAAGCCCCAGAATAAGAAAAAGGCTTTCCAGCTAGCTGCATGGGCGACAGCAACATCTAATCAGTTGAGTTTTTTTTCAGCACTGCCTTCAGCGTTGCATCGAAGGCGCAGTTCCTCTGATCAGTGTGCGAAGGGGCTCTCCCACTGCGCCAGTCTCCTGTCCTCTGAACCACGGGTCAGTCCTTGGTGAGTAGCCTTGCTCCTCCGTCTACTTTATGGTGGCGCATCTCGTCTTCATTACCATGCAGAGTCGCATGCCGGGGGTAACTGCACCCCAGGACTGCCTGGAGGGGCTGCGCTCTATCCGGCCTCCATCGGGAACTCCCTCGCTGCTGGTTGCCGCCGAAATGGGAGCGCAGAATGGAAACGCAGTGCATTAAGTGACTCCGTGCCTCAGGGTCAGAGAGGAGGCGACATGGCATCTCCGCCGAGCGATCGTAAACAAGCAGAGGATGTTAGATCTCTTCATCCTATTCAAATGCTTTATTATGCTGATTTTTGAGCAAACTGTAAACTAATCAGGGCAACTTTTTCCCGTTCTCGCATGCACACAGGGGAAATTGTCAGAAAGGTTAGGTGCTGAGAGTCGATTCTGGTGCCTCGCCTACAAACTTTGCACTCTCTGGATCATTTCAAACAAACACGGAGAGTCCGAGGCTCTGTTGCGGTGGAAGAGATTTCATGCAGCATACTTAATTGGAAGGGGGGTTGGTGGACCATTGCGAGAAATATTCACATTCAGTATGCTCATTGGGACTGAAGTTGTAAATAGTTAATTATGACTCTGTATGCAAATGCTGGCCTTTAAATGAATTCAAGGAATAATTTCCATGTTCATGTATTTGCATAAATGCATATTACATGCATTTCACACTCAACACCTCAAAATGTCATAAAGAGTGATAAAAATTTTAGTTGAAATCCAAACTTAACTTGCAGTACCTTGTACAGTTCACAGAACGGACCTTGAGAATTTCACAGCACAAAAAAGATTTGATGTTTATCTTCAAACACTAAAGGTGTCAGTTCTATTTGCCCTTAGAAAACAAAATGTAATAATATTAATCTTTATATACATTTACATTACAATTAAGTAAAAAAAAAAAAAATTCCCTTATGTCCCATCATATTCCACCATTCCAAAATAAAATTATGAATATCTTTCCTAAAATACAAATATTTTAACACAACTATTTCATTGACTATTAATATTTGAAAATCTGCCAAACCAAACTCATGTGGTTCAACCAACAAGCAGGATAAAAAAAGTTTTATATATATATATATATATTTGCATACATACATACATACTTACATATATACACATACATATTATATATATAAAACAAACAAGAAATAACCAAATAAAACAGGAACAGATATCTAGGAAATTATGCATCACTATAATTTTACATAGTAATTTCATATTTTCTAGTAACCATTTAAAACCATTTAAAATCAATGTGACTAGAACTTAGTTCTTGTGTTTTAATCAAGACGTTCATAAAAGATTTTTGGACGCTCATATTTGTTGTTGTAACAGAAGGCCATTATTTTAGCACATAAAGTGATCCTACAAGTGGCTACAATCCCAACAAATGACTGGTGCAAAGAAACTGACTGTCGACCAATTTTCAATGGCATTTGACCCGACAAATACACTTGCAGTGGTCTTTCACAAATTCTTCACAAATCACCAACTGCAGTGAAGATCCAACACATTATTGTTATCCTTATTCCTGGTGGGCAGGTCTAAAGACAAAGCCTGAGCTCTGGCTGACAAGAACAGGTAGAGAGGAAGCAGGGGAGGGAAGGAGGGCGGCTAGGATGACTGTGTTAATTGGACTTTACAGTAACAGTGTGACAGGTGTTGTTTGGGAAAAAAAAAACTCGGCGAGAGTTGGAAAAAGAACACACCGAGCCGTTTGTCAGGAAAAGGCAGCTCCATCCTCCCGCAACCGTTTCCCTTGCCGTTTTCCCTCAAAATGAATGCTGTCTGCTTGTTTATCGCCGACAGAACTTCAGGCCGGCATCCTCACACTTTTTTTTTTTTTGGTCTTGCCACATGGAGGTGGGGCTAAGCCTCATCTTTAAGCACCCCCTCTGATAGAAGCCCACGTCAAGAGTAGTCCGACATGATGCCCCCACCTTCATGATAGATATGCCATACTTGTCATTTAGAAGAGAAAAAACGAGGTGTTTTCACAGATGCGGCAGGTCATGCCACTTTGTTGTTTTGTTGCTGTCAGAGCAAACTACTTTTTAAAACACAGGATGTCTTCTCTTGCGTTAAAGCTGTCAACAAATAGAGCTCAACAGCTCGATCCCAACATACTCTCTGGGCAAAGGAATTTGCCCAAAACAGATGTTTCACCTCTAAATATATATATATATATATATATATATATATATACACCCTATTGCTGTTGCTTGTGATGGAGTACATACAATTTAGTAATTTCGCTCTGTAAGGGAAAGGTTGTCGGAACAAACTTCAGCTGCATTGCCGTCATCTCCAAACCACTTTGAACGTGATGTAGATGTATTTGTGATTTCAAAGCTGTTTTCTTCTCAACGAAGGACACACAAGGTCATCAGACAATGAAAAGCATCTCGGCGGTGACTCTAACGACAATTCTGCCTTCCCTGCATCGCAGCCTGTCTTTCTTCTCGTAATGACCGGAGACCAGCGGTACAGCCTCCGCTGGCATGCAGTACAGAGGAAAGCGTGGGAACATACAGGCAGACGCGGGCTTTTGCTTCAGCGTGCAGCGAGGCCACAGGTTTATGCAGGAATGCCTGTGGTCGCATGCTCGCCGCGTAAATCAAGGCTCCAAAACAGAGCATTTCATTCAGTGAGGTTGGGGAGGCAAAGCTCAGAGGACGCCTGCATCTGGTAGCGTTTTTGATTTACTAGGGACCTGCACAACATTACAGCACTGGAAAACGGTGGGAGCCCAAGTCCAAAGGGCTCTAATGCGTAGGCGAACGCAGTCTAAAGGATTCGGTCGTAGTGGTTGGCATCCAGGAGTGCTCTGCCATTCCACAGGATATGAGGCAATGAGCAAATGCGCTGGCTTAAATGAGTTTTTCTGTACGAATCTGCTGGAAAAAAAAAAAAACAAACCTTTCAAAGGGAGCAGAACTCATGTCAGAGCAGTTAGGGTAATAACACTTGAAAGAGAATATCACATTATCACATCTGACATGTTTATGGCATGGCAGCACAATACGTTTTCCATAATCATTCTGCATAACATCTTGTTTGTTGCAACAAGCTCGTTTATGATAAAGTTTAAAAATATCCAGACAAGATTGTCCTTACTTCAAAATCAACATAAATGCAAATAAATGCAAATGATTTAAATCTCTTAAAGAATGTAAACAAAATGATGAGGGGAAAGAAATGATTTCAGTTCCTTGATTAAGGAAGTAAACAAATACAAAAAGTGATTATTTACTTTGATGTTTATGACACAGGTTGAATTAAATTTAGAGGATATCTTCATCAAGACAAAAACTAGAACTAAAACAAAATTAACATTAATCGGTTAATTACTTGTATTTTCCTACTCTGATAAAACTGCAAGAATGACTACAGTAATTTAAAAAAGCATTATAAACCTGAAGGAAATAACAGATAAAATCCTAATAACCAAATATGTATGATGAGTTAAATGTATTGCAGACTTAATTTGCATAAAAATAAAAAATAAAAAAAACACACATCAGTGATGCACCACTATACGTACAGCTTACAGGATGAACCCTGTATCTCTTGTTAATTATTTTTTCAGACTCAGAATGATTTTAATTACTTTACACTCCAGATTGGAGTCCAAAAGAAAATAATGGCAAACATTCTCTCTTTTCATGCTTACTCAAGCAAGTCTATTTACTGTTTTTTTTTTTCTCCATTCACAGCTTGATGGAGGGAGGCAACAGGATGGGATGTGACATTTTGGTTGGAAAGGCTTGAGAATTCAAAGCAGCTGTGGGTAAAAACCACCTGTAAAGACACTCTCTGGATCAGATTTCTTTTGAAACCTCAACCTAGCATTTGTTTCCAATAGTTAGCTTGTGAAAAACCCCAAAAGTTTCTAGAGATGCTTCCTTGGCCAAGCAACAAGAGCTAAAAATACCAGGAGATGCTATTCAAATGTTTATGGGTCCCTCTCAGAGGGTAGCCTTTTTTTTAACTTTGTTAAGGTTCACCACAGATGACCATGTATTTCCCCATGCTTCCTCTGGAAAAAAAAAAAAAACATAATACATGGAGTACAACAGTACTGTATGTGCTTATGTGTGCACAGTGTTCCTAAAACTGTCAGTTCAGTGTCAGATTACTGTAAGTAAAGCAAATGGAAGAAATGAAAACAACAGGCCTTTTTGTTTTACCATGATTTTTAATGTAAAATTTAGTATGATTTTAAACATTAAGTCAGGAAAAAAAGTGATTAAAAGTTAACGCATTGCATTTTGTTAAAGTCACCATGAAATCAAAATGGACAATTATTGGACAAAATATCCTCCACAACCGACTGCAAACTGGCAATCAGATCTGCATCCATTTAGTGAGCAACGCCCAATTTTCTACAATCCAATCAATTCCCGAAGGATGAAATCAAAACCCGCACTACATTATTTCTCATACCAGAAGACGTTTTAAAGGATTAGTTCACTTTCAAATGAAAATTACCCCAAGCTTTATTCACCCTCAAGCCATCCTAGGTGTATTTGACTTTCTTCTTTCTGATGAACACAATCGGAGTTATATTAATAAATATCCTGACGCATCCAAGCTTCATAATGGAAGTGAACGGGAGCAACGAGTTTGAAGCTCAAGAAAGTGCATCCATCTATCATAAACGTACTCCACACAGCTCCGGGGGGTTAATAAAGGCCTTCTGAAGTGAAGCGTTTGTGTAAGAAAAATATCCATATTTAACAAGTTATAGAAGTAAAATATCTAGCTTCCACCAGATCACCTTCCGTGTTCAACTTACGAAAAAAGTGCAAAACTCTCACAGTTCAAAACGCTAAGGCTACATCCTTACACCTAGGATGGCTTGAGGGTGAGTAAAGCTTGGGGTTATTTTTCATTTTAAAGTGAGCGAATTCCTTTAAGCCCAAAGTAATTATTTAAGCGAGGTAATTTTCGCATCAGGAGGGACTGTGGACGTCCGCGCGGATGGTGCGCATACAACAGAGCATGTGTGAGTGACTTGAGCGCTTGAAAAAGTCCACGCTCATGGACTAAACAAAGTCCACGAATACATCTTTCCGCACTTGTGCCCGAAGGAGTATACTCTGAAAGGCTGTGCGTGAGAAGGAGCGGAACACGGAAAATGAAATATGCGCGGGATTTTACTCAGATATATTTCTCACAATAGAAAAGACTATCGCAACTTCCATTTCATGTCGACTTTAAGATAAATGATCACATTTTAATATGTTAGAAAATAATTACACCATCAAAAATGCAAAAGGGTCGAGGGTAATGGGGTTGACATTTTTACAGTATCATTTGTAGTGAAACTACCTTTTCCTTTTTAGAAAATGGGATATATTCACAAATTCTACTATTATATTATCAATTGTTTACTATATAAAAATTGGCAACAGTTGACATTAAGGGTGGGGGATCGATAGAGCATTTTGCGTGTATTTATTTTATCGATATACAGACACCAAGTCTCGATATTTTCAGGGAGTGAATTTCGAGGGTGAAGAAGGATAGTTAAAACACCCTGCATCATCATTTCCTGAGAGCTCATCTGTTACATACAGTTGGACATACTGGTTATATAATCTTTTGAAATCAAACTTATGTTTTTGTGTACACATACAAGTTGTTAATGGAAAATGTAGGCTATGTATTGTAAAGCAAATGCACTGAATTGAGTATGAAAACAGAAATGCACAAACTTTTTTGTTTGACAACTGTGATTTAATATGATAAGATTATCCCCAACTGACAAACAAAACAGCATAAAGTAAAATGACATACTTTCAGTAACTACAGTTTTCAAGGATGACAATTTCATTCTGACAAAGTTTTTAAAAAATGAATAAAAGGGAAAAAATAAAATATATGTAATAAAAAAGACAAAATGTTAGCTTTTATTAACATATCTTTTTAAAATAAAAAAATATGCATATTTGCCAATATAGCAAGGTGAAGTTAAAAACAAAGGAGTGGGAAGAGATAAAGAAAAAAAAAAAAAAACGGAGAAAAAAAAATTTGTTGATGCATGTAGAAAAATGTCTATAGCAACACAATAAAAGCTGGAATCAGATATTCATTGTTAAAGTCATTTTACCACGCATGTATATGAGGGAATGCGTTTTGTAGAATGACCCAATAAAGAACAAAAGGAAAGTAAAAACAGAATCATTAACAATACATAAGGCAGAGTTTACTCGCTGTTGTTCTTTTTTCCTCAGAAACCGCAGTTCTAAGATATTGCCAGATATAGCATTTTGGAGAAAACTTTTCAAATAATAAAAAAAAAGAGCAACGGATTGAATGGTGGATGTTTGGAGATCATCCCTTGATAATTCTCTTCCCCTCACAAACTAATTGGTTTAAAGTTGCCAAGCATGCGCCACAAGCTATTTCAAACCTGCATGCTATTGATATTTCATGTTTCAAAGCACAAATCCTTTCAATAAAGAAAAAAATCCTGAGATGCGCTAGCTATTTTCCTCCATACGTGTCCACTGGGGGAAACGAACATTGAAGGACCCGGATTCTGTCTACTTGTTTTTTGGGGGGTTTTTTTTGCCCCAACTATGACTTATTTGTTGTCCCAGCTGCACTCGCAGCTCCAAACTTGGACAAAGTTTGGCTCAAAAGCTGACACTCTCTGCTGACCACACAATCGGCCAATAAAGCGTCAGCTTCCTGGCCACTTCAAATGGCAGGAACAAGGCGAAACTCGCCTCAAGAACCAGACCTAAAGAGAAACGGCACGTTTCTCTTGCCGAAATACAGAAAAAAAAAAATCTATGAAAATGCTGCCAGCAGCTGAATCTGCTGCCAATGCAGAAGGGACACGTTACAAGTGCTGGTCCCTCTGGCAACAGACAGATATAGAGAGCTGAACCAAGCACCTGGATCTTAAGGAAAGAGAATATATTTGGCCTTGGTGCAAAAGGTAAAAACATCTGAGTCAGTTCGGCTTCTGTAGTGACATCTCTCAGTGTCTGTGCAGTCTGCCGACAAAGTGTAAAACGGATCAGTGGGTAACAACTAGCATACTGTTCAATAACAGGTCTACACTACTTTGGAACATGTTTTGCGAACAGCTAACAAAAAAATCTCAATTTCTTCAGACTGACTGATGCAATTGTTGGGCGTTAGGAAATACATCATGCTTTCGCAAAATTAGCAGAACTTTAAGGCCTTTCCAGTTACTTCTGAATCATTTTGCTAATTAATTATTCACATAGATTTAAGAACCTAATCAAATTCAATGGAAAAAAAGATTAATGACTCAACAGAATGATTAATCAATGATTGAGTCATAAATTGGTTTCCGAACAACTGAAACTCTAAAAAAAGACTAATACTTAGCTGTTTAAATAGTATTAAATACAGTGTAACTACAGTACTGTTTAAAAGTTTGGGGTCGGTAAGATGTATAAAGTCTCTCTTATGCTCAAAAATGTGCATTTATCTGATCAAAAATACAGTAAAAATAGTAATATTGTGAAATATTATTACAATTTAAAATAACTGTTTTCTAATTGAACATATTTTAAAATGTAATTTATTCCTGTGATCAAAGCTGAATTTTCAGCATCATTACTCCAGTCTTCAGTGTCACATGATCCTTCAGAAATCATTCTAATATGATGATCTGCTGCTCAAGAAACATTTATTAATATTATCAATGTTGAAAATAAATGCATTTACTCTTACTTTTAATCAATTTTAATGCATCCTTGCTGAATAAAACTTAATTTCTTTAAAAAAAATTGGACCCCAAACTTTTGTATGGTAGTGTATACTCATTACTAAAAAATAAAAAATGGCTCACTTTATTTTAATTCCCATTACACTTCAAGGGCTAGAAAATACTGATATTATAATTATCTGATATTTTCCAGATTTTTTCAGGTTTCCAATGACCGAATTAATAATTAATTCCACTGCTCATATTGAGTTAAAAACAGTATAAACAGTAAAGCAATGCCTCTCGTCTAACATATGTGAACTGTACAACAGAAAGAAGGTTCCACTCAGGTTTGTGTCAGTCAGTGTAATGCAGTTAGAATGTATCACCACTAGATGGATACCTGCATCTGTTTTCTAATATCAAAATGTACACTAAGAGCAGACAAAAAAAAAAAAAAAAAAAAGAAGCCTTTTTTTCATAACTAACATCGACACTGGACCAGTCTGGGTAAGATAGCAGCTTACAAGAGGTTGGAAACGACAAGCCAGATATCAATTGTGATGTTTACTTAAGTTTGTTTTCATTGTTGTGGCAGTTTCAAGGGAGCAATTTCCAGTGATGAAATTGAACCGCTCTCCTTGAGGAATTCATTAGAATGAGAGAAAATAGTCCCCTTGTCGATGTCTTTCCTGGAGGGAATAAGCCGGACGTGGACCCTGGGGCACGAGCGCGACACGCTGCCAGCAAATAGAGCTCGGGGCTAAGTGGAGACAGTCGTTAAAAGAATACAAATAAACACAAGCAAATACGAGTGGGCGACGCTTTGGGGGATTGATTGGCATGTGCAATTAAAAAAAAAAAAAAAAAAAACTCTGAAAGCAGTACAAATAGAGTTTTATAGTTATAAAGTTAAACAGTTTCAATGTTATGCTAATTTTGCGAATGCTAAACGGCCATCAAACTTTAATAAATAATCAAAAACACCAGAGTAAATGGTTTAAGTCATTTCATTTTATTTATTTTTTCCATTTCAATTAGCATATAAAGAATTAATGTGCATCTTGAATGTTAAACATGTTCAAATAAACCGTCAAAAAAAGACAAATAAATAAAAAGTTGCCTTTCCTTCCCCCTCCCAAAGGATTTGGGTGAAAGTAGAGAGAGTACAGTCTGGCAGACCGTGAGCGTCCGATTCATGTGTGCTTTACCGCGGTAAAGGATCCAGATCTCGCTGGAGAAGGCTTGTTGAGATAAATACATACTATCATCTATAAGGCAACAAGCATAATCTGTTATCGTGTTAACATAAGGCGAAAGAAAAAGGTGATTATTGCAAAATACATTAAAAAAGAAAAAGGTAAACACTAAAAATCCTCTCGACTAAAGTTACAAAAAACATACCATTTTATACTTGGTATGATCACAGCAAATCATACTGTCTGCAAAAGGTGCTGCATAATAGCTGCTGTCTGTATAGTATAACTTCATACGCTTGTGCAACTCATATTAGACCGAGTCTGCCAAAGATCACAAGCCACATTCTGGAAAGCAGCACAGGAGCACATAGATTACAGTCTGGAAGAGGTCAAAAGTTTTCGTGAACATAGCAGAATTGTACAAGGCCAAACGGACTCATGTGTTGCACTGTAAAAGTCATTTGTAAACGTACCTTTTTCAGGATGCTATTACACACACCGGTTGTGTTGAATGTAAACCAACTGAATGATGTAATTGTTGCCAATCTCTTAAAAAAAACCTTTTTGTTTACAGGAAGAAAGGCACGCGCTTCGCGCTTTCAGAACAAGGCACTATGATGTCATAGAGAATGTGCTAATATTTATATGTTACTGCAATGCAAGTGAGGCCTTTGCATTAATCATTTATTAAAGTTCAAGTATCAGCTGTAAAGGTGCGGATACTGGGAAGAATTTGCTTTTTAAAATGGACTTCATTCTGAATGCTTTATTTGATAAAGCAAATGTACTGTATTGGCATGATCAATGATTTATTTAATGCATTTTAAAACGCAAAATGTTTAAGTTCTAAAATCCCAAGAAGAATCGCAATAAACATGTTTAGGTGCGGAAAAGATGGAGGGAATAAAAAAAAAATACTTTGAGTGCATGTTTTTCTGGCATCACAGCAAGATGCAAGTACAAACTGCTGAGGTTTAGATATGGACTAGTTATTTAGCCCATAAAAACTGTGACAAATACCACTATGATATCATGCTCTTTTAATAGAACGACAAACCTCCGAAATGTTTTAATGCAAGAAAGTTGCTTTTTAAGGGGAATTTTTATTCTCTTTTTATAGAGATGTTTTTCTCATAAAAAAGTTCTTGGAAGGGTTGTTATAGGATTGTGAAAAGCATATCAGATTTACATTTTGTGCTAATGCGGTGACAGAAAAAAAAAAAATGGAGGTATATACGCAATCATCGCACTGGACCACCATCAAAAAGAGCAAAAATCAAGTCAAACCAGCTTACAACACTGCTTAATTTTCCATATTCTTCTTTGGAGTGTTATATTGAAAGGTCAAGGTCATTTTTTTTATGTAGTTCTAGTAAACCAAAGGCCTTGCTTTGTGCCTTATGTTGTATGTTTTGTACTGAAAGATGACAGGTTGCATTATGATGGAGCAAAACAAGCATAAATGTCATTGGTGGGCCAGATGAAGGTCTTCAGAGTAGAAGCAAGAGGAATCGGGTAGCAAACTCAGTTTGCGATCGTCAAGGCTTGCATGTGCTTGGCGATGCTGTATACGTAGGTGATGTCAGGTCTTTTCTCTGGGTCAGGGTTGATGCACATATCTACCAGTTTTCTCAGCTTGTGGAAAAAAAGATAAAAATATAAAATGTTAATTCATAATACAGATCCATAATACAAAGCTCCAGACAGAGCATGAACATTTGAATGGTAGTGTGTACATACACTGCCCGGCCAAAAAAAAAAGTCGCTGTTTGGATTTTAATAGGCAAATACTTAAGAATCTATGAATTAATCATTATTACAGTGATTATTATGTTTCTAGCATGTTATATGTTTGGCAATGGTTCTTTTAACCCTTAAAGACGGAGTGTGTAGCTTTTCATTTCTTAAACGATCATGTAGGAAGACACATCATGGACATATTCCAGGATGACAATGTCAAGATTCACCAGGGTTAAAATTATGAAAGAATGGTTCAGAGAGCATGAAGAATCATTTTCACACATGAATTGGCACCTCTGAGTCCAGACCTTAATTTCATTGAAAGTCTTTGGGATGTGCTGGAGGAGACTTTACAGAGTGCTTGACTCTTGCATTGTCAATACAAGATCTTGACCAAAAATTGATGCACCTCGATAGAAATAACATCAACATTTTTTCCATCGAGAGGTGCATCATTTTTTGATCAAGATCTTGACAATGCAAGAGGTGAGCTCTCTGTAAAGTCTCCTCCAGCACATCCCAAAAACTTACACTGAGGTTAAGGTCAGTGCCAATTCATGTGTGAAAATGATTCTTCATGCTCCCTCCCAACAATTCTTTCACAATTTGAGCCTAATGAATCTTGACATTGTCATCCTGGAAAATGGCTATGATACATCTTAATACCAATAATATATGGCAAACATATAACATGCTAGAAAAATAATAGTCACTCTAATAATGATCCATCTATAGACTCTTAAGTATTTGCCTATTAAAATCCAAACAGCGATTTTTTTTGGGCCGGGCAGTGTGGGTGTGTGTGTGTGTGTGTGTGTGTGTATTAGTGCTGTCAAGCTATTAAAAGTTTTAATCATTACAATAATTACACGATGAGGCAAATAATTAATTGCAAATTAATCTCACATCAAATTGGGCTGAGAAAGACTCCCAAAAGAAAATAAATGAGAAAGAAATATTATATTCAATTCAACATAGAATTTATTATACAAACTTTTAGGCTGCAATGGACATGGGGGTGAGTAAACGATGACAGAATTTTCATTAAACTTTTCATTGAACTATACCTTTAATGGATTTTTATTAATTTGAAATATGAAATTATTTTTTTAATGAAATAATACTCTAAATAAGAAACCAATCCTGCCAATAGGTGGTGGTAAATGTGTAAATGAAGTTATCGAGTCATTCATTTATTCGCTTAAACAACTGATTCATTTGGTAATAAAGTAAATGGCTCTCTTTATGAAATGTCAACTGTATGAAATGTCAGATGACCTACGTAGGTCTGAGGCGGGGCGGGTGCATTCAAAACAAACACATTTTTTCCATAACCAATTAATTTAAACGCATTAAATCGACAGCCCTATAATTTTGTTATTCAAAACTTTTTTCCACTGTTGCTAATGCAGACAATTTTTTTATTTTGTATTTTTAAATAATAAAAAAAACTTTAATAATATTAAGAAATACGAAACAAAATATGTGTTGTCACATTTGCAACAGTTTTAGTTGGAGTCTGGAGCCCTGTATCAGTCATTGGTTTAAGACAAACAATTAATGATTGACAAAAATGGCAAGTGTTTCAGAGAACAGGAGAGCCGAAGGAAAGGCTCCAAGCAATGTAACTTCCAGCAAGAAGCCCTCTGGCCCCACGAATGTTTGTTAATTCTCTGCTACAAACATTCTACACAAAAAAAAGTACACAAATATACCATTCTGCAAGTCAGGGACAGGAAAGAGAGTTGTGATGCTGCACTGAGAAATAAACTGAGCCTAGGCAAGCAGCAGCAGCAGCATCATTAAAAGTGGGGGGAAAGAGAAAGAAAGCGGAAGGAAAGAAGATGCCCCTGTGTCGGATCACCATGGCAACCGCCTCTCTTGCCGGGGCCTGGCTGCTGTTGCATGGCGCGGCGTCTCCTAATCAGCCCGGCATGTGAAATGCAAATGCAGACAGTCTGAGAATTAGTGGAGAAAAAACAGGGGGCGGCGGCAGTGGGGGCGAGTAAGGATGCAGATATGTAAAATATTCATGCTTCTGCACGAGAGAAACGCGGGGGGTTCGATGGTCGCAGTTTTTTTCTCCTGTTTTAAGGGGGGCTGTCTGTCAGGTGAGATACAAGGAGACGGTAAATGACACACCAAAGATGAGCGGCTGACACTTTTTTGCCTTTCGCCTTCAGGAGCATTGTTTACATGTAGACAGGGAGGGAGGCAGGCCTTCCTGCAGCACTGGAAAGCTGAAGGAAGTGCTGAATGGAGGATGAGTCGTGCCAGGCTTGTAAATAATAATAATGGCAGCTTTGGTCGGACGTGCCGGATCTATCGGAGGATTTTGAGGCTACTCCGATGGTTGACATCAGAGAGTGTCGGCACGTTATGAGGAAAGACTGGCAGTGCTTGCTGCCAATGCTGGAAATTCACATGCTGGTCTGGTGATGGTCAGCTTGATGGACCAATATTGAACATGCTGTTCACAAGCATGGGGAGTAACTAACTACAAGCTGTGACGCTGCTAACTAAAAGAGATCGTTCTGATCATTCGGTCATCATTTACTCACCCTCATGTTGCTCCAAACTAGTTTGACACTTGAAAAAAATGTCTTTTTTTTTTTTTTGGACCACATTGGCTTCCAACATAGGGACAAAAACAATTCTTCTTTTCTAAATAAGCTCTAAGAGTAGGCACAACAATTAAGGTGCAGCCACATTAGCACATTTCAGCTAAATTTCACAGGTCAAAATGGTCATTGCCTATAGTCAATAGTGTAGTGATGTATAAAGCACAGCTCATACAGAAGTCACTTTCGCACCAAGCAACTTCGTCAATGCAGAGAATCAGTTGTGAAATCTGCATGTGGAAATCTTTCACCCCACACAAAATTCCCAAATGCAGATATACCTATTAAAATGACTGGATTTCGGCCACGAAAACATGCTGAGTAACAGTAAATGTGACCGTACATGTGACTCTAAAAAAAAAAAAAAAAAAAAAAATGGTGGGTTGTTTCAATGTTTGGGTCAAACCGCTTAAACCATTGAGTTTAAAAAATGCATTTAAAAATTTAAACCAACGGTTGGGTTTGTCCATATTTGACGACCCAACAACCCAGCATTTTTAGAGTGTACCTTTACAAGAATAAAATACAGGAGATGAGTGTAAAAATGTTTTGAGCTTGAAACATACCTCTTCAGAGTAATGGTCAGACGGTAATGGGGGGTAGTCACACTGCTCAATCTTTTTACACAGTGAGTACAGGTTCATTTTGTCCCCGTAGAATGGACTCTGCAAGGCAGCCATCTATGTGAGAAGAAAAGAAATGTGACTTTCAGAGAGAAGGACGTATGGTATAGCTTTAAAAAAAAAAAATAGCAATTTGGCAAGGTTCATATGATAATTTTCATTAAATTCATTAAGGTTGTGATCTAAACAAAGGTATAAGTAGTGAAAATGCACTCTTATGAATAAAAAACAAACATTTACTTATATTTTACTGTCATTTTCATGATTGTTCTCTTAAAAGACAGAGTTCACACCTGGAGGT
The DNA here is from genome assembly GCA_037950675.1 of Hypophthalmichthys molitrix. Taxonomy (NCBI): domain Eukaryota; kingdom Metazoa; phylum Chordata; class Actinopteri; order Cypriniformes; family Xenocyprididae; genus Hypophthalmichthys; species Hypophthalmichthys molitrix. The sequence goes on along the minus strand of CM075501.1, from coordinate 9,256,632 downwards.
TGAGTAATTTGTTTACTCCAATGCAAGTACACATATCTCTCATACACAAGCCTGCAATGCACACTAAATCTTCATCAAGCATGGTCTGTCTGTGGAAGAGACTACGGTGTCCCACGTCACAGATGGCAGCAGACAACTGCCATCTGTTTGTTCGAGACGTCAAAAAGCTAAGAGTCAAGTCTATAGACCATGCATCATGTCAACCTCGAGATGCTGTGCGTTGCATTAACAATATTAAGCACAATAAACCTTCTTTTGCTTTATTGGCATTGATGCTTCCATGAAGAACCTTTAACATCCATAGAACCTTTCCACTGCACAAAAGGTTCTTTTTGTGTGGAAAAAGTTTCTTTACGATTATTAAAACATTCTTCACACTAAAAAAAACATTTCCAGGAACTGTTCATTTTGAGAAATCCAATATGGTTCTTCTATGGCACCACTGCAAACCTTTATTTATAAGAGTGTGGAACCTTTCATTGCAGAAAAGGTTCTTTAGATCATTAGAAACATGGTTCTTTCAAGAACTGTTCACAGAAAGGTTCTTTAAGGAACCAAAAATGGTTCTTCTATGGCATCACTGCAAAAACCTCCTTTTAGGAACTTTGTTTTTATGAGCGCACTCAGAATATTATAGTTAACTGTAGACTTTAACTGTAGGCTCATTTAACTTGCAATTTCACAATTTTTGCTTAAAGTTTTATTTCTGACTGGATAGTTCACCAAAAAATAAAACGTTTACTCGTGTCATTCTAAAACATTATTTTGTTCTTAGCATTACTTTGTTCTGTTGAACACAAACAAAGATATTTTGAAGACAATTGAAATGAAAGTTTTCATTTAGCCGAAAACAATAACCAATAAATTTGGGTAATAAGGTAATTGAACTCTTAATTCTGTTCAGAGCGTTGCGTTCTCAGGCCATAAATTAAACAAGTCATAGTAAAAATTCTCAGGCTATGAGTCAACTCTCAATATTTCAGCCAAACAATGTTACATGTTGCTATTCTAGCATCATTTTTGGTCACAATGAAATGCATCCAAACAGCTGACATGTTTACTAGTTGCAGTTTTTAACTAAAAACAGAAAACCTTATGCATTTTAGCCTTTCAATTAGATGACAAGGCATTTTGGCGGCCTGAAAACACAAATGGGTTTGAAAATGAAAATTGACAGAAAATGACTGTTATCGTCTCAGAGTAAACTACAAAAACATGAATTTGTGTTTCTTTACAAAGTGAGATCGCCAACTACTGGCCTGGCAGCATAATACAAGCTTTTAAATCAGTTTTGTGGATCCATGTGAATGGGGATTGTATTGATAATATTGTCACCTGTACGCAAAAAACGCAAACTTCTATATTTTTAGTACATTGTTATCGTGTAATAGTACCCTCAGTTGTCAAATTTTTAGTGCATAACTAGCTTTTTGTCCATATAATAGAAATAACTCCAATGGACCCCTCTGACTTTTATTGTATGGACCAAAAAAAAAGACATTTTTCAAAATATCTTTTGTGTTCCACAGAAGAAAGTCATTCAGATTTGCAATGACATCAGGGTCTGTAAATGATGACCAATTTTTAATTTTTGTATGAATAGTCCCTTTAAAGGGGTGGTATAATACCACTTTTACAAGATGTAAAATAAGTCTCTGATGTCTACAGAGTGTGTATGTGACGTTTTAGCTCAAAATTACCCACATATAATTTTTTGTAGCATGTTAAATTTGTCACTTTTTGATGGTGAGCAAAAACGTTCCGTTTTTGTGTCCCTTTAAATGCAAATGAGCTGCTGCTCCTAACAAAAGGGCGGAGTTTCAAGAGTTCATGTTAGCACATAGTGATACCTGTGCCGATTACCTCACGAAGACTCACTGAAAATGTCAGAAACTGTTCAGCCTTTTATGTTCAAACCAAAGTCAGACAATGATGGAGAGACTCAAGAAGAAGTGACAACATGTAGAATGCAACAGGACGTTTCTGAACGGTTAGTTGATGAATTTATGTAGCTGATGTGGAGTTAACCATCTTAAAGTCATTGATTAGCATATTCTGTCATGATAATCTATAAATCGCTCATGTGGGAACTGTTGTAAGATCCTACAGAGCCAGAAAATATATGCTCCATGAAGACAGAACAGGTATAGTTTAGTTGCAATAATGTGGCCTCACCCCTTTGTTGCGTGTTCTCGGGGGCAGGGTTTATGTAAATTTTAGGGTTAGTGATGTCACCAAGAAGAAGGGAAAAAGCTTGTTGTAGTTCCTCCCTACCAGCCGTTTGTTGTAGTCCTGAAACAGTGAATTCTTTAAAAGAAAATATCTCCCTGAAGTCTATTACAGAATAAAAACAATCACGCCACAGGTGACAAGCATCTTCAAAAGAAACACTATTAAAAATGTGCAGGAACTGTAAGTGCGTTGGGGCTGAATAAATCTCAATGCATCCATTTTCTTGACACTTCTAAACCCACATTCGCCAACTCATGGCCAATTAGCTTTCTGTATCTGGCCTGACACACTTAGCAAAGAAAATTATGGATGTCCTGTCCCAAGAAAGCACAACAACAAGAAAAAATAAAATGCAACAACAAAGCTTTCAAAAAAGGACGATGGCATTTCAGCATTTCAGTAGATGTTTGAGACATCAATGCAAAAGATCAAAAAACAATGTCGACGTCACAGTTTTGGGATATAAATCATAGTGGTACTGAGGAGATGGATGTAATGCATCCTGTTCGCCTAGAGCTGTGAAATCCCTTCAGCCAGGAAGGTGATGCTTTGATGACGTTATGAGATTATGATACTGCAAAAGCAGACTGGCAAAAACAGCCCCAAGCAAATCCACTGAAAAAAAGCTTTCCAGATGCCAAGCATGCAAGCCACACAGTACTCACACAAAACCACCACACCGCAAAGCACACTGGACGAGAACTCAATTAAATTGACACATAAGGACAGAGAGAAAATGGCAAGCGAGTTAACGGGGATGGGGCGTTGGGGGGTGTGATCGAGCGAGGCGAAACGACGGTTTGGGCTGTCAGAGGAGGAGCGGAGGAGAGGAGCGCGGAGTGGCAGAACTCATGGAGCAGAGCCGGTTTCATCACCGCTCCACACAAAACGGAGGAAGAGGGAGTCCCTCTCTAATCACCGGCAGTGCAGGAACTGGGAGGACTGGGATGTTGTAACATGTACCATTCTTACAGCACCCAGTACTTCATTTATAATCTAATGTGTCAGAGCAAAAGTCACCAAGAAAATGCTCGGGTGTTGTGTGTGAGCACGTCCAAAGAAACCACACCCAAGTCTCAATGCCTGGATTCACATAGCAGCAAAAATATGATTTAAGTGACATAAAAACAAGAGTGGCAATTGAATATTATAAGCAAAGTGACTCTTACATTTTTAGGATTCACACTTGTTCAAGAATGAGTTTGATTAGCCTGTGACGTGTTGTGTTTTTTTTCCCTGAGGGGTTCCAGTAACTCAATCAAACAACATGGAGAAAAATGGATGTCCCATCACAAGAAGGCATAACGATCCAAAAATTAATTAAAGCTTTTTTTTATTTAAAACAAACAAACAAACAAAAAAAGACGGTTTTCGGTAGATGCACAACTTTGCCAATGCAGAAAGTGATAAACAACAAACAAAAATGTGAGTTGTGTCATCTGAAAGTTTTATATTTAGTCACTGCCTTCCATCAAAATGGCTCCAAAGCCATTCAAAGCAGCTTTTAATAAAGATTCGACAGATGAACTTGTGTATACAAGTTATTTATAATATTTATTTATAAATGGACACATTTTGTGTTATATATTACCGTTAATGAAATCTATGATGAAAAATGTTTGTTGACAACCTCTTTTTCCATGACTAAAACGAGACGACACCAAGGTTTCTTGATTTACCAGTTTTCATAATGTAGAAAGTATGTTAATTTGTATGATAAATAGCCTATAAGTAGTCAGGAAACTAGATGATGTCAAATAAACCACGCATATGAGTTGACATTCTCTTGATTTGTGCTTATATGTGAAAGTGGAATAATTCTGATGAAATGTAAAACTACATTTTTTAAATGACACAATCATTGTGATTATAACATTGAACAAAATAATAATGATTATCAATTTAAGCATTATGCAGCATGACAAAATTGTGACTAAGATTTTAATTGACTAAAATTAGACTAAAATGCCCACACATTTATGTCCAGTTTCACAGACAAGGCTTAAAGGTTAGTTCACCCAAAAATGAAACTAATGTCATTTATTATTCACCCTCATGCCATTCCACACCCGTCAGACCTTCGTTAATCTTCGGAGCACTATGAATCTTTTGTGTCGAATCAGCGGTTCAGAGTGCCAAAGTCACATGATTTCAGCAGTTTGGCGGTTTGACACGCGATCCGAATCATGATTCGACACAAAAGATTCATAACACTCTGAAGCTTAATGAAGCAGTGTTTTGAAATAGGCCATCACTATATAAGTCGTTATTAGTGAGCCTATGTAATTAGTTTTTTTGGTGCACCAAAAATATTCTCATCGCTTTATAATATTAATATTGAACTAATCACATGAACTGATTTAAATATGTTTTTAGTACATTTATGGATCTTGAGAGAGCAAATGTAATTGCTGGCTATGCAGGCCTCACTGAGCCATTGGATTTCAACAAAAATATCTTAACTTGTGTTCCGAAGATGAACGAAGGTCTTACGGGTGTGAAACGGCATGAGGGTGAGTAATACATGACATTATTTTCATTTTTGGGTGAACTAACCCTTTAAGCTAGTCCTAGACTAAAATGCACGTTTGAGCTGCTTAAGCTGGCCTAATCCTGGCTTAATCTAAGCCCTGTCTGTGAAACCGGCCAGTATAGACTAAAACTTGACCAAACAAAAACAGTACAAGGTTGGCTAATTATGATTAAAAACTAAAAAGTACGTCAACAAACACCACTAAAAATTAAATTAAAAATGGATAAAGTAGTCAGGTAAACTTAGACATGCTTTTTTTCAGATAGGTAGGATGAAAATAATGGAACCAAAACTTGATTTTTGTAGAAAATATTGGACTTCATGTCCTTGTTGTTCCTCCATCAGTTATGAGGATGAAAATGTGTGTATGTAGTTGTGACAGTAATAGGCACAGTGAATGAGTGTGTTTTGACCAGACTGCATTTGGTGTGTTTTTCCAGTGAAAAAAATTCTTTACAACAAAAGAGTAGGTTTTTTTTTTTCTCATACAGACTCAAGATGATATACCTATAGTGTCATTTTATAGCAACATCTGTCTTGCAAGTGTGCCGCCACTCTTGCGAAGAGTTCCTCAAGATAATTGCGACGTGCAGTACCGTAGAACAGCATTTAGTGCAATGAAAACGCAGCCGCGGCTGTGACTGTTTACATGCGGTGTGCGTACCTGTGGGAGTGTGGCCGCAGAGGGGGGTCAGGGGCAAGTAGCAGCTGTAGCCAGCAAAGGGTTAAACAAGGACCACCATATTTTCATGCATCTTCTGCTTCTGACAGATGAAAAATGTCAACTGTCCTGTTTTTATTTTGGAGTTTTTGCACTATTCATCTGGTTCATTAGTGCCTGGGCGCTCTTGGCCCTGACAGCTGCTCGCCCCGTGCTCCCGGCCCCTGAATTTTTCAGGCTAATTTGATTCGGGGCGCCCAGGCGATGGGCAAGATGATTGACTTGCTCCCTGACCCCCGGAGCCCAGCAGCTCCCCTCATTGGTATTCCAGAGGAGTTCACCCCGCACCACGCTGGCCTGCTGTCTGTCTGCGGGGCTTCGGCTACCGGTGCACGGTGGCGAAAGACACACACGTTTACACACTCACATGCACACACAAAAGAGGGGGAAAAAAAACGCACACAGACACCAAAGCTCAGAGGAACATACTTAAACAGAATCTCAACCACCAACATGGTGGTTGCGCTGACACAAATACACCCGACACATTAAAAAAAAAAAAAAAAGAGCCACACATGCTCAGAAAAACACACACACATAGATAGATAGATGCTCACAATATTACAACAACAGGAACCGAAAACAACTAAGAAAGACATAACCACATATGGCCACCCAGACAGGAAGACAAAAACAGACTATTTTCTAATTCCTACCTTAATACAACCTGACCACCCTGGCTTGCTACAATACTTCCTTTTTATTTAGTGAAACTCAATACACTAGAGTTAACCTCAAATATCTAAACCATTAAAGCTGATTTTTTTTTTTTAGAAAAAGAGTAGAGACAAAAGAGAAAACTGGTAGTAGAAGACCTTTTGCACCAACACAGCAACCATTGTTGTAGCGTTGAGACTGCAAAGTGAACTTACATTAAGAATTTCTGACACATTTTGACACATCCGAAATTCCCAATGGCACATCAAATCAAGCTGACAAAGCAAAAGCAATCAATAAATATTTCAACAAGTGATTACAGCAATGTGTTTAGATCTACCGTCACTGCCTAAATGGTTTCTATATACTTTTTTTAATAGCATTGAGCATTATACATAGGCACACATACGTATCAGTGCCATAATGGTTATTGGTCGATATTAGAGTTTTTTTTTTTTTTATCGTATTGCAGTTACTAATAGTGCAGTTACTAATAATATTACATGTTTATGTATTGGAAATTTGACAATAAAGCACAGAGCTTGAATTGAGATGCTGATCAAATTAACTTATTAACAGTAATGTGCAAAAATGTAAATATTCTACTCTTATTAAATGTATCATAATGAACTGACCGACAGCTTCGGTGATTACAAAAAAGGAGTGCTCTTTACTTGCTTCCTGAGTAATTCAATCACAATTTGAATAAGTTTTTGTTTTTCATGAGACTGTGACTTTTCCTACTTCATGTCTTTTTTAAAGTGTTAGTTTTCCTTCATCTTTAAATTTGTAGTTTTACAAATCATCACATTAAAAATAACATTAAAATTTGTTAAGATTTAGAGCTTTAAAAGTGCAGGAAAAAGTGTGAAGCAATTTAAAAAGTACTTGAAAAGTGCTCGAATTTCACTCTCAAAACTTTGCACGAACCCTGAAATGAATAATGTACAAGCATTCTACTATTTCTGCCACAACACCATGGTTTCAGTAAACATTACAAGGCTACATTAAATACATGGTGATTTGTGGACTGGAGTGCCTTAACTTGTTAGTTCATGGCACAATGTTTCTCCTGGTCTCCACATCAGCGCTATTTGTTCTGATATCTGTGGTTTAAAGCAAAGAATTCTGCCCTGAATTTGAACGCTTCCCACTAGATCTTGCTGGGATGTTATTAATTCTGCAGCAAATTCACTTTCTAAATGGATCTCTCAGCACTGTATAGTAACAGTTTTGCGTGCACGAGATCGCCGCGTGAGTAAACCTCTAACAAAATTCGCATTGGCAGAAAAAAAGTTCGCAGTCTGGAGCCCTGTACTGGTCAATTTTTAATTGGGAATGCTCATTTACGCATTTTTACCTTTATATTCAGATTAAAAGCAAATCTCAAATCTCAAAATGAATATCCATTTTTCATAACACACATCATCATGTTATGATGGCTTAAATTCACTTCACACATTTTAAATGATTGATTTCAGTTTTTAGTATTTTATTTTTTTTATTTATTTATTTTGACAAAATAGTATCAAATTTTAATGTCAGCCTTTGATCACATATCAGCCATAACATGAAAATAAATACTGACTTATCGTATCAGCATTCATAGAGAATGTCTCAGTCAAGGAGACCATTGTTTTAATATTGATCTCTGTACTTTGTTGAATTCTTTGCATGCCAATTAAACTCCTAGAGAAGGTCCTGGTTCTCAGGAGCCATGGAAGAGGGCGTAGCGTATGAAAACAGTCATGTTCAAGTGTGAGAAAACCATCATTATTTCATGTTGCTCATCCTTCTCGCACCCTTCTTTAATGATATATTAATCAAATGGAAGTGCAGGCATAAGGAAGGAACACAATTAAATATGAATCCATATTCTGCGACTTGAAAAGTCCCCGTCTGACGCCACAAACTGACTTGTACAAACGCCTAACCTACACACACACTGATGTTTAAGCTCTCTGAATTTTCCTCTTGATCAAATGAGAAGAGAAAATCACCTCTCCTTTTAGTAGCACGATCACCCCGAGAAGAAAAGTTTCAGACACGTGTTGTTTGTAAATTTGCTGAATGAGTGTGCAACGCTTCTCAGTTTTATGCATCATTAGCAAAACATGGGCGCGGCTGCTCATCAGAATGTTAAGAGTTCTTCTGAGATGCTGGCGTTCACGTACGCCTCTCTCCCAAAGCGTCTTTAAAGAACATGAGTATTCCGCAGCTGTACACGGTTGGGCCAAATTAATTCACTAAGCTATCAAATTAAAATCTGAGATCAGTGGTGAGAAGACACCAAGGTATACTGGGTAATCTATATTTGAATAGGATGCGGGGAGGGTTTAATTAACGTCTTGATGGATGTTTACTTTTCAGGTGTGGGATAACACTTCCCCAAAAAAATCTGCAATAATACTTTAAAAATTGAATACATAAACTTCCCGAGCTCTGAAAACGAAGTGCTATGCTGCATCCCGCCAACTACGGACTAAGCATTCTTATTTAATGAAAGAATATCATTAGCATTACATATCAAAAATGCAACACTCTTCTTGCAAGGTGTGCATGCTAATCCGCTTACTTTTAATGCTCTACGTCACTTAGCGGATTCGGTTCTCATCTCCAATGTTCTACTCAAAACACATGGTCGTAAACAAAAATGTGACTTCACAGTTTTAATTGTAAAACCTGGAGCAGGAAAACTGGCCTCGTGTTTTTGCGATGAAGGGAGATGCAATGGTCTCTGCCTCTTATTTATGCCAACATAAATCCAAAACACCTTCGAGAACAGCTATTAAGAAAAGGTTTAAGAGGACTTCAAAAGGCCGAGCCAGACCCTAAGAGCAGAGATCCACCAATATGAACTCGGTCTGTCTTTAATAGAGAGTGGAGATGGTGCGAGGCGGAAACGTCGAGGACACAGAGAGGGCCATCTGGATAACTCGAGACGTTCCTTTCATTTTCAGCGTCATAAAACCCAACACCAAAACCAATTGCATGAGTGCTCCAAGGATGGGTTAGGATATCATAGGCTAATACAGCCACAGGAAATGGTCTTGATGGTTGGGGGAAGGTAAATATAGAAGAGGATCTATAAAAATTTGTGGTTTGATTCAAGGTGAAATTGGAGTCAACTGAAAGGCGAAATCACTGAACAGTAGTGGTGGGGATTATGATTCAGCTCAATTAAATCATTTGAATCTTTTCACCAAAATATTTGGTCACTGCTTTATTCATCCAAAAGATTCATTAAAATAAACTTATTTTATTAAAAATTGCATGTAAAAATCTACGAAGGGACTCCAGAAAAAAAAATCACTAAAACTTAAACTAAAATCAAAAAGAAAACTGAAAAAGTTTAAGATTAAAGCTAATTCAAAATATCCATAAAAAATAAATACTTGGGTAACACTGATTGAAGTGAATGAACAATTTGTATCTTAGTTCAAAAACCTGGTCTTTAACCATTTACAATAAAGTTTAACTAGCTGTGTTACCTGATTTGCATATAAATATTTGTATTGTAAATGCTATTAATTGCAAAATATGATGCTAAAAGTAAAAAATATGCATTCATATCGGCAACAGAGCCAGCTAACTGTTGACCTATTCAGGAAGTAAGTGAAGAGAAGGACTGCAAAAACTTGGTATAAAGTTTAATAGTAGTTAGCATCCAACCTATTAAAAACTTTTATAGGCTACTTTGTTGAACGGCCAAAATATTACCCAACTAAACACCCAAACAGATCCCATGACCCTCAATTCTGTACCACAAAACCACACGTTTCCTCCGTATTGCAGAGAGCTGTCAATAATGCAGATGGACCGTGGCGTACAGTGCAGTGCTATTGACCGATGTGCTACGGAGAGCACGTGTCCCGTCTGCCGTGAAGGCCATTTGGGAGTCAACCCCAACTCTGGCCTTGTCCTGCACCCCTCCTATTCATCACAGGATGGCCGGCTAGCCACATCAGCTGACCAAATGAGCTCCAACCGAGAGCGCCGGCATCAAACGGAATAGCAGATGCATATGGAGGAATACAATGCACAGATATTGATGATTTTCAATCGAGGCCTCGCAACCTCAACGGCTTCCACCGCCCCCACCCCCCTCACATCCCCATAACAGATCGACTAAAAGATTCATGCTCTCAGAATAAAGGAATTACATGCACACATATAGGCCTTTCACACAAAATAGATCAATGGAGATCAATGGAAGATGGCACAAGTCTGCAAATTACCAATTCGGCAGTTCAGCACTGCAATGGAGCACTGCAGATAGCTTTCGATTGTCTACTAAGACAATGTTTACACATACACCAAAATAAATTATGAATCTGGACACACAATATATGGGCCTATATGTACAGTACCTGGGTCAATGATGTGATAATATCTTTTTGTCCCATCTATTAAATAAAAAAAAAATAAAAAATAAAAAAATACTGAGGCTGCCCCCTAATAGTTGACTAAACATTAGTCGACGGGAAGAGGCTTAGTTGAACAAATTTTAAATTTGGCTTAGAAGAGACTTAGTCGAACAAATTAAGAAAAAAAAAAATCTCGACAGGAAGTGGCAAAGTCACACAGTCCTTAACGGACAGATTGTTAACACCGCTGGGCTTATGTGGTATGTTGGGCAGGAAATTCAAAGGTTCGCCTATCATTCGTCAACCTCAAACATGACTTATTTGAAACAAGTAGTAGCCTAAAGTTAACCATTTTACATGGCCGCTCACTCTAATGTTAACCTAGATACATGTGCACTATTATTTGGCGCATATACAAGTGTGCAGCATTTACTTGCATTTTATTTTTTTATTTTTTTTGATAATAGCGAAAAGAACTTAAAATGCTCTGTCATTTCTGGTCATACAGATAAGAGTATTGCATCATTCGAAACTACCATTTTTTTTAACTGCTTAATAGCTTATTAACATTTAACAAACTTTTTAGATTAAGGTTGTAAAATGTTGTGATTCAACTCAATTTTAATAATCAATTTATGAAATTGGGTAATAAATTAATTAAAAGAATCAGTAGAAAATGAACTTTTTTTATTTGATTGTAAAATATTTATTAAATGCAATATATATGAAATGCAATATATACAATATAAGAAAATATACAAGTAAATTATTTTTCAATTAGTAAATAGTAAAAAGATGAAAACTCAACTGAAAACTTCTTAATAATGAAAAAAAAAAAAAGACTCCAAGGTTATTGTTCTTAAAAAAACAACAACAACAACAAAAAAACAGCTTTACAGTAACATCACAGCAGTTGCCGACGGGTTTGCCGATCATCAGATCTGTCGCTCAAACAGATGTCAATTCATCACCTCCCAGCTCCCCGCCCCCCTCCAGGTCACATGACCTGCTGGAAGCGGGACAAGATGAAAGTCTTCTTGTACCAGGAGGCGACAGCAGCGATCTGTTCGAGGCCGAGCCCGGACCTGGCTTTAACAGAAGCTTAAGAGATCACAACTGTTCTGCGTTTGCCTTCTCCCTCCACTTGGCTGACCCATGGCCACTGCTAAGCAGGGCAGACTGATCACACTGATGGGCCTGGTGCATTATGGGAGACTAATTAGTGCCAAGAAACACTGTCTCCAAGCAGTGGTGAACTCAGATGGCTGTTTTTCAGCCCCAGGCACTTTGGGAGGTGTAGCTACTGGTTAGCTTTCCCCCCAAAAAACAGGCAAAAAGATGAAGTGGAGAAAAAACACACTCAGGGGATTGAAGGGATAGAACGGGTACCGGACTAACAATGTATCTATTTCCACACTGTGCGAGTGTGAACTTGTGCCTGCTTGCGTGTTTATACACCAGTTTTTGGTAGTCAGTGCATCCCGCGGGATCAAGCATTGTGTCATTTACGAATTGCTGCTACCCATTCCAGGTGGCCCTAGTCACCTGGTTACAAGGAAACCAGAGCCGAAAACACAAAATGCCCACTTTTCAACAGAGATCGGCAATTTCGCAAGATCTGTTACATGAGAGCTCACACAAGATCTGATGTTTAAAGGGATAGTTCCCCTAAAAAAATATATATATTTCTCATTTACTCACCTTCATGTCATTTCAAAGACTTTATTTCATTAAACACAAAAGGAGAATTTTTTGAAGAATATCCAGGCTGCTTTTTTTTTTTTCTTTCAAAATAATGAAACCAGTTACAGTCTGAAATAGTTTGTCTAATATACATTAGGACAAGTATTTAAAGAATCCTATAAAACATTTGAGTTTATTTTTTCTTATTACAACAGAAGCACCAGAGGTACACATCAACCTAGACAGAAGGGCCTTCAAATATTGTCTTGGGCAAAAGGGTCCTTAGAGTCAAAGTGTTGGAGAACCACTGCTATCAAAGCAATTTAAAAAAATACTCAATTAATTAATGATCTAAATAAATTGCATATCGAATCCAAGTATCAAATTATCGAAATTGCCGATATCAAAATATAGTGAATTACTCATTTACTGTCTCAAGCATTCAGTGATGAAATGAATGGTTTCAAGCTTCAAAATGAAAAAAGGCACATTAAAGTATCATAAAAAATGGTTCATATGATTCCAAAGTTTGCATTCTTCTGAACAGACTAAAATCAGTTATAAAATTCAGTTATTCACTGAAAAATGCTGATAACCACTATAGCTCTTCTTGGTGCATTTATAAGAGCAAGAAGTAGCGATGTCTAATTCACAAATGAATCATTCTTAGGCTGATTTGGTTCTCAGCTTCAACTCTGAATCACTGACTAAACCTGATCTGGAGGCAAAGATTATTAATGAATAACAACTTAAATTTAAATTTATCATGTGACTTTCGAAGACTTGAAATGGATGACTTTTATGTTGCTTTTTTGTAGCATGACAGCCCGAGTCCACATTCACTTTTATTATATTGAAAAGAGAGGCAAGGATGTTCTTCAGAAATTTACTTGCTTTTCTGAAGAAAGCAATACATGAACAAAATGAGGGTGAGTAAATAATGACAGAACTTCTTATTTTTGGGTGAACTGTCCTTTTAAGGTCCAAACATGTTGTACATCCCAAAAACACTGGTGACCCCTTGCAACTTCATCTTCAATTTAGACTAAGGGCTGAAGAGAAAACTGCTGCTCTAAGTCGAATGGATCCTGGTCCGCTGTGTCTTCGAGAAACGTATGCTATTAAAACCTAATCAAAGCAGTCAGTATCATTTCATAGCAAGAGCGGTGCATGTTATTTAAAACACATGTAAATGTCATTCAAATTTCCTCATCAGCTTGGGAACATACTCCAGGTATCCTACAAGGAGACCATTTACCTCAAGAGTACAAAACCATATTGTAATTTTCATGACAGACCGCGAGGTGTAGGATTGCGTCTCACAAAAGGAGACGAACAGTGCTGGCAGAAGCTTGGGAAGAGAAAGGGAGATTAAGGGAGGGCTAGGCTGTATAAACGGAGGAAGGGGGAGTGATGGGATGGGTTTCTATACCTTACCTCATAGAGCAGGCAGCCTAGCGACCAGATGTCAGATTTGAAGTTATATCCGTTTTCGTGTATTCGCTCGGGAGACATGTAATATGGGGTGCCCACTGGAACAGAAAAAAAAGACAGATAGAGACAGACAGACAGACAGAGAAAGAGAGAGAGAGAGAGGGAGAGAGAGTTAGGCTGTCTGGTTTGCTATGCGAGGAGTTCATCCATGGATGCTTCATTGACAAAGGTTTCAGACTGAGGAGTTTTAGATGACTAAAGAGAGGTTACTAACAACAAACTCAGCGATGCATGTGTACAGTGTGGAGGAAAACACATTTTAACAGTTTGTACACTACTGGTTAAAAGTTTGGAGTCAATTTTGAAAGAAATTAATACTTTTATTTGGCAATGATGCATTATACTGACAGTAAAGACATTTAAAATGTTACAAAATTAAAATACAAAATAAATGCTTTCTATTTTTCATCAAATAATCATGAAAGAAAAATATTAAGCAGTACAACTGCTTTTTAACATTGATAATAATAAGAAATGTTTCTTGAGCAGCAAATCAGCACACACAGTTCTTACCATGATTTCATTAAAAACCCAGCTAAATCTGCTTCAGAATAATGATGCTACCACTTTTGAACATTTTACTTCCACAAACATTACATTTACACTTACTATTTAGCTTCAATATATAAAAACAACATCAAGGGAACGGAGCTATTCTGCTATAACATTAAACAGAAATTGCACTTGATACATGCTAATTATTTCACTAAAAATGGCAATGAAATAAAACAGCATTGATTTGGAATGTATGATGTTACAATAATATGAACAAAACAGTAGTAGTTTGACGTTCAGATTAGGAGTAGTAGAACAACTTTTACAGATGGAGTCAAGTGCTGTGAATGTTCATGAGTGCATGTAGGTGGTTTAGAGAGCTGGGGGGGCAGCTTGCAGACTGCAAGTATGTGTATTGGGGAATGAAAATCTCAGCTTACATTCAAGGAGATTTAAAATCTCTCATTCACCTCTCATTACAAAAGAACCTCAATGATTTACAACAGAAGCCATTCAACATGGCCAAATGAAACTTTAAATCAATCCACTCGTGTGTTTTTTTTTCCGTTTCTCCAATCTTGTACTTTGGATTGGCTTTGAAATTCGATAAAACCAAAACAGCCACTGTACCAAAACTGTCTTCAATGGTTCTACCAGTTCTGCTACAGAGGGGAAAAAAAAAAAAAAAAAAAAAAATCAAGGTCCTATCTGATGATTTCACACTGTAGTGCAGGGCTCATGAATGACAGCTAACCACCAACGCATAATGGTTTTGGTCTTGCCTTTCAAATTTATCAAAAAACTTCAAAATGTTTTTCCTGAAGGTAATTTGTGTATTTTTTTATTTAAAATATAACCAAGATTGAGTTGGGGATGGGACTATCGGTTTGCTCAACCAATGGAAGACAGCAGAAATGTTTGGGAAACCTGCCAGAGGTAAACACCAATTACGTGCCATGATGTCGCACATGTTGGAAGGCACTGAGAATTGCGCCGTGACAGACGTGAGACTGAGCAGAGCGTCAGGTCGCTTAGTCTGTGGCCCTGCAAAGAATTGTGGGTAATTGGCAGTGACTAATAGCCATCAGGCAGAAGAGCGGGACCCAAGAGGCCAGTCAAACTCCCCGTGCTGTACTCCCTGAAGCCGTGACAAGCTCTTTACTGCTCAGTGACTGTGGCCAACCAGCCATCCACCGTGAAAGATTGATGATAGAAAGAGGGGGAAGGGTAAAAAGAAAAAAAGAAGAGAGTAAAAAAAAAACATTCTGACAAATGCTCGCAGTTTACGAAAGTTTAGCCTTGGCACAAACAGCTCAGATCTGACAAAGCATTAAGAAGTCTCAGGTGGCGAGAACAAGAGCCAAAGCGAAACGTCTCGACACCGAACAGTGTCAGGATGGTTGGACACCTAGTGGGGCTGAGGTTGAAACACTTGCTGAGAAAAACAAAGTAAAATTGTGGCCCCTCCTTCCTACTGTCTCGCCCTATGATGCAATCAGTGTGTCAACCCGACCTATACTGTACGTTAAAAGCATTTTCTTTTATAAAAGTAGAGAAAAGTGAAACAGATGGCCTATGAGAAATTCCAAATGGCATCAGTGGGATCTGATTGATGAATATTATTGATTTCAATAGTCATAAATTCATGATTAGACCTAGGAATGATTTGTTTTAAAATATTAACCAAGTAAATGTTAGATGACAGCAAAGCTAATCTAAATATAAAAATAGGCAAAATGAGCATGTACAATTAAAGAATAAAAAAAAAAAAAAAAAAAAACTCTTTATTGGGAATATTGTTCCATAACCAATATGATAGAAATATATTCTCTAAATATATATGTGAAGCCAAAGAGAATTTCTGCACCACTAGAGGCACTACATAGAACGATTACAAAATGTGAAAGATTACAAATGTTTTGAAATCGGTTTCACTGGTCGAACAAACAGATAGTCCCACCCCCAAATGCACGCTATTGGTCGAGCCAGTGTTGCTATACTGGGCTGCTCAGGAAAACAAACAAACAAAAAAAAAACAGAGCAATATTTTGAAAACATCAACTTGTGTTGACACTTTTTGCGGGAGTGAAAACTATTAAACTACTTAGAAAAATGTTTAACTTTTACATTTTTTTTGAGGTGTGAAAAAATAACCTTGAAACGCAACATAGAAATTTGCACCATGTCAATAGAGTGCTTCGACATTTATCATTAGAAACTTGAAAAGGATCTTCTTCTTTAATGTTAATAGTTTCATAAAAGCCTAGCGCTATAGAGCAACTATTCAAATTAAGAGTGCATTATTTATGCAAATAAATCGTAAGTCGCATGGGGATTCATTCCCATTATTATTAATTATGATATTACAGTGTATTCTTTGAGAATTGGGCCGAGATCCTTTTTTTGTATGGCAAAACAAAAACAAAACAAAAAAAAAAAAAAAGAAAGAAGAGATTACCACAGACTCTCAACGGTACGCTAATTACACAGAAATCCACAAGCATGCTTAATTACAAAAAAAGAAGTGTAAACTGTGCGAAGTGAGGGATTAAAAGAAAAATCTGTTTGGTCCAGTTAACTTCTCAGACCTCCGAGCCGGAACGGATTTCCCCGTCATCTCAAAACCCTCAGATGAGATGCTAGCATGTAATTAACATGCTCTCTGCGTTAACTGATTAGCTTGCTTTTCCTTATTTTAATTATCCATTATATTGTTATTTCTCTCCTTGACTTTTTGTTCTGATTTCCCCTTAAAAAGCCTTCCATTCACCTCACCACCCTGCTTAATTTAAAGGCTAGGAAGCCTCTGGCAGGAAACGTAAAGAAGAGCTATCTTTCCTTTCTTTCAGTCTTCCGCTTTGTTTGTATCTGTGGGCTGCAGTGCCACTCGGAGACGGAGTTAAAAGGCTAGGGCTCGGCTTCTTAAGAGAAGAATTGACAGCCGTGGAACAGCACTTCCCGGACCTCCATCCAACGTGCATCCCAGAGTTCTACCGTGGTGGTTTGTCTCATTACAGGCTGAACTGTCAACCCCCAAACCGTACCGAAGCAACCTTGCACCCTCCACCCTAAACCGCCCCCATGCAGGGAGCGATTGCAAGGAGCGAGAGAGGACGGGAGTGGGAGCGGGAAGCTTTGGTCTGCCCGCCCTGAGGGAGACACAGATCGAAGGTCTCTTTGCCCATGGGTGAATTTAACCTGCCATGTAGACACTCATGAATTTCATACCCTGCTACGGCTCAACCTTCAGCCTTCGTATGGAGAGCCTGAGCCTACGGGACAGGTGACAGAGAACCGCAGGAGAATCTCTCTCGCACACACACACACACACACACGTGTGCTGTACCTACCTGGGTGTCTTTATGCTCGTTTGTACATTCCTATTGTCAATACTAAAACATCCCGAGAGAAGAATTCCAGGCGCTCGGATAAATAAATAAGTAGGTAGGGAGGTAGCTAGGTAGGTAACTCTACAAAAGACAAGTGCAACTGTGGTGGTATGATACACCAATGCATTAACGGTTATAAATCATGTTGGGGTCCTAAAAAAGCCTTGTTAGGGATCCCTAACATGGCAGTCTGTAAATGATATCGTGTGGCACTGGCCCCAGGAGCAGGTGCGAATGGATGATGTGGTCATACAGATCCACCGGTTCCCAGGTGACGCAGGCGCCATTAAGACATGATTAAGGACAGCCCTGATTAAGCCCTTGTGGAGATTGTAGCTCATCCTGAGGAGCCGAACGTCTGAATGAGGAAGGGAAGCACCCTGTAGAGGGCGCTGTGAGTTCAGGTTTTCAGGATACATGCGTGTTGTTTTCAGTAAAAGGTGAAAGCTGGAAGTATGCAATGTAAGACACGCTGCGAACTTGAGGTTATTTCTAGACACTTGCAAAGCATCTTGAGGGTTTTTTCTTGTTTGCACCAACATTATACTCATCATCACGCTGACATAAAACATAATTTTATACTCCTACACAAAGATGCATAGTTTACCTATACATAATGCATTTATATGACATTTATATTCTGTTTCATATTGTAGTTTGTGAATACAAGACAATAGGTAAATCTATTCTGGTGTGCTAATTGTGTTGTGTTTACTGTAACCTGTCAGCAATAGCCTAATAATTATAAATGCAGAAATAGAAGTCCAATAAGCTTCATTAGATCAAAATTATGATCATATTAATATTCTAAGTATATTTGTGCTTTTTATAAATAAAATGTGAGTTTGACAAAACTCACTAGCATAATACTAGAGCGTCTCCATATTTTGGTCCCTAGTTATGCATTATTTTATAATATTTTGTCTAAACAAATTAAAAATAAAACACTTAGAACTGAAACTCATTCATTTTGAAATTTACTATATTTAACAGTGTTATTACATTAAATAAATAAATATAATTGACTTAATGATATTAATATGATTTAAAATACTTTATACTAAAAATCAGCAAAAAGTCTGACCTTGATGGTGAAAAAAATGTATTTTTTTAGCAATACGAACATCTGTAAATCTGAAGACAAGCTGTTAACAAATTTGTATACTTCTTGAAATGAGATTTTAAACAACAGGTCATCTCAAATATAAACCTGCACCTCCTCGGGCAACTTCGCCAAAAGTTGCTGTCACCATAGGGTGCCCTAGCCTAGCATCGTTAGGGATTCAAGACCCTACACTCATCCAGACATCATATGTGTGGAGCGCGGTCAAAGGGGTCAAGGCAACAGGAAAGGCCAACTTCTCAATGAAATGGATACAGCCACTGGCACGCTTTGCTCTCAACTGGCCCCAGGGGCCGTCGGAAAGGCACTTTTTTATAACAGACACATGGTTCTGTTCACAGCCAGTACTAATGAAACACATCCGGGCCCTACTGAGTAATTAAAGGTCCTTTCCACTGCATTCAATCCTCATTTTTCCATTTTACACAAAGGACAGAAAGAAACAGACAAGGAGCACTTACCTAGAGAATGAGCTGCGGTTGTTTTGGAACTGAAGAAGCGCCCCAAGCCCAGATCGCCCAGTTTCACCACTCCAGTGGCTGTGATGAAGACATTAGCAGGTTTAATGTCTGTGAAGGGAGTAAATTAGAGTTTTAGTGACTGATTATCATGAATCTGTGGCACATTTTCAGCACTTTTTTTTTTAAGGGGTAGGGGGAAATAAAGGATTAGTTAACCCAAAAATGAAAATTCTGTCATTAATTACACACCCTCATGTCATTCCAAACCTGTAAGACTTTCGTTCATCTTCGGAACACAAATAAAGATCCTTTTGATGAAATCTGAGAGATTTCTGTCCCTCCATTGACAGCTACATGACTACCACTTCAACGCTTCAAAAAGTTCATAGCGAGATCGTAAAACTAATCCATATGAATTGAGTGGTTTAGTCCAAATTTTCTAAAAAGACCTGATCGCTTTATAAGATGAACAGACTTAATTTAGGCTTTTATTCACACATAAACATTGATCAGCGAAAATAAACAGAAGCTCAAACGTGCTGCACAACACACAAGAATCAACCTCGCTGGTTCTCGTACGTCAAACGAACATGCATGAGCTTTTGTTTACCACAACTGATGTGATGTGTTACATGTGAAAAAATGCCTAAATTCAAACTGTTTTTCATATAAAGCAACCGAGCCTCTTCAGAAAATTTGGACTAAACCACTCAATTCATATGGATTCATTTCACAATCTCTTTATGAACTTTTTTTGACGTTTCAGTTGCGTAGCTGTTAATAGAGGGACAGAAAGCTCTCAGATTTCATCAAAAACATCTTCATTTGTGTTTCGAAGATTAACGAAAATCTTACGGGTTTGTAACAACATGAGGGTGAGTAATTAATGACAATTTTCATTTTTGGGTGAACTATTCCTTTAACTATTTATATTTTTATTGTAAATGTTTTCTTTTTCCTTTTGTTTGTTGTCTTCAGTTTTTTGTTCAATACAATTTTCTTTCATTAAAAAAAGAACTTGAACAAGCTAAAAATTATACAGATTTAATGTAATGTAAACGAATAAATAAAATTGGATTACAATTTTCAATACATTCCTACTAATGCATTAGGGAGTCTTTTTTGCAGTTTCAATAACCTCATAGCTAGATAACATTACCTCTTCAAATCAGCAAATCAATGTGCAACGGCAAAGTAGAACATTACAGATAAGCAAACATTTAGGTTTTCAAGGTATAAAAATGGATGATCAATAATTATAAAAGTTTCAGTGGCAACACAGCACTTTTTCCATCATCTCCTTATTTTTGAGCCCTAAACGGCAAGTATGTAACTGTGAATGACAAATATTCAAATTCAAAACATCATGGAGGAGCAGATTGTGTGTGAACTTGTTGATCAGATTGAACAGAGTGACACCAGTAGGACAGAAAAAAACACTCCACAAAGCAAACAAAACAACCTATATAAATGTTAGGAAACGTTTAAGAAAGGTTAACGGAAAGGTTACCATTAGCAAGGTATTACGCATCCCCCTGACTCAAATGACTTTCAAGAGACCAGCCAGGACACGACGGTGCAGGAAGCATGTGCTCGTGTTTGATGTCAGACACCTCTGGACATGAACTTTTCCAACAGTAACATATACATACAGGCCAGGTGCTTAAGAAGAACAAGCTCTGAAAAACCCCACCGCTGGAGTTTACAATCAACAAGGGAAACGATCTGAATAAAACCCATGGCCTGCTGTAACCTTTACCAATACACACACTCACACAGGTCTAGTATGTTACAATACTTCGACAAGAGTTGCATAAATACATGGGAACTGGGGAAGACAGTCTCAGGTCGCCACGGACAGTTGCGTCATCTTGCTTGTTTTCAAATGGCAAGAGGATGATGCAATGCGCTCGGCAGTGTGTCTGGTCAAGCTTGTGCATAGCAAAGACCTGAGAGTCTCGTCTCAAAGCTGATGAGAAGCAGATGAGAAGTGGAACAAGTTTTTTCTTCATAATATGCAATAAAACACAAGGATGATGTAGTGGGGTGCCAATGATGTCCCAATTAGTGATAGGTCATGATGTTCGACTAGTCATCTAACAATTGAATATTTGATTAGTAGTTTGACTAGTTCATATGCATTTTCTTCTTCTTTTTTTTTTTTTTTTGGTACTCTGTCTAGCTGTTTTGAACATAAGAATGCATCTTTAGAAGTCTGCCTAATTGGAGACAGATAAACCTAAAACAAGTCTAATTAAATGAGACTTCCTTAAAGTCACCATGAAATGAAAACTGACAATTCTTGTTTTTTTTTGTTTTTTATAGAACATTGCAGTATTTATTGATTTATCTGTGCACATCATTACTTTTAATCAAAATAACTTCCCCTCCCTCTTGCAGCGACATCTCTCCTCTTCACTAATGATGTGTTTATTGGCAAGAGGGTGGGATCAATTTGTCACTCACATGAGATCAACCAATAGCAAACCACACCAATCCAACCATCCAATCAATTCCTGATGGACAAAATCAAGTCCCGTCCTACATTTTTTTTCTTTCTTTCTTTTTATTTATAACAATATACTTAGTATTATATTACCATTGCATCAAATTACAAAAAACAAGTTAACGCTGCTGTGAGGGTGTTTCTAATACAGCGGCTATGGGAGTGACGATAAAAATGACATCTTTCTCTCTTCTGACAGCCGTTATCAATCGCTCTCTATTTTTTCCCTATTTATGAAAGTTGTGAAAACACTGTTGTGGAGTTTTTCTTTTGCTATTTGTGCAAATGGAAACACACAAAAAATATATTTAATGTATTCTCTCATTCACCGCTATAGAATTTTACCCAACTATGACCACTTCCGCTTCTGAGAAACCCGGAAATGTGAAAAGGGTCTATATTGCCACTTCCGTTTCATGCTGACTTTAATTCGATTAGTGAACTAGTTATTTAGACAACCCATTAACGACTAGTCAAAATAGTTTTGCTCCTCCACAAGCACAAACATGTCTACATATCAAAATCTATCAAGTCTTTAGCAACTTTAGCAAATCAGTCCTTCCTAATTAACAAAAGTCTAAGTTTGTGGCAGTCAGCCAATCATAATGCAAGCTATTTACATACATAAGAAGCAGTTTTTTTTTTTTTTTTTTTTACTCTAAAGGTGGGGTCACAGCGGGCAAAATCAAAGAGTAATTTTAATAGGAATCCATGCAATCAGGAATTTTGCATGAGATCTCAAAGAGTTGATCTCAAGACTTCCCCAAGCATATTTTGCAGTGGGTTCAAGTTGGTCTGTCAAATTTGTGTGCTTCATACATAGCTACACTACTGACAGCAGAAAAATCTACCTTTTTGGTCAACAAAATTTTGGTTTTGCCACCGAAGTGTAGAATATGTAGAATATGTGCCCTTAAAAGTCTGTTTCTATGTGTACGTCACTAGAGTTTTGTGTGTACCTCTGTGCATGACGCGGCGGGAGTGCATGTGCTCCAGTGCACTACACAGCTGAACAAAGTACTTCCATACTGTCTTCTCGGGAATCAGCCGCCTTTGTTTCTTGAAATGCTGCAGGCAATAAACAAATAAATAAATAAATAAATACGTTGGCGGCACAGACTTTTCATAGAAGCATGCTATCTTCGTTAACCAACAATCAATCAACATTTCATTTTCATTTCAATCAACATTTTTTTTTTATCTCTTTAGCAGTCAAAAAGCTCAACTGACTATTTGGAACATACAGTTTTTAAGGAAATGAAGATGTCTTAAAGTGTCCCAAAAGCTCAGCATGGACTCCTGGAAGGTTTAAAGCAGTGACCATGAATGTGAAGGGCTCTGGGTTTGCCTATAATCTGATGCAGGCTCTAGATTGAAACCCCTCAATAAACTTTCCTTCCCTTTTCATTTGAAGCAACTGCAATGGAAAACATCTGAAGTTTGTGAGTACAGCAGGAGCCTCATGGGGAAACAAACATTTGGGGAGACTTTCAAGATGCACACATGCTTAGGAAGATTATGGCATACAAGCACTAAAAAATGTCTCTATGAATCTGACAGAATGCAATTAGATAATGCCAACATAATCTTTACATTATAGATGCAAAATATATTTAAAACAGTTTTTGGCTGATATTTGTGATTTTTTCCCGGTCGATACTGAACATTACTTAGTTGATTTTGTACGTTTAACTAAGGATGCTCAAGATGAGTTTTTTCTGTAAAGAGTTTTAGTTTATGGTGTAAGCCTTTAAGCAGACTACTTCTTAAAGTGCTTCTATTTTCCCTTTAAGAGCAAATCACTTTATTAATTTTACTTCAAAATAATTGGTAAACATGTTATTTATCCATCTATCATCCATCTTTTGTCTGTACAGTTCAAGTTTGGGGTCGGTAAAATTTGTAATGTTTTAATGTTTCACCAAGGCTGCATTTATTTGATCAAACAAGTCAGTAAAAACAGTAATATTGAGAAAAACTATTACAATTTAAAATAACTGTTTGATATCTGAATATATTTTAAAATGTAATTTATTCCTATGATGAAAAGCTGAATTTTCAGCATCATTCCTCCAGTCTTCAGTGTCACATGATCCTTCAGAAATCAGTCTAATAAAAGGATTTGGCATAAAAGGATTCTAACTTTAGGCAGTTTTATGTGCTGTTTAATGTTTGAAGATCACATTAGCTTACATGTGCATTAACAATGCTTCTATTGCTTATTTCTGCTTCTTCTTAGTGTGTGTTTTGATCCGGAGATTCTATACTATTTCAAAAGATGTGTAATAGCAGCTCCTACTGTGTAACAGTAAAAACATGGATTGCCGGAAAATTTTGTTTAAAAGCGAGGAAGCACTGCATAAGAGAATTCAGTCAATGGCGGGGAAAGAGTTCAATTCACTAAAACCTTATGAAACTATTCATTTTAGTTTCAGCACTGATGTGACTTGATTTTCAATTTAGTTTTATATTTTTAGAACTCTAATGAATCATTCAAACCAATTTGAGAACCAAAGCAAACGATTCAGTTTGCTCATAAATTGAATCTAATATGCAATGCAAGGGTTTTAAAATTATGTAATTCCCTTATGATTTTCCATTAAAAACTGCTTTAAAAGTAACAAAGAAGGTTTTACAAAAGAATCAATTTAACTCCAACTCTTTGGCATGTTATAAAATCAAGAGATTTCTATTAAATCACATATTTGTACTGACTAATCATCTCTTGACAAGCTTTGTATTTATAATATTTAATCTCTTAAAAAGATTTCAAGGATGTTTGGTATTGGTTTTACCAATTTCACATCAAAGTGCAACTTAATAAAACCAATAGCTTTTAATCATCCTAAAACAGTGAGTGTGATACAGCATCAAATGATTCTCTTTAGAATTCTGCAAAGATACAAAGCTTTTAGTATGGTGTCATCCAGTGCGGTCGGTTTAGTCTGGATGAGGTCCGCGAGTGCATGACCTCGCTTCAAAGCAGAAACCAATCTGACGTTACGTTATTAATTAAGACAGAATGAAGCTTGCTTAGCCAAAATGGCTCAGTAATTATAACCTTTTCACATGCAGTCTCAATAACTGAGCCACCGGCAATGAAGTAAACCTGCTTGTTGAGGCAGTTAAAAGGGGTCGGGAATTGATTAACCAAACAAAACAGAGGTTATTTTAGCGCAACGTATTACTTCATTGTGCGAACGCTCACTCCGCCTATTTTGAGCCTCATCCTCACTCGTACCGCTTCACAGAAATGATCAGAACGGCGGTGAGCGTGCGGTCTCAAGCCCCAGAAAACCTTGGCCCACATCCAAACAAAGCCGGTGGATCTATTCTTCCCCTGCCTTTCTATTTGCATATCAGAGGGCTGTTTGATGTCAATGAGGGAGAGCGGCAGCCCCCTCTGTGCCTTTAAAAAGCAAACACGGCACATGCAATATTCTGTAAGTGCATGCAAATGAAGGGGCCATTTGATTTCATTTGAATTCCGAGATGGACGGAGAGAATTGAGGAAGGGGCTGAGATGAAAAAAAAAAAAAAAAAAATCAAAAAGAATAAAAAAAAAACAAGTAAAATTTATGCATTTGGACCCTCTGTTTTACATATGTTCGGGTGTACAATGCTGGGGGGATTAGCCCTGGCATACACCTTTGGAGTGACATTGTTTAATAAAAAATAAAACTAATTAAATCGCTGCTGAGCAGAAGGGCTGAGAAATCCAGCGGCGCAGTGGAGCAGACCGAAGTAGCTGACGGTCAGGATATTTGCGCAAGCGTGCGTTATGATGCACATGTCGAAGGCGTCGTCATACTAATCCGTCCTGTTCCTCATTTACCGACGCAACCCTTCTGCAAACGCTTTGTTTGCGCCGGGAATGATTTATGCGGGTGGAGATTTGGCAGCGAAGGGTTTTACAAGCAGACCATTAAATGTGGAGCATCAGGTTGTAGATGAAATCTGCAGGGGTTGTCAGGAGGAAACGGGATGTGCTGAGCGAATCGAACGTGCGGAAGCTACATGATTCTAATAAACAATACGAATCTTGTAACATAACCAAAGGGATCCCAAAAACGGGGTCGCAGTGCAGATCGTTTTACCTTCATTCAGTCATCTAGCAGCAGGGGTGGTGGGAATACTCTTGAGGGGGTAAAAAGAAACTGCTGACAAATCGGCATGTGTCCTTACCTTTATCATTTGTGAGAGGTCCCCAGCGTCTGCGAGTTCCAGTACTATATTTAGCTCGTTCTCTTCAATGAATGACGCGTGGTATTTAATTACATTGGGGTGGTTCAATTGCTGTAGAGAGAAGGGACAGAGGAAAAAGGCAGAGTGTCAGTGACTGTTTAAATATTAACAAGACTCTGCGGGTCAGGAAAGCCTGCAAACATGAAGGCGGCAGAAACCAAAGCAGATGCTTGTATGAAGGTAAACAGGACAGTGTTTTAGATACACTGGCATCTTCAATACCAAACGACTTGAATGGAACACACATAACAGTGCTACAACCAGAAATTACAGTAAAAAAAGAGGTAACAATTAGGGTTGACAAAATAATGCAATTTAGTGTGATTAATTACTTTAAAAAATAATATTAAAAAAATCCTATATATATATATATATGTGTGTGTGTGTGTGAGAGTGTGTGTGAGAGAGAGATGTGTATATAAAATGTATACACTTGTTAAAGTTTAATAGTAAAGTTACATAATTATATATACACAATAATATTATTAATATCATTAACATGATCAAAGCCATTACTTTTTAAAAAAGTATAATAAAATTATATTGGTAATATTATTAGATTAACTACTTTTCATGTACATACATACAATTATAATAATAATAATAATAATAATAATTATTATTATTATTATTATTATTATTATTATTATTATTATTATTACTATTATTATGCACAACCTTCGCAACTAGACATTTTAATTGTTTTAAGATTTTTTGAAGATAATGTGAGTTGCCTAAAGTTCTGAATGGTGTCTAAGTGGTTGTTATTGTTAAGTGGTTGCTAGGGTCTTCTGGGTCAAAAGTCAAAAAGCCCACCCTCAAGTCTCTACATATGGCTGAGGTCCCTCCCTTGATGGAAGTCTAAGGGATTTTTCCAGCATTTTATCAACAACCAGGTGAAATGTATACTTAAGACATAATAGCACACCTCAAGCCACATGCTTTAAAGGATTAGTTCACTTCAAAATTCAAATTTCCTGATAATTTACTCTCCCCCATGTCATCCAAGATGTTCATATCTTTCTTTCTTCAGTCGAAAAGAAGTTAAGGTTTTTGAGGAAAACATTCCAGGATTTTTCTCCATATAGTGGACTTCAACAGTTACCAATGGGTAGAAGGTCCAAACTGCAGTTTCAAAGTGTTCTACATGATCCCAGTCAAGGAATAAGGGTCTTATCTAGGGAAATGATCGGTCATTTTCCAAAAAAAAAAAAAAAAAAAAAAAAATTTTTTTTTTTTTTTTTTTTAAACATACTTTTGAACCACAAATGCTTGCATTACGTAATCATGTTACAAAGCAAATGAAGACAGATGCATGAAAATGAGATGGAGTTCTTTGCCCTACCATAGTAGAAGTACCACGGTGTGACCTTTCCAAAGTGATTACATAATGCATGGTGCATCGCAGATCTAGTGCAAAACAAGCATTTGTGGTTAAAAAGTATATATATTTTATTTATTTAGTTTTTAGAAAATGACTGATTGTTTTGCTAGATAAGAGCCTTATTCCTCCTCAGGGATCATGTAGAGCCCTTTGAAGCTCCATTGAACCTGCAATTTGGACCTTCAACATGTTGGTAGCTGTTGAAGTCCACTATATGGAGAAAAATCCTGGAATGTTTTCCTCAAAAACCATAATTTCTTTTCAATTGAAGAAAGAAAGACAAACATCTTGGATGACATGGGGGAGAGTAAATTATCAGGAAATTTGAATTCTGAAGTGAACTAATCCTTTAAGGTATCATTCATGCATGTAGCACAAACAGTACAAAACAAGTTATGCTCCAAAAGTTTAATACTAAGAACGATGGGTTTGTTCACATCCTTTACGTATGAGTAATAGTAAAAGTGATGCTTGCCTTAGCAAACACTGCTAATAAACAGAAGAAAAAAAAACGCATTGAATCTTATGGCTGATTAGACATTAGAAGCCAGACAGCAGCAGTGCACGATCCCTCCAGCCCAAGCCTTCAGCTTTTCCTTGTTTCCTGTTGGTTGGTCAATGAGTAGTAGAGTTGCGATCGGTTCGTAGCGCTGAAGATGACTGGGGGTGGGGGTTGCAAAATAAAAGGAAACAAGTGTATCAATGAGAAGCGAGACAGGCAAAGGCCCTTGCGAAAGGGAGGGTGTCGGGCCCCCGCTATGCGCTGTGACACAGCAGAGGGGGTTATTAAAGAAATGTTCATGCCCCGCGCTGATATAGGGGAGGACGTGTGCGCCTCTGTCGCCATCCTGTGACTTTCGTTAGATGTATTTTTGGATCACACAGCTGCAGCGAGTGCAGCCGGCGGTGTCAACCCCATTCTTGCTTCCCCTTAGCTGGCACATCCAATGTGGCGGACATGAAATGCGGCGTGATGTTGACTTTAATCACGTTAAACGCTGTAATTTCACTCTCGTTTTCCGTTGGGAACAATATTAAACCAACCCTCTGTTTACGACGAGGCAGATTACAGTGACAATTATATTATGCCAACTCACACTTGTGGGTTCTGGGCATGATTTCGTAATCCCAGTGAGCCCTCTTGAGGGTTTGTGCTTTGAATGGATTACCGTATTGATCCATTATAGGAAACCAAGTGAGGGTGGTTACAAAATGGGAAACGGTACAAGTATGTCAGAATTGCTTTCGATTTCTGTTGAGGAAAAAAAAAAAAAAAAAAAAAATGAAGAAAGCAAAAAATTCACACATAACAGCGTAACTTTGTTTACAATGTGAAACGGGAGGGTCTAAAAGAGACTGAAAAACAAATAGACAGATACATCGGGGAGGGGCGGCTCACATCGGTCTCCCTCATTATTTTGATTTGTGACTCTTTCATATTTTTCCCCAGCTTTGTCCACTGAGGTAGAAGGCATGAGTCTGTGTTCCACGCAAATGGCATATTAGCAGCTTGAGGTGAGCTGGTTATAACGACCGAATTCATCAGCTCTGGAGTAGAAATGATTGTGTAAAGGAGACAAAAAAGGGGCGAATGAGAGACAGGAAGAGTAGGAGGAACACCAGGAACGAGGCCAGTGTTGTGGCAGCCTCTGACCCCAGCACATTCGGTTGGCAAAGGGTCGTTAAGGAGCGTAACGGTGACCTCCTCACCCACCACCTCCGCTTCCTCCCATGGGAATGAAGGTATCTCAGGGGGCTTGAAAGTGTCAACTTGCTTCTTTCTACCCTATTCTTACATATTGATTTTATCGCGGGAGGTTGCCAGGTCACTGTACTGTCAGTTGCCACAAAAATCATTCAAAAATCAATGATATTCCAAGCATGTGGGTAAAGACAAATCCTTTATGCTCATTTGAAGCATATAATTCTCTCAACTTTGTTGTTGGATTCCCACATAACAGTCATCCATGTGGCAGAAATTCATCAACTCTTGTAGAAAAGGAATGACTTCAGGTCACTGTGTTGCAGGAGATCTCCGTAAGTGTGAACAGCCCTTTTGTCTGATTATTACTGTATATACAAAAGAGCAAGAATATAAAAAAAATAGAAGTGCGAAAAAGGAAGCAATTATGCTGTCTCAAGGAGGATGCCTAGAGATGGAAATCGAAAATGGACGACAATCGAGGCTGAAGCAATTAACATGACAACACAGAGAGAAATGTGTGTGTATGTGTGTGTGTGTTGAGGGAAGGCTTATCCGACAACTGCTACAAAAACACAACAGAGCAGAGAGAAGCCAGACACCTCAGATCAGCTAGACGTCAGCTTTTATTGGTCTTGTCATTAACTTTCGTTAGCGCTTATGCTACCGCCAGCCGTAGCCTGTTTAAGGTGGTTTGAAGAACGACAAATGATTTACAAAAGAAAAAAGAGATTAAGAAACATCAAAAGATTCATGGTAGAATGTGCTAAATTTCCTTAATGTTGCAGTGTTATCTTCATCCTCAATGTAACTGTGATTGATAAATACATACATATATATATATATATATATACACATACATACATACATACATACATATATATATATATATATATATATATATATATATATATATATATATATATATTTTTTTTTTTATATATATTTTTGTAAATAAAATATAATATAGTGTAATGTAACTTAAATTAAATACCATATCATTTTATCATATTCATGGCTTTGCAGCCAATTAAAAGATTGCTAGGGCATGCAAAAATCTTAAATAAATAAAATAAAGTGCAAAATTGCTAGCCAGAAAAATATAGATAAAAACTGTATTTTGTGGCACTGCAAAGAAAAAAAAAAAAAAATCTCAAGTCAATCTTGGCCTGGAGGAACGACACAAAAAGGACTGTTATCTGCACTTGCCTAACAGAAGGAGAGAGGAGAATGAGGAAGAGCGAGAGACAGATAGAAAGAGCTGAAGGTCTAATCCAGATCAATTGTTTTCTGTCTCTGAATCTCTGTCTCTCTCTCCGTGTTTCTCTGGTATCGGGTCTCGGCAGAGGCACCTTTAGAGATCCTAATAGCGGCACATGGTGTCGGTCTCTCTTTTCTCTGGTTTCTTACCTTCAGGAGATCTATTTCTTTGATGCAATCTTGCCGGGCTTTGGCATCCATCAAGTCGAATATCTATCAAAAGATCAAAAGGGAGAGAGAAAGAGGAAGGAGAAAGAGTTACGGCATAAAGATGGAGAAAAAAAAAAAAGAAAAAAAATGTTACTGGTACAGGGTAGTAGGGCAAGAAGGAGGGAGTACGTCACACTGAAACCTAGGACCCCCAAACTTCTGCCTCACCACATCTACACCCCTCCTGCCCGTATACCCGTTTTCATATATTCACCTGTATTTATGGGTCCGGAGAACTGTCGAGAAGATGGATGTTCATTTTTAGTTCATCCAATTTTTTTTTACGTTTCTTTGAAATACTTGATTTTGATTGGTGAGTCACAGCACTTGGCAGTCAAACACTATTGTATATTAACCTCTAAATAGTTTAATTGTGCTTGTTTCATGGCTGTCATATCCCTTCAAAATTTTGTAACTCAACAAATTCAAAGTTTGTAACTCAAATCATTATTTATTTATTTGTATTGTTTTTCATTATCTTTTAATTTAGTTAACTTTTAAATCATTAATTCATTACTAATGACTGTTTTCATCTGTTAATTAAATATAATTAATTAATTATAATTTTTCAATTTACATATTTACCTGTATTAAATTATTTATCTTTTAATTTATCTTTATTTATTTTCTTACCACTAAAATAATGTGTCTATTTAGATTTTATTTCTTGATTTGTATTAATTTATTTATTAGTATTAATTAACATTTTTTTATTCGTTTCGTATTCAATTCTTTTAATTTATATTTACCACTAATTAATGTATTTATTTATCTTTATTTATTTGTATTAAATAATTTAATAGTATTAATTCATATTTTTAATTTTTAGTATTAATTTATTTTTAATTAATGTACAAATGCATAAATATTTTTATTTATTTACATAACATTAAAAAAAACAAACAAAAAAAAAAAAACACTCTTCATGTCTGTTCTATTAACTAAATATATTTTGTGGTAATAACCGGCTGACTACAAAACAGCACAAACAGCACAAACAATCTTGTTTAACAAAATCAAAAGCTGATAATCCTGACAGTATGTTAGATGTATCTGTTAAAACACTGTTTTGATCATGTCTGTCCTGATTATGATAAAGCACACAGTATAAACAGCAAAGAGAAGTGTTAACATCTCAAGGCAAAAGTCTGAAATCAACCCAAAACTTTTAAACCTAAAGAGAGTAAAAACTAAAGCAAATATTACATTCTTCATTCATGCAATCAGTGTTGCCCAATATTTGCATCAGGAAACATCACATATATTCATTATCCTAATCAAAAAAGGTGGAAATGTTGCCCATAGTGGACTTCCACCCTGACAGCTCTGAACCGCATACAAAAATCATGGTGATTTGCATTGCAATATGTAAGAAATATTACATTTCTGTAGCCCCTAAAAGTGTTTTAAAGGAAGCTTGAACTTTCAAGTCAATTTTCATCTACTAAGTGGCAGTATTTCGTGGATGAACTGCATTATGGGATATATTCGCTGAGTTAGGAGTGTTACTACCCGTCATTTTATAATGGCATATACAAAAATACCAATTCTTTCTCGGCTCATCATTAGTGTTAATAAAGTCAGCGGTAGTGACGGAGACGACCACTGTGGTGGAGGTGCTGTGTGTGCATTAGGAAAGCAGAAGCGATGGTATCCAGGCACCGCTTTTTTAATCTAGAGCTTGCCAATTATTTCTTTCAGCACGTCTGCTTTGCACATCCGCAGGAAACTGTGCTTTGTGCTGGCTCTGTCTGTGAATATGTTTATGGCAAGAAAAGAAACACATTCAATTGTGATTATCAGCGCAAGAGCCAATCAGATTGTTCAAATGAAATTTGAGCAAATGTACTGAAAGCTGTTTTTACGTAAGGGGTGTTTTGGTGCTTTCCAATTGTTCAACCCAATACTGTTTTTATCTCATAATATTTGTTTGTTTTTTTATGCAAAACAACTTAATGTTCCAAAAAAATACTTCTCTAAGCCAATAGCTTTAGATTAAAGTTGTTTGATTTGGAATGATGCATTGTAAAAAAGTGTTTAGAGTATTTACATTTCCCATCAGATGAACAAATCTTATTCATCACGACACAAGGACAACAATAAACTCTGGAAGGTTCAGATTCATGCTTCATCATTTACTATGACTGGACGACATACCTAATATTTAATTAGTGCTATCAAAATTAACGCGTTTATGCATACAATACATTTTTTCAGTTTAACATTAAAAATATTTAATGCAGCATTTGTTTTTTTCCATCATCCTTCAGCTAGCGTTACATTATATGATCACGTTCTTATTCATGCAATTGCTTTTAAACCATTCAAGCGCAACAAGACACAAAAGAGAATGCAGTGCTGTACTGGCACACAGAAAGCAGCTTCAGACAGCCGGTGTTGTGATGAATAATGCTACCTATTAGATTGTGCTACCAACACAATATTTGCATTGTTTTAAGAGAAGGTTTAGGGTAGGGGTAGGTATGGACATTAATAAAGCCTCAAACCACATGAATTTGATGATGGTAGCACAATCTGATAGGTAGCATTTTTCGCTGTCGAATTGTGCTACCTACTGTTTTAATGGGAGGTAGCAAAACTTGAGCAGGTAGCATAGAACACCGGCCGCATTAGGGCTTTTCACACTTGAAATAGTTAACCCTGTGTCATTCTAAACCCCAGTAAACGGAATCCTGGGTTATCTTGCTTCACGTTTCACACTGCTCATAATTTACCCGGGGTTAACAATTAATCCTGGGTATTCATAAGCTGATATTTCACATTGTACATTCCTAAACCCTGGGTTAATTTTCTTATTTGCATATTTGTGGTGTCAGTGTCACTGATTGAATAAATGCAGCACGCGACCTGTTTACGTAGCTCCAGCATTGCGCATCCTCATATTGCCAACTGTACTATCGAGTTTATTCTGAATGGACATTTCAGACTATAAAAGGTAAGAATGAAACGGTCTCTTCCTCACTCAAATTGTCGCATTTATTGTCAGCATTTAACATTTTTCTACTAAACTGACTGTTTATATACAATGCGCAGTGTTTCCATGACTGCCCAAAGTAGGCAAATGAGTATGCGACTGGTTATCTGTTGCTAAGTGTCTAGCTATAACATTCTAACACTGCATTGTTTCACACTGTGGTGTTAACCCCCGGGGTTAAAGGCGGTGTTTAGAATGTCAATACACCTAAGCGCAGTTTGAAAAGCCCTACTAAGCTTTCTTTCACACTTGAATGGACAAAACACACAAAAGTATGCTAAAATGCCCATGTTGTCGAGTATCCTCGTAAGCACAGTCTTAACGGAGTTAAATAAAGTCTTAAATGAACACAAAGAGTTGAGAAAACAGGATGCAGATTCGTGTCATGTGCGTCAGATCTTAAAGTGACAGAAGCCTAATAAACCTGCTGCAGTCTGCCATTAATGTTAATCAAAGAACAAAAGAAAAAGAAAATCACTCACTGCTCTTAATTCAATAACTTTTGTAGCTTTAATAAAAATGTATTATATTTTAATCTAAATGAAGCAGTGAAGACTGAAGTGTTGATAACTGCTTTGATTCTTTATATTTCCTACCTGTTAGATCAAATATTTAAAATATACTGTCTTTATGTTGTGTCTACATTAATTTGGAGATTAAATGTGAAATTATTACAATATCAAAATATATTAAAAACTTTAAAGGGTTAGTTCACCCAAAAATGAAAATTATGTCATTTATTACTCACCCTCATGTCGTTCCACACCCACTCTGGAAGGCTAAAGTCACGTGATTTCAGTAAACGAGGCTTCGCTACGTCATAAGCGTTTCGCAATTTCAATAGTTCATGTGACTTTGGCAGTTTGATACACGCTCCGAACCACTGTTTTGAATCAAAAGTTTCGTAAAGCTTTGAAGCAGTATTATGAATTCGGCCATTACTAGATATTGTTGAAAAGTCGTTATTTTGTTCTTTTGGTCGCACAAAAAGTATTCTTGTCTCTTTATAATATTAAGGTTGAACCACTGTACTCACATGAACTGTTTTAGATATGTTTTTAGAACCTTTTTGGACATCTGAAAGTGTTAATTATCTTGCTGGCAATAGAGGCCTCTCTGAGCCATCGGATTTGATCAAAAACATCTTAATTTGTGTTCTGATGATGAATGACGGTCTTACGTGTGTGGAACGACATGAGGGTAATAATGTAATAAATGACAGAATTTTTCAGGTGAACTAACCCTTTAATGTTAGGTGCGATTAATTACAAAAAAATGTGTGATTAATTAGTTAATATTTTAATCGATTGACAGCACTAATTTTAATAGATTAATTTGCACTGATTTACTGATAAAATATATATTTAGCTATAATGCAAGACCTATAATTTACCGACGTAAAACATACACTAAAAACCTCAGTGCAGATATATTGTTAAATAAACCTTTTTTGTGAATAAAGACATTAAAACACAAAGAAAAGTTCTTACCTGCACTTTTTTCAAAGCTACTGGAGTATGGTCTAGTATGTACGTAGCTCGATAAACCTCGCTGAACTGCCCCCTTCCAATCTTCTTTTCAATGGCAAAATTGGCTAAATTGTTATAGCCCATATCCTGTTGGATTTTCTGGAAATAAAGTACAAAACAATAAGTACATTTCAAGAAAGCAAAATGCACATCAGACAGCTTTCGTTTTGAGCTTTTCCATTTGTCTTAAATTTAAAATGACAAAACAAACATGTCCCCACAGATTGGCCATTGCTAGCCAAACTCCATGATTGTTTTTGTTTATATGCCAAGAGATGGAAGAAAACTCTCGGGGGCATTAGGGATAGGTGTCATTAGGGCGATATGTCAGGGCAAGAGAGTGTGGGAACGAATCAACATTAACCATCCACATTGAATCCAAAGCGTCGAATGAATCTTTGCCGTATACTGTCTGGACAAATCAGGCGAGTGGTGACATCCCTACTTCTGAAGTGACTTATGCTGGACCAGTTAGTGACAAACCGCCCCGAGTGCTCTTCCCAAGAATTCGTGCGGCGCCTTGACACTTGTGCTCTAAAATTAAAAATCTAAACAAAACCCAGAATCAGCCCCTCGGAGATGGCGTGAGCAAATAAATTAATGAATTAATTAACACTCTGACCTTTAGAGGCTTTTCGAGTGTAAACTTTAATCCTGCAAACGTTCCTGGCAACTGGAGGTGACAGATAGTGGAACGCAATGTCATGTCATGCCGTACTGGCCAAAGATGGCCATAAGACGGCCTTGAAGGCAAATTATATTGTGAAGATGGCAAAAGGAGGGGAAGGATGACACAATTGTAATCTTGTAAACAAACAAAATCTCTTTTATTTATAGTCATGGCATGCATTTTCATATTGTGGTTCCAAGCAAGCTTAAGCTTCACACAACTCCCTGAAATGTTCATCCATTAAGATATTCAGTCAAAGCAACCAATGACAGCTCAATGTGAACGGCATCAGTGCCTTTCTTACAATACAAGAACACTTGGACGATCTGTCAAATCCATCAACGTTATTGTGTAAAACTGTCTGATATATATAACTGGTTGAACTGAAATAAATTAGTTGGAGGAAGCACTGCAACTTGACTAGATGCCGGAGGGGTGGATGTAGATCAAGGGGCGACCAATTTAAGAATTTCATTGTTTTCTAACTTGACAGCTTTAAGGGAAAAAAAAGGTGTGAGCCAAAGAATTGCCCCATCCAATTAACACACTGAGGTAGCTTGTTTTTCCATGTGACAACACGCTCTCAGCCCCTTCTTCCAGGGACACATCTGGTGCAGCAGAAGAAGCGCTCTCTTTCTGCCACTGCAGCGAGGAGAGAAAGCTAGATCTGACTAAATGCAAAAATATCAAGCTAATATATAAGACACCAGGTTTCTTGGAAACATTTAGTTATTTTGTGTCAAATCCAGAGAGGCTAATGGGGGAAAAAATAGTTATTTAAACAATAGCAAGTTAGAAAATTCATGTTTTTCTAGGTTATTCAAACTGAGGGGAAACAACACAGGGTGCTTTAACTGAAATAAAATAAGTTTAAGATAAAGTACTAAAAATAAATTGAAAATAATGCTAAATAGAAACATAAAAAAAAACTGATTAAAATGCACATAAAAATGACTAAAACCAACAGAAAATATAAAACATCATTCAAAATATGATATATAAATAACGATAAAGTAACACTGATTAGTTAAATTATTAAATTAATTTAAAATATAATTCATAAATTTCAATATCAGCTTGACTCATTATATTCTAAACCTTTTTAGCCATGTGGAGAAAAAAAAACAAAAAACAAACAAACAAAACAAAAAAAAACAAAAAACAGGAAATGACAAATGGTCGATTGATATATATTTTTAAATATAATCTACTCACACATTGTTTACCTTAAGTTAAAAAAAAAAAAAAAACTTGTATAACTTTTTTTTTTTTTTTACTTAGTTACACCACATGAAGTTTTAGAGCCATTAAATTGAAAATTGAAACTTTTATGTTTTTTAAATAGTATGCTAATTTTCAAAACCATATGAAACGAACATGAGTACACAGAGTACACAACCTTGCATCTGTGTTTTAATGTAGATTTTTCTTTTCTTAATTGCAGACACTCTTATACGTCACTGACCCATAGACGATACATATGTAACGTGTTGATTTGGTCAGCAGCGGATGGTCCGCAGAGGGGCACGGCATTGCTTTCACTCCCCACATGGTCGCTTGACAAATGTTAGCATGAGCCTCTAAAGCGGCATGACAAGCGCATGCTGAGAGCAAAGTCGAGCTAATGTGTTCTGGCATGCGGCTTGCTAATCACACATTTACATATGCAATGACCTACATTTGCATGTCAGCTCGCGCACTGTCCGGCCTGATTAACGACGGGCACCTCCCAGCGCCGGGGAGGCCGGCATAGCGGCGGGAGGAGGCCAGAGGGTGGCGGCTTTTTTGGCAGCCGAAGGGACGCACTGCCAGCCAGGATTAGGCCTGACGCGGCCTGAGCTCCAGACACTTCATTAGAGGTAATCTGTTTAGCAGTGGGCAGTGTATGTAAACTTCACAGGCCATTTGCGGCACCTTTCTGCCCCCTGGCCTTGCCTTCAAAGGGCAGCAGGGGTGCCCTGACTGACAGCTTGTCTCATCCGTGGCTTTGCGCTGTCACACAATTTAGAGCACCGAGCTGACACGAGATGAACCACAGCAGCCGAGGATCTCCACGACCGCCGGGGTCACTCGACAGCGGTGTGACGCGGTTTGTACAGATTGCAGCTTGCAGGAGGGGCGAGAGCTCAAAGGGCTCATTGCCGCTCTGCAGGAAGTGGAGAAAACAAAAATAACACACAGAGGTGGGAGGAAAGGGGCCAAGTATGCCTTGCATTGGGATGCTGAACAACTTTTATGCAAAGCTTTTTATTAAGATGTCAGCGAAAAATTGCAGGGGAAAAAAATCCAGTCTATTGTCAATAGCATAGCGATGTATAAAACATAATTCTCAAAACAGCTTTCTGTCATGTGACCAACTTGAACATGAGTGAAATCTGCGTGGGGAACTTTTCTGTTCTCATACAAAACTCGCAAATTCGCTGATTCCTATTGAAATGACTGGATTACGCTTACAAAATTTAGCTAAGCAACAGTCAATGTGATCACACCTCTCACTCCAAGGACGATGATTATACCAATAACAATAACTATAAAGTTAAAAAAAAAAAAAGTTTCTAATTTTATGAGAATAGAATTGTCTGAGAAGAGAGAAACAAGAACAGGGAAATTCAGTGAAGTACTATACTGTAGTTGTGCATACCACAACTATAACAATAACGACACAAAGAAGTGATATAGTTGGTATGATTTTCAGAACAATTTTTTTTCCAGATGATTAACAATAAAAACAGCCAATCAGAATTCATCCTGCTTTAAAAAGTTTAAGCATTTAAAGAGGCAGATGACAAAACGATAGCACACTTATAACAAACAAAATGTTTATGTGCATTGGTGTGGATACTAAAATAGTTATCGTTCTTGGTGTAAATTAGTCTTGATCTATCATTTCGGTTAAAGGGTTAGTTCACCCAAAAATTAAAATTCTGTTCCAAACCTGTAAGACTTTCGTTCATCTTCAGAACACAAATGAAGACCTTTTAGATGAAATCTGGGAGCTTTCTGTCCCTCCATTGACATCTACACAACTGAAACATTGACGCTTTTTCATAAAGAGATCGTAAAACTAATTAACATGAATTGAGCGGTTTAGTCCAAATTTTCTGAAGAGACTCGATCGCTTTATATGATGAACAGATTGAATTTAGGCTTTTATTCACATATAAACATTGATCAGCGAACATAAACAGAAGCTCAACTGAGCCGATTTGAACAAACTTCTTGCGAAGCTCAAACGTGCTGCGTAACACGAGAATGAGCCTAAATGAATGAGGTTAAAGCACGAACAGACCATCTACGGGAAAAGCCGGATTCCACAAAAGCATTTTTAACTCTATGCACACAATAATAATCTTTTACATTGTAAAAGAGGTCTGCGCGGGACTGTTTTTTTCGTCCCGCTCTCGCAAGGTTCTATTCCACACGCACCCGCCCCCTCTCCCGCCTAAAATTCACTCTGTGTTCACCCGCTATCCGCATATAGTGATTTTCTTCCCAACCCGACGGGTCCCACAAAATTTAGATTGTTTCCAGAATCTCGCATTTAAACTTCCCCTAAAGAAAGTGATTGGGGATAACATAAAATTTTGCATTGCATATACAAGATTTTTATTTGTTATTTGTCTTATGATGCTGTCAACATCCTAAAAAATGTCAGAGAAAAAAAATGTCACAAAGAATAGGCTAAATATCACAGAGAAAAATAGGCCAAATCAAATAGCCTACAACATGTCCCTCAAAACTATAAGCTAAGCTAAAAATACATATTGACTAGCTATACTGCAAAATGAAATCTTTTTTAACATCCACACAAGAACAGAATAACGCTGACTGACGACCGTTTCAGAACGTCTCTCCTCCAAAATCCGATCACAAAAGGTTGAAAGTTCTCTGAAGGTGCGCTTGCGCAGACCTCTAATGAAAAGAACATATCTTGCCAGGTTTCTCAGGACAGGGAACTGGGGACTGTGTGAACGCCACCACTGCAGAAAGTTTTGTTCACTTCAAGTTAAAGCACAATGTCAAAGCATCTAGGGAGCGACCGGGTTATTGTCAGACCGCCCGCGCAGCAAGGAATCTTATCGGGACAGCCGCGGGAATGCAGACCTCTACGTTGTAATCCTTTATTTTTATTATATGGCATGTTTTTGTGCTGCGGCACATCCCTGTGTGTGTAATAAGCAGAGTGAACGTGCGTTGTGCACCTGCATATAGGCGCACATTACTAACGCGCTTCTTAAATAACAAAAAAAAAAATAAATAGTCATTGACTTTAGAGACCAGGTTTCAGTTGGTCAGTGGCACAGTCTATGTCAGTTGCCTCAAAATAGTAACGTGCCAACAATGCCCCTGAACACACCTTGTTTTCAGACCAGCCCATGGGCGCCGTTTTGCGCTGGGTGTATGATTGGGCCCCGAGTCTCTTCAGAAAATATGGACTAAACTACTCAAATCTTATTTACAAACT
Source organism: Hypophthalmichthys molitrix (assembly GCA_037950675.1). Taxonomy (NCBI): domain Eukaryota; kingdom Metazoa; phylum Chordata; class Actinopteri; order Cypriniformes; family Xenocyprididae; genus Hypophthalmichthys; species Hypophthalmichthys molitrix. Next base: position 9,216,511 of record CM075501.1, on the reverse strand, counting down.
CTTTATGAAGCGTCAGTGTCAGTTGCGTAGCTGTCAATGGAGGGACAGAGAACTCTCAGATTTCATCAAAAAGATCTTCATTTTTGTTCCGAAGATGAACAAAAGTCTTACCAGATTGGAACGACATGAGGGTGATTAATTCATGACGGAATTTACATTTTTGGGTGCACTATCCCTTTAAATAAAAAAAAAAGGTCAGAGGGGACGGAAGATGCAGCAGAGCATGCTGGGTAAATAACTCAAAGGGACAACACATCACAGGAGCAACAGCAAACGATGGAGGGTTGGCCACTGGTGACATAAGTGTAAAAAGAGAAATGCAGACATGCAGCCGTATGACAGGGGATGTGAGATAGGAGGAGGAGGAGAATGACGGAGGATGGGGCGGCAGCACTGTGGAGACTAGGTGTGAGCTGACAGCACAACACTGCCAGCGGCTGCCAAGGAAAGGACAACCGAAGCGCTGAAGAGGTGGTAGAGTAGCAAGACGGGCTTAGTGGTGGTAGTGTTGGTTGGTTGGTGGGTGCTGGAGGGGGATCTTCGTGGTGGGGGGAACAAGCAGGAGATCCTGTTCGCATCCTTTTCATCAACGTCTCTCTCCAGGCCCGGCCCATGCAATATTTATACCTCCTTCGCCCCGCTCCTCTTCAATCTGCTCCAGTATTTAAAGCCCTTGCTTTACAAGGGGATTTTGCTTCGCCGAAAAATCCGCAGTGACGATTAAAATCGGATCTGAAGATCTCGCCCTCCCACTCGCTCTCAGAGCAAATGCGCCATCAAATATGCACGCCTTACCGACTCATCCGGCGTCTCCTATGCATATCCACCAAACCTTGGGGACTTTAAGATATGATATCATATGCATGATTGCATTCACAATTCAGCATTTTTGGTTGCTTTTTTTTCCAAGGGAATACGAGTTGAACTTAAATGCTTGTTGCAAGTCTTGTAAAAGTCATTCTTTTAAGCTGTCATGGTGTAATCTATTGCCAGACTTACCTTGAGTGTTGCCTTCAAATTAACGTCAAATGTCTTATATGTATATTGATCGACAACATGTTGTAAAATAAGACCAATCAATATGACCGGTCAAGGAAGTTCGAGCGATATTGGATTTTGCGCAATAACTAAAGTTAATCTTTCAATTGTGAGTTTAAAATATTCTAGCGGACCCCAGAGTGATTTTTTTTTAAGGCAACCGTTATTTTAGAACGTTTGCCCTTATTGTTTCCATGTTGACGCATCATGCTTGTCACGTATCACTAGTATTGCTATCATTTTGTTTTTCCCTTTTTTATTTAAAATATTTACTAACTTGCTTACCATGTCATCAACTATCCGATATTCCGGTTCTCAAAAATGTGCGAGTGTATTTTGTTGTTTTAAAACCTAAATAAATTATCTTTAACTTGATCTATAATGCGAGATGGATCTTCGTTTGCACCGCAGTTCGCAGAGTCCTGTCAGTCGGATTTACAGCACACGAATTCATCAGTTTCTCCCGAAATACATGCAAGTAAGTGGCTGGTGAACTGGAAGAAGAATAGAGTAAACTTTATAGTTACTTAGGCCAAAAATAAACGTCAGCAAATTACATTTGAATGGATTGTTATTGCTGCTTCCACTGATGTGTGATATCAGCGTGTATTTACAAACTCTAAATGTATTGTTTTACTGGTGCTTATGTGTATTTAAATGTCTAAAACCTTAAAAAAAAACATTATGTGGCTGAAAACACTGCATAGTTGTGATATATGACAAGCGCTGGGCATGTCCGTCTCGCAGCCAAAGCGCGAAAGCACAGTTTGAATCTGGCAGTTAAGTGATGTCACTGAATGTTCTAAATCCCATTTGTGGAACGTACCGCTCAAAAGGTTAAAAAAAAGCCCAATTCTAATTTATCGGCCAATCCCTTTTAAAAATAAGTATATTTGAAAGAATATAGGAGCCCAAATCCCAGAAGCAACTAGCAAACAAAAATCCACAAAATAACCAAGAACCAGTATTTATAAACTCATTTAATATATTTTGGACTCCTATAGTCTCTATGCCTGGGCTGTCCCATCCAACTAAAGAAATTCATACATATTCAATTCATCTATTTTAAAAACCTCTGGATTCAGCTTTTCCCTTACCTTAGCTATCAGCATTGGGCAAAATTCAATCTTTTTCAAAATTCAATTCAATTTATATTCTAGTACAAATATAAATCAAAGTATACAAGACATTTGACGTTAGGTTGAAAGCAAAGCTCAAGGTAAGTCTAGCACTTACTCAATGACAGGTTAAAAATTCAATTATTCAATGACAAGTTAAAAAGAAGAATTTGTCTTCATTTTTGCATTAAGAGGGACTTTTAACAATAACAAGCCTGAAAAAACAGAGGACTTCTTTTTTTAAATTCTCTCCAGATAAGGGAAACCCAAAATACATTTTGTCAATCATCTTATTACAGTAATAAACAAGTATGAACAGTAAATTACCAACAGTAATGTTTCAATGCTGTTTCATGTTTTCCTATATCACTTAGGCCCAGATGTAAGCATTCACAAGATGAAGAAGATTTTACATTGACCAAATAATACGTTTTATTTTCACCAGATGAAAAACACAATGTATGTGACAAGGCTTGTTTCACTTTTAAAACATGATATTCTAAATATCCATCAAAAGTGTTTAAAGGGATAGTTAACCCAAAAATGAATTATCCCATGATTTACTCACCCTCAAGCTGTCCTAGGTGTACATGACTATCTTCTTTCAGACAAACACAATCAGAGATATATTTAAAAATATCCTGGCTTTATAATAAGAATCAATCTTTATAAAAGATTTATAATGGTAGTGAACAGGGGGCGTGTTTTAAAGCCCAAAATAAATGCATCCATCCATCATAAAAAAATAATCCATACGGCTCCAGGGGGTTAATGAAAGCTTTCTTAAATGAAGCATTGGGATTTTGTAAGAAAAATACCCATATTTAAAACTTTATAAAGTAAAATAACTAACTTCCGCCAGACGGCCGTACACATCGATTTGTGGCAGAAAAGTGAACTCTGACATGACACGATGACGGAGACAGAAGTGCATAGGATAGAGCAAAACAAAACACCGGTCACGAATTAGAAGTCTAAAACAAGAAATTTTAAATAGAAATGTCAGAGGATTTTGATATAACAGAAGAGGAGCTTCAGTTTGTTGCACAGGCTTATTTGTTTAAATCGCTAGAGGCGTTGAAGCTTACGATACTCCTACATCCTGCATCATACATTACTCATTTGGTGGTCTGTCGGAAGCTAGTTTCTTCAGATTATAAAGTTTTAAATGTGGATTAAAAAAACAAAAAAAAAAAAAACACATCACTTCACTTCAGAAGGCCTTTATTAACCCCCTGGAGCCATATGGATTATATTTATGATGGACAGATGCATTTATTTTTGGCTTCAAAACACCATCCCTTCACTACCATTATAAAGCTTGGAGGAGCAAGGATATTTTTAAATATATCTCGGACTGTGTTCATCTGAAAGAAGATAGACATATACACTTAGGATGGCTTGAGGGTGAGTAAATCATTGAATAATCTTCATTTTTGGGTGAACTATCCCTTTAGTGAAGACTGATTTACACGCACAAGAACGATGCTGCCCAAATGCCCATGTAAAATAAAAAAATGAAAAATAAATGAGGTCTAATATCTGATGTTCAAAAAGCTTGTATCGGCAGCCATTAATCAGCGTACAAACATTCAACCTCTAATTTGAATGTAACAATAATGGAGTCAGACGATTGGAGAGAATTAGTCTGGGGGTGTGAAAAGGAAGTACGACAAAAGAGAGATTAAGAGAGAGAACGAGGAAGTGAGAGAGCAAAAGACTGCTAAAAGGAGCAGATTTCCAACACCTCTGTCTCTGGCACTGGAAACACATGATGGCTCCTGTGTGCAGGAAACGTTGCTTGTGCAGAGAGCAGAATCTCATTATCACCTCTCACCCGGCACAGCAGAGAGACAGCCGGAGCAGACCGCCGCCTGTCTCTCTGCGGGTGGATTGACAGACACGGGGAGATTTGACGGGGGCAGATGTGGATGTGGAAGAGGGCGACAGGCTCGTGCTACATGCTGCTAAGCAAGCAGGTGGTGAGTCAGGATGGTAGAAGCGGGGAAAAAAAAAAAAAACTCAAGTGGCTTTGTAGAACAGCTATATAACGAGATTACAAAGAAAGTTTGGCTAGACTGCATGTGTGTTTGTGTTTATGTGTGAGAGAACACAAACCTGTGGCTGAAACACTGGCACCGGTGGGTGCTGGCCTTGTGATTGGGCGTCCATTGTGACAGCAGCAGTCCCTTACACCCCTGCGAAACAAACAAACAAAACAAAATAAGATGCATCAACCATTCCCGGCACGGCTACAGAAACAAACCCTCCCTCTGTGTAATAATCTCCAGTGAAGGTGGACGTGTGAATCTGGTAATAGAATTAGGGTCCGGAGTAGCACTCCTGACAATCACGCGCTGCCGCGGAAACGGCTGGCCTGCGTCACCTCGCCCGAGGAACCCGATCCGACGAGAACACAACACCCATTGTGTTAATGAGACCTGTCAAAGAGCCATGGTACTGGAGACCCTTCAAACTGAATAGTAAATATCAATTGTTAAAACTTGAAGCCTATTCGTTGAGTGCTAGAGGAAATTTTCCTAGTAATATACCAATACACAATGATTTACTTATTCTGTATTCTTCTGAAATCATTATTTCCAGTAGATTAAGTGGAGCCTGGTGTTATTGCACATCTGTGTCCTGGATAGGTCAAACTGAAGGCAATGAATGAATGAATGAAGCATGTGGGATACAATCTGGACCTTTTGATTTCTGTCTATTGCTGTTTTGGAAAGTTGGCTGGCAAGAGACTATGGTAGCATCGGGTCCTAAACTGAAACCATAACTAAATTAACAAATTGTAGTTGGCAAGTTTTAATATGGTTCTCATTACAAATCTGGTAAAAATCTGCACACTCTGTCCACTTTATTGTTTGAAATGTGAACGTAAAAATGTAGTCATCCTAGTGCACTTATCTTTTTTATTATAAAGCAAAACACACTGTGACTCAAACTTAGAGCATGTTCAGAGATTAATTATTTAACCCTAATTATCGACATTTACCAATAACTGTTTCCGTGTAGTTTAAATCAGCCTAGTTTGTTGAAGATATCTTCCTGTTATCACTGTAAACCTGCTTTGAAACAATCTGTATTGTATAAAGTGTTATATAAATAAAGGTGACTTAACAGTTAGCTAATTAACAACAATTAAAAATTTATATTTTGTTTTCAAATATTTTGGTGACGTATTGTGTAAAATGTGTCACTTTAAATTTTGAATAAATTCAATGTTAATTCAGAAACTGTGTACGTTATTTGGAATCATTAAATAATATCATCCTGATCTGTAGTTATCCATTTTAGGACATATATATATATATATATATATATATATATATATATATATATATATATATATATATATATATATATATATATATATATATATATATATATTAAAAAAAAAAAAAAAACATACAGCTTAACCACAAATGCCAGCCCAAAGCTTCCTTCATTCTTTTTTTACACACAAAAACCAAACCTTCAATAACGACCGCCCATAGAGCACCTAATATCTGTTCGTAGAGTCTACTGCTCCTCGAAAGCCTACAGAGGCGTTAATGTGGGCACAATAAAGTGCATGTGCAAGTAAGAAACAGTGAAGACGTGTTGTCTTTGCAGAGCCGACGATGAGAAGGAATAAATTAGGCCTGAGCTCTCGTCGGTGACAGAGAGCAAATACAAAAGATGGCTGCGTGCTTTTCTTTACATCAAGCCGGGAGATGGGCCTGTGCGTGCAGCAGCCATCAAAATTTTTAATGATTGCTCGGTTGTCACTTCACTGCAGCGTGCAGCTCGGGTGAGCTCGCCGTGTCCTCACTGTACTGAAGGAATATGAGCGAGGGGTTAAAAAAAAAAAAAAAAAAAAAAAAAAACACTCCTTTCATAGAAAGGCCATTTACATGTCGCTCACCGTGGTGAACGTCCATCTCCGCGCGTTGTCAGGGCTGAGTGGATCGAGGAGCTCGAGCCAATTAAAATACCTCATGCCGGTGAACGGAGAAAAGGAGCAGAAGCTGTCACCATGGCAAAATAAAATCAGCCCGGTTTGTTGAAGGTTAATAACACTAATTAAGCACCAACCCCACGTCTGAGATTTGAGTGGCAGTGCGAGCAGGACAGGGTTTGTTGCCACCGAAGATTTGTTTCTGTTTGCCATTTTTTCAGTTTAGCTAAATTTGTCTCCACATTAAGGACTGTAGAAACTGCTTGCGTGACGCATTTTCTCTGGGGAAGAAAGCCACACTTTAAACAGCCTCTCTACGAGTATGTAATTAGTATTGGAAGGGTAAGTTTTTAAACACAAGAGCTCCCAAAAAGAGTACTTAGATAATACACTATGTTCTTCCTTTACAAAACTTCAAAAAGGTAAGGTGAATAATTCTGGGCACTAATTAGCAGTTTAAGACTGCAGTCAATGGACGCTCCTGATGGCAATGTACAATGCTGCTGTTGTCTCCCTATTATGATTAAAAAACAAACACAATTTTACCCACTTCTGTGAAGAAAGAGTGAAAAAATCAGAGTAAAAAAAATCAAACTGCAATCATGCAGGCATTGAGTTTTAAAGTGAGCATGAAATGCTGTAAGTAACTATTTTACTTCTCCAATGTGACATATTTCAGAGGATAAAAATACAATAATTGTATTATTTAAAAAAGTGGACTATTATAACTTGACACCAAATCACCATCAGAATTTAAAACGGTCGGTTGGTCGGATGGATATAATTTAAGTTGGTCGATAATTCACTCTGCAGGTGTATAAAAAGTAGAGATTGACCAATAATCAAGTTTTACTGATATATTTTTCCAGATATTTAAGCATTTTTCCATAATCGGGTATCGGTTTTGTTATATCGGATTCACAGATAAACTTTTGAGAATTGCATGCAAGACCGCCATATTAAAGCACTGCATATGAGGAGACAGGGGAGATGAGACAACAATGGTGTTCAAAAGTAAAATAACTTGTCTCCCTTGATTAATAAACTTTATTTACCATAACAGCCATTAATCAAATGCAACATAAATGCTTGATATGTAGTTTAAACTTGGCGCTAAGAGAAATAATGATGAATTCACCGTGTCACGTAGGATATTTCATAATGTAGCCCAGCAAAATCCTAATTAATAATTCTGATAACATGCCAAATGAGATGGATTCTGTAATTGCGATGATGTATTTATTACTTTGCTTATTTTTCTGACAATGTATCCGCATTCCAGTGAATATTCCAACGTGTTCCATTCTCTTCACTCTTTAATCTATTAAATACATAAACTTTTTAAAACTGTAGTTTAAAACGAATGCTTCTATTCATGTAAAGTGGATAGATTCCCATGTCATTTATTTATGTTCTCCATTTTGAAAACATTAGATTTTGAAAATGTATTATGCCTTTTGTTATTAATATTACTGCTGTTCTTATAAATAAAAAGATGTAACTGGGAGCACTAAGATACGTTAAAGTAGTAATGTTTATTTATTCATGCAGTTTTATACCTTTTTTAAATTTATTTGTTACCTATTTTAAAAAAAATACACTTTAGTGACAGTGCATTTTTTTTTTAGACTATTCATTGATGAAGAAATGTTTGATGTATCTATTTATTGATGCAGAAATTGTATGCAAGTGAAATTACGGTAATTAGTTTTGAAAATGTGTTAAACCAGTTGTTCAGTTCAGTGCTGTTGTTATAATGGTCAAAAACAGAAATAAAACAATAAATAAATATTGGTTCTATATACTTATCAGGCACATAAACATGCAAATAATCGGTTATAAAATAATGTATATTGGTCGATCACTCTAAAAAAGGTAATTTTGCCCCTTTGTCTGGCATTTGACCGTGTCGGCACAAGATGGGTTGCTCTCAATGATAGTTAGTTCTACTTCAGTTTCAAGCAGTTCAGATTGAGGCTGGCAGCATTGCTGCTTTGATTGACCTATTCCGTGTCAAAATGACTTCAGGGCATCAGCAGTTTCCATCCACAGCCCTTTGCCAACACCCTCATTAACAGAATCAATTAAAAATGCCACATGATATCAGCACACAAGCACCCAAACAAGAATGATTACAGGAGTAATCCTCTGGAGATGACTGTATACACATGCATGCAACACATTTCGACAACACCCAACTGTCTAGAGAAACATTCATCTGCGTTTTTTCCACTGGCTATTTACGGTGTCCACGTGGTTTACAGCTGCATTGCTTATAAAATTAACATACTGAAAAAGGGGCCGTGGCAACAACTAAGAAGCTATACATAGCTTAGCATGACAAAAGGGCCATGATGACAGTAGGCAACCTACTTGAAATAGAGGCCTGGGAGCTGACTAACAACGTAAGCGGCAGTTTTGTAGCATAGTCGCATAGAAAGACTGAGCTGTTTCTTAACTCGCTGCATTAAAATTATTGAATGCAAAATATTTCTTATAACTAAAATAAAAAAAAGAGCTGTGGCTTGGTGGTAAAGAATTTCTACACATGGAAACATAGTGCTCATGCTAGAAATTTAAGTTTGAATCCAACATTGACTATGTTTACATGTGCCTCAATAATGAGATTATTTCCAATAATCAGGACTTCATTGCAGTAAGATGTTTACAAGACACAAGCAAACCTCTTCACTCTTGTTTACACACAATTTTCATTCTCTAAAAAGTGTGGTTATTTTTACCACCATTATACAAATAAACAAGTCAGATACAATAGAAATGTTACTGGCCACTATTTTATTCTACTTGCATCAAATGCAAAACAGATTTTCTATGGACGTATTGGAAGTATATTTGGCGCCATGATAACACATCCCAACATGTAACTGGGTTTGCAAACGCAGCATTGCTTTCTTTGCACTGTGTCTGGATAAAGATACAGAGAAGAGACTTCACAGCGAGTTTAGCTTTTTGGAGCGAGGGAAAACTTCATAATAATGTCATAATAGTAAGGTTCATTCATGAAGTTGGCATCCGTGTACGTCCGAGGACATGCACACTTTGGTCAGAGTGGTAATAATGTGATTAATGTGTTTACATGCCTACATATTAATAATGAATACATGGGATGAATACATGTACCGTTACACCCCTAGTTACTACGATTATGAGCTTAATCGCATTAGTTTGATCGAAGTACTGCGTTTACATAATGAAAAGGTAAAACGCAATATTGCCAAAATCCTTTATAATCGCATTATGAAGGTGCATGTAAATGCACTCCCTGGAACATTACCAATACTAGGGCTCAAAAATTTCAGCATTGCAAAAAACATGGACAGAATATCAGAATCCAGTTGTAAAATAGAATTTTCTGTATAACGCTGAATGTCACTGAATTTGGCAAATTTTGGATGAATAAATCAAAATAGGGTTGTACACTTAATCATATGGACAAGTGTCTGTGAATATTAAATTTAATATGAAGTCTGCATGTTTCTGCATGTATTTATGTGAGGCACGCATGAAAGTTTGATTTAACTTGAAGTTGAGACAGAAATATATGACAATTTTACAGAAAATGCAGAAAAATTATAGGGCCCTAAAATCCTATCCCTTTAATAATTTTCCATATTGTTCAATGAAAGTAATTCGACAAAAAGGTCAAAAATAAAATTAGAGGAAATTTGCTGGGATTGCAACATTTGTAAATCTTCAAATTATTATAGATTTTATCTTCAAATTTGGCATATTTACATTATTAACCTTTGAGCAAGCAACATGACATATGTTGTTTAATATCAGTTAACTTTTCTCACATTCCTATCCCTGTCCTTAAATGCTAAAAGAGAACAAGCTAGAAGTCTTCATTATGCATGGGTGTCCTTCATGAATCAATAAGGCCTTTAGTTATGTGGAAATTATGAGTAATTGGCATCAACTCCTGGAGGCTGCAGTGATTTCATATCAAATTTCCATTATGTATGTACTGCATACTTCTTTCTATGAAGCAGGAAAAGTTAATCAAAGAATAGATTCACCCGGTGTTTCCACGTCCAGAATAATAAAAGTGGACAAAACTGAACCCATCGATAGCCTAGCAAGCACAACAGGGCATCTTAAGTGGTCATTTGATGGCAGACTGCCCTATATGTTTTTAATTCCCTGCTTCTTGACTACTTTTTCATGCATGAAAAGGAAAGACATAACAAGAAAGGGAGGAGGATTTTTTTTTTTTTTTTTTGTGGATCAAGGAGTCTGGATGTTAACTGGTTCTGGACTTAAATTAGCCTTTGCTCACAGGTGTTCACGCAGACCAGATCATACGCAGACGAATTCAAGAGTGCATGAAGGAAACGAAAGCCAACAGTAGAAGAGCGTGGTATGAACAGCACATGAAAGGCCGCTTTGAGCCTGTGAATACAGTAAAAGCAGTGGCCATGATTATAAGAATCCTTTTTATGACAGCGAGACTGATCATTAATGATGGAATAGTCGGAAATTAACAAGGACCGACATTTGCACGTTTATTTTAATCAGTGCTGGAAAGAAACATGAGCATAGAAGTGCAAGTCGCCATGGAGAAGCTCAAAACATGTTTGAAGATTCAGGATACGGTCCTGTGGATTATGCAGCTATTTAACCATGCCGTTTATGAATTTTAACTTGTCAGAGTACTTTTGATCTACTATTTGACTAACTGGACAATTAAGATATTTAACACAGTTTCATTCAAACATTAAATATTAATGTTAATAATAATATTATATAAGGCTGCCGCCGACTCTAGTTGACTAGTAGTCATTCATTTAAGCCATTAGTCAACTAATTGCATGTTTATATTAATTTAATTACTTAAATATACTGTGAGGCAGAATATATGCCTCGCACTAGCACAAGTAATGATTATGAATGATTTACTATTATAAAATAACATTTCAATTGTTTATTAATAAACTAGTTCTGTATCGGCTACAAAGATGAAGTTGACGACACTGACTTGTCATCTCCGCAGTAACGCACCAATGGAGAGAAATGCACCTTTCATATCCATAATCAGAAAGTATTTGTTTTGAATTTGAATTGGTTCATTTAAAAGTAGACGTTTCAAGCTTTCTATAGATATATTTCTCATGTCTATGAGGAAAGTAGCCTATACACTGAGTTTCGGTTTATTTATGTGACACGTTCCAGTTCACGGAGACCGAGACGGCAGAAAGTACATCCTGTTTGTTTCTTTATTTTACAAAACCACAATATTTTGTTGTTATTGTGAGTGTATACAAATAAGAGTAGACCTTTTACAGTTTGGAATGATGTATTACTATTATCTGTATGACAATTTTAAGTTTTTAAGTTGAAAAAAATGCAAGTAATCGCGCCGGCACCTCTATGTCGTGCAGTAAAGCACGCTATACTTTAGCTGCCTTCCACACTCCGAACGAACACTTGGATATATAATAGCACACATTTATCTAGGTTAACGTTAGAGCTAGCAGCCATGTAGAGTTGCCACTACTTACACGTTTCAAATGATAAGCTATATTTGAGGTCGATGGATGACAGGTGAATGTTTGGGTTTCCTGCCCGACATGTTGTAATTACCACAAGGTTATATAACTATGCAGGATTTAATCAACGTCAGTATTAATTAAGCCTTAAACAAATGCATATGCTGCACAATATGCTCATATGCACTGCTGTATTAATGTTCAAATATTACAAAGAATTTCATTAATCTCAGTGAACATTCAAGAAGCTTTATGTAAAACAACAAATGCAGCCTAATTGTATAATATCCTGGAAGTATAAAAATGCCGCACCCCACTAGTTCATCTAAAGGGCTGTTTTCTTTTAGCCTGCAACGATTGCATTTCCATAAGGAACCAAGTCTTGCGGTCTTGAGGGAGTCTGGCCCGGCCATCCATATTCCTGCTTGGCGCCTATTTATAGGCCTCCTTTACATTTTTCACTTTCACATTTTATAGGGTAATGATTATTTCTCAGCGGAAGTAAATAGCACAGCATAAAATGGCCTCTGCATGTGAGGGCCGGCTTTGATTTATAACCACACACAAAGTAGTGCACAGGCCTTTGCCTTTAATACCTGACTTTATTTTACGGCAAGTCTCAGAGGAGCGCACTTTTGAGCGCACTACAGATGCCCTATCTCTCTGTTTTGGGGGTTGGAAACCCGCTACAGTAACGGCGTGCAAGCGTTTGTATCTCATCCAAGTCAGGCTCCTTCAATCATCACACACACAAACATATGATGCGGCGTAGGAGGCTGGAGTGCGTGCAGGTGTAATGATCCACTTCACGTATGCTTGAGTCAAAAGGACGTGGCTCAGAGGAGCTGGCAGGGCAGCAATAGACCCGGGCCACCTCGGCCTCATGCCTTTTGTGTGCGTCTTCTCGAGGGCCAGTTTGATGAATCAGTTCTGGGCTCGGGCTTTTGTGAGTGTGCTGTCAAGCCTGCAGGTGCTTTATAGTGGAGGGTCTGAGAGGGAACAGTTAATTACCCTGCAGGGGCGCGCAGCTCCCCAAACGCTGTTTGATGTGCAGAGCTTGAGCGTGGTGAAGGGAGTCCTAAAGTGATGCAAATAATCCATTAGAGGTAACTTGACTAGCCTGTTGTCTGCGCAAAGATGACCGATTTGAATAACACAGGATGCGGAATAAACATTTTATCCAAATGCACTGAAAACATTTAGACCTCATAGTTAATGAGAGGATTAATGTTTATTGTAATTTATTTTTTAAAATCTGTTGTCTACAATGATTTTACAGCAACATTTTAATTTACATGTAAATTAAAAACAGGTAAATTGTTATATATATATATATATATATATATATATATATATATATATATATATATATATATATATATATATATATATATATATATACACAGATGCTTTTTAAGAGTCTATGATTGGATCATTATTGCATTTGCAGTGATTTTTATGTTTCTAGCATGTTATATGTTTGGCAACCATTCCTCTAACCCTAATTGATGGAGTGTGTAGCTGGGCAATTCCAGCGTTATGGACGTGACATTTTATATTTCAAGTTTTGACTGCAATTCTCAGAGAATGCATTTAATACCAACATATTGAACCGTCTGTTTATATATTCATAGTCCCTTACTAATGGAGTCCAGACATTAGAAAAATGTCAGTCTATACAATCGTTTTACATTTTAGATAAGGAAAAAATACATGCGTTACGGACGTGACAAAAAAAGTCACCAAGTTTTAGGTGTCAACATATTTTTTAGGAATTCTGTGAATTATACTGCGCAAACCAAAAGTAATACTGCCCACCGAATGAAGAAGGGTTGGCTCTCCACAGAACATAAAATATTCATCTTATTTTATTTTTCATGTTCGCATTTACGAGGAAAAAACAATGTTACGGACGTGACCGCTCTGAAACCAGCACTGAAGACTGCTTTAAAACTTTCACAGAGATCTCAAGCGGGAATTTAATCCACCACACGTTGATATCTGGGATAGTATGGTAAGACTGCAGAAATAATCAACTTTATACTAAACTTTATACAACTTTATACCCTGTAGGACTATTGCAAATGGTTATGGATTATTTCTCATGTTGACAAGCGTGTGCGTTGTTCAAGAATCAATTTAGAGACCATGATTTTTCTTCTAACAGAACTGCTTGCTAAAATACATTACCAAATATTAATGTTTATCATAAAGCAGTTTAAAATTGCAGGTTTTCCCCACAGTCAGGTGAACCGATTGGCACTGTTGTCACTCGCAATCATGTCAGTTTTATGTTTCGTGTTTAAATGATCACACGGTTCTCGGCTCGTTTGCGCAGTTTAAAGCAAAGTCTTGAGTCAAAATGATCACATTTTATTTCATGTCAAAATTATTGCAATATTATTATTATTTTGTCAGCTTGATCACGGAATTATGATCAATAGGCTATTCATGTTTTAACCAACAGGTAAAAACCCGACATCGAGGGAAGTGTCCTATGAGACACAATGCTCTTCTATAAGTTGTACTGTATCATATAGGCCTACCTTCTGATGTTGATATTTCATTCTGTAACTGGCAAAGAAGAAGAGAAGATCGGTTCATGTGCGCTTAATCCGCTTGATCTGTCGCATACACTGAGGTGCTGCAGTAATCTTTCACGAGACCTATTAAAGAGTGGCATCTATTGTTTGAATTTTGTTATAAAATTGACCGAATTTGAAAGTTGAGACCTTTTTTCATATTAAAACTAATGAAGCACAAAGAGTATTGTGATTATTGGATATGTTCTGATATATACGGTAAGCCTGAAACAGATCACAGCAATATAAAGAAGCAAAGCCATATGCATAGGATTTAATTTGGTTGTTCAGAGCAAAGTAGTGAGATGAATTGTTGATCCTAATAAGCATAAACATAATTTAGCTTTGTATATAAAGTTTCAAGTTATTTGTATTTATAATTGTTATGACATAAACTTAATCTTTAAAACGTTACGGACGTGACAGAGCACTAAAGCATCGTGACTTCTTTATTCTAGCCCTTATAAATTCAACAGGCAGTGCTGTTATGACAAAATGAGTGTATTTATTTTTCAAGCATGTCCCCATCTCTCTGCACAATGCTTACTGGTAAAATACAGTTTAAAAAAGGGGGTCTTTGATCCCTTTTTTTAAAAGCATGAAATATGGTTGGTTGAAAATTTAATTTAAGCATTGTTGCTTACCTCATATGTAGTGGATAAACAAGTAAATTTTAATGTCTGTTAGAGCACATTAATACAGTACATTACAGACCTCAATGGACAACTTAAAAAGGGTTTTGTTCTTTTGGTAAAAACTTTTTTTTTTTTCCCCCTCATGGTAAGAATGACCTTTGCATGGAATTGCCCAGCTTTTCATTTCTTAAACAACCATGTAAGAAGACACATCATGGCCATATTCCAGGATAAAAAAGCCAAGATTGATCAGACAAAGCCAAAATTAATCATTTTGTGCTGGAGAAGACTTTACAGAGTGCTTGAAATGCACCTCTAGAAGTGCTTTGGAAATGCAAGAGTCAAGCACTCTGTAAAGTCTACTCCAGCACATCCCAAAGACTTTCAACGAATTTAAGGTCTGGACTCAGAGCTGCCAATTCATGTGTGAAAATGATTCTTCATGGCGTTAGAAGAACAGTTGCCAAACATATAACATGCTAGAAACATAATAATCACTGCAATAATGAACCAATCATAGACTCTTAAGCATTTGCCTATTTAAATCTAAAAATCGCCTTTTTGGGGGGGGGGGGGGGGGGGGGGGGTCAGTGTATGTATGTGTATTAGGGTTGGGTGGTATATCGAGTTTGTACGATATATCGATATATTTATTATAAACGATACAGAATGAGGCAATACCATTTATATCAACATACAGTAGTTTGATACGAGCGCATCTGAAAAATAGTGGTGGACGCAGAGTTCTGCTGCAGGGGAAATGCATAATACAATTTGTCCTAAACATGAGACATGCTTAATGTTAAAGGGTTAGTTCACCCAAAAAAAAATTCTGTCATTAATTACTCACCCTCATGTTGTTCTACACCCGTAAGACCTTTGTTCATCTTCGGAATACAAATTTTTTTGATTAAATCCAATGGCTCGGCGAGGCCTGCATAGATAGCAATGGTACTTCCTCTCTTAAGATCCATAAAGGTACTAAAAACATATTTAAAACAGTTCATGTGAGTACATTGGTCCTACCTTAATATTATAAAGCAATGAGAATATTTTTTGTGTGCCAAAAAAAAAAAAAAAATGACGACTTAACAATATCTAATGATGGCCGATTTCAAAACACTGCTTCATGAAGCTTTGGAGCTTTATGAATTGAATCAGTGGTTCTGTAAATGATCTGCAAATGTTAGAAAGTCATGAAAATATTTCCAACGGGCGCCGCCGCACACGTGCTGTTTTCAAAAATTTCCATTTTTAGTTTAGTGAATTTAACTTCTGCTTTAAAAAGCATTATTTTTATTTTTATTTTGTAATGTTACAATGTTAGAATGTAATGTAATTTTCCCTTTTTTGTACATATATAGTGTGCCAGATTACATGGTTACATTCACTACATTTGTTTTAATAGCCTTCAATTTGAACATAGTTTGTAGGAAAACATTAGGCAGAATGTGAAATAATTTTTTTCCCCTAAATCCAAATATAAAAAACTAGAAAATATTAAATTTAGCCAGAAAATACAAAGATATGATTTTTTGACCATATCGCCCAGTCTGCTGTAATATTTAGGCCTGTCGCGATAGTCGATATATCGACTTATCGCACGATATATGAACTTGACCTCAATAATTTTTGGTGACACGATATATTGCCCATTATGTTTACACAAAAATAAATGTCATGGACATTTTGCCGATCGTGCTGCCTCTGTCAACTCGTCTGCTCTCCGAGGCGAAAGCGGGGCTCAGGTAGCTCCATCATACAGAGCTGACATCGACAGGCGGAAAAATGCGCCATTCAAGTCGTTATAGTGTTTTCCTGACAACTACAGACAGTTTGGAAGAATAAGTGCAAATGCACTCAGTTTCCGCAATCCACTGGTGCAAATATAAACATGACAGCGCGAAATGGTGCACGCTCACAGCTAGTTTCACACAGGACGCGGCAGTCGTGAGTGTCTAGTTCGTTTTCATAGGGAACGCGTTTTTGCATTCCACTGCGCCATTTTTCCATGGAAACGTGTTTGTTTGACTGTTGCCCTCGCATCTTTCGCAGCGTCTCGGGCATGACGCAGCGCTAAAATGTAGCGCTCAAGTTAAAAGAAGTTTTTCAAACACGCCTCTAGAAAAACAGATACCTCAACAGGCCAAATCTGACTGCTAAAATCTGTGTCTTTGTTCATATGGACATCTGACAATAGCGTGCAACCTTACTTTACTAAGAAAAGAAGGTCATGGAAAAACCAGTAGATGGAAAATCTCCATATAAGTGCCTTTTGTGCATTGGAAAGTGTTTTTTTGTACTTGTTATTTTGCAGTTTTTGTTAGCAAAGGTTTATCTATTATTTATTCAACATTATTAATTTTTTACGCTTCAATTCCAATAGCCTAAATATAGTCTAAATATTCTTAAGAGTTAAGTTCATTGTCATTTGAAAGTGTGCAGGCCTACTTGCATTATTATGCTGTTATATTATGATTATATTCAGTGGCATAAAATTGTCTTAAAATGACAATGTCGCATATCGCAATTATTTCTGGGGCAATATATCGCACAACAAAAAGTATCGTGACAGGCCTGGTAATATTTTTTAAGACCAAGAGAAAGTTGTTTTTGTCCTTTTTCAAAATGCAGGTAGCAGCTGTCATGGCACGTTCTATGGGCTCTTAAAAATGTATGCCGAAAATGAAAGTAAATTATGAATGGACATACCAGATTACCATTCTGTGACACAAAGACATTTATAAAGTCACTCAACTGAGAAACAGTGAATAGAAGATAAACAGCACTTCTTAACACCAAGACATTACACTCTGGAATAAACAATGATTTTGATGACAAGCTGGTCAAGCAGGTTGATTTCAATGTGCCAAAGTCACAGCCCACTGACAAACTGCACAGCACTCACATAACAAAATATCATTTGATAGGTCTTTCTTTAACTGAACAAGATGCACTGAGAAAAAACAATGAGTTGTCAAGTGAATCAATGTTACTTCCTGATTGACTTCTAAAGAAAGCACAGCATAAAAGACATTAATCTGAGAGATCTCAGCAAGATCGCACGCACCTGCAGGCACCGGTTTTAAAAATGTCTTTCAAGAAAAAAAAAAAAAAAAAAGTGTCGTCAAGACCAGATTTTTTGGTGAAAAAGCTATTTTCATGGAAACAAAAGTCTGAAAGGTGATCCCAAATGAGATTCTATGGAAGCACTGCATGTACTCTTCCCAGAATACACTGCAATTCAATACTTATTATTCATTGATACTTGGGGTTAAAGGAAATATAAGTAAATAAAAAATTACTATTTTACCCAATATGTGTGTGATATTTCATTCAGTACTACAAAATATCCATTACAATTATAAAATAGTTTCAATCTAACAAGAATCTAAACAAAAATGAACTATTTTTCCTAACATTTGTGCAAAACAATTTAAAACTAAAAAAGTTCAATCCAATATTTGTGTCCAATATTTAATTGAGTATTTCATATTTACACACATACAGTATACACACACACACACACATATATATATATATAAAATAGGGATTCCACAATTCTCAATACAATATTGAACCATTCCGTATGACCTCCACTCGGTTTTGCGTTTAAATTCCTGTGCATTTTATTTCTCTCCGAATGGATTTTATCCATGGTCACTTTCGCGTTTTTCCTCAGGGTGCATACATCCAGTGCAGCGCCGTAAGCCACTGTCCCTTACCTAGAGCTGTCAAAATGACTGAGGAGAAGATGACTTTTTAGTGTCGCTGCTTACAATAATTTCCCTGGATTACTGTAAATGATGTCCATCACATTGTGAGCCTGTCAGCTGTCACACCGTCCAGTAATAATGGAGAAGGGCAATAAACATTTCAAGTTACATCGACGATTTTGAATGTGAGTATTATGCTACTATCTACTAGCAAATCTAGCTAAAAATGCTGGATAATGGCAATAAGCCCTTTGTTCTTTGTGACGTGACGTGACATACGTATTGGATACAGAAATTAGTAAATAATCCCCAATCCCCACAGAATAACAAAAAACACTCTGATGTACCAAGCCATCAGAACTGAACCGAAAACCATGATTTAAAAAAAACTGTGGTATGTATTGAACCGTGGGCTAACTGTGTAGTTGCATCCCTAACACACACACACACACACACACACACACACACACACACACACACACTAACATACACATTGTATATGTAATGATTAAAAGCCTTGTATTCTGCCTATGAATTCAGAAGACATTAAGGCTAATATTTCACAGCCAAAATTTTCAAAGAGTGAACAAATGTTTTCTTGCATGATACAACTGCTAGTTATTTGTGTCCTAACGACCTCTGGCTGTACCAGTGACCCTACATGCAGCTGACCACATCTCACGTGGTCTAATGAGGACTAAGCCATGTCACTGACCACAAAGTTCTCCAGCTAACCTCTGACCACAACGGGATGTGACAACTTCCACTTCAGGCCTAAATTCCTTTTATTTGCCGCAGCCAGAGGTCAAGGCCACCAGCTGCAATCACGCTAACAGAAGCCTACAGTCCTGAATATCCCTCCATCTCTAGCTCCTAGGCCCTTTCTTCTCATTGTGTGGAGCAGCTAAAAGTTTGACAACGATTTCAGTGGCATCCCAGCAATCACTGAACAAACGATACATTATTACCGTTATGCTCTGTATCACGCAGAACCAAAACAACAGATGTTGATCATGCTTCGTTTCTCTAGAATATTCATGATGCAATAATCGGACGCATATCATAACACGTTTTCTTCTGCGGCCTTTGACAGTTCGTCAACATCACAATTCAGTCGAGGAAAGAAAACATTTTGTGTTTTTCTACGAGTCTAAATGATACAAGCCAATTAACTATTTCAACACCATGGTCATGCAAAGAGATGTGATATCTAAAAAATGTATTATAAAAACCATGTCAAAATTAGGGATGTGCAAAATAATCATTTAACACAATATTTGTGTTTGCAATATTACCATTGTGGTTCATTCAATATAAAAAAAGTATAAAAAGAAATTTCAATCTACATAAAAATGAACCATTTCATTCAATACTAGAAAAAGTATCAATTAAAAAAACTTAATCTACATAAAAACTGTACTGTTTTGATCAATATTTTTATTCTATAGTTAAAAATATAAATTAAAAAGTTCAGTCTAGGTAAAACTATTTTACAAGGAATTGGCAAAATTACATATTTTCAAAGTCAACTACTTGGTAGGTTGCCTAAACAACTAGTCAACTAATTTGTCTAAGGAAGCCGTGTATATTATCTGCCAAATAGTACAGACAAAGTCAACCTTACTAATCTCTAGTGGCAATTAATAGCGGCAAACAGAAAGAAAAAAAAACAAGGTTAAGCCATAATGATGGAAGGTTGAACGGAAGTTACCAAGGGGTTGCTCAGTGGGGCCGTTTATTGATGCTGGCCGTTCCTGCAGCGAGGAGCTCACAGAAACCCTGAGAGGTCTATTCTCCACCCCACCTACCATTAGGGACTTCCCTTTCTATGAACTCCTTCTGTGCTTATTCATCAATTGCCCTTCACCTCTTTCATGAAAATACATCTGTAAAACTCAAACCATCTCATACCACTATCAGCCGTGCTTCTTCCTCAGAACACAGAGCAGAACTTAAAGAGAATGTCTTTGGTGAATCTTTAATAGGGCGCAAAGGATCTGCCCTTTTCATGAGATATAAGGGTGCTGGAAAAAAACGCTGTAGTTGTGCGAAGATCGTAGAGCTTGCTTTGCTCTGTACTGTATGTGAAGACTTATGCCCCATTCTCAGCTATTTTACCATTGAAGACTGCTGTAATGTTGGTGCCCTGCCATATTCCCTAACACTATAAATGCGAGTCGTTCAAACAAAGTGTTTGCAAACGCACAGTTGACTAGTGCAGTCTGACTCACAAACAAATGACTTTTACAAAATAGCTATTTTTATTGAATCAAAAATATACAGCATGAGCATTGTAGTCTGATTCATTAACAAATGACTCTTATGAACTAATTCTTTTTGATGAAACAAAAACATGCAGTGCATCCAGTATTGTGCAAATACTGAATCAGATGACTCTTTGAGCTGGTTCCCTTAATGAACAGTTAAAAAAAAAAAATGAAATGTAATCAATCTCAAATCCTTTCCTGTATAATTTACACCATTAGCAGAAAGAATAGCAAAATAGACATTGCATTTGAAATATTAAAAAATTAACCTGAATCAAACCAAACCAGAAGCTTAACAATCAGAATCAAATCGGAAAATATTTTTTAACATACTCAGCCCTACGAAGTACAAATAAATCATATAAAAATAGAGGCTTATTAGCAAATAAAAGCATTTTAAAAAAGCACAAGACAGCACAGCAATCCATAGACTTTAAAACAATCTGCCAGTTTCAACATGACAAACTGATTACTGATCAAGCTGGCAATGATTATTAAATAAATGCTAACTTTTCTTCATAAATCCTGATCCAAATATCCAAATTGGCTGCTTAAAACGAGCTACAGTTCTGCCAAAATGCCACTCCTTAAAGCTGATTTCTGATCAGTAATGTTATTCAAGTTTTAGAAAATAAAATTATTACTTCAGTTACTCACGTCATTGAGGTCTACCCAAATCCACCAGCAAAGGCGGCAGATATAGGCTTTTGTTTCTCCTGCTGTTGTACTTTTAATGGTTGACGAATGGTCACGACAAATGACATTGTTAAAAAAACACTTTGAAGATCATAACTGTGCATTTAAAAACGCATTTGGCCTGTTAAAAACCAGTGAAAATGCTTGCAACATCAATATCAATGAGATTCCCTGGGATATTTTTGGCCGAAGCCAGAGTAAAAAAAAGCATGGCTCAGTGCACGGTTTGACCCAGAGACCTGGAGATAGTAACGTGACAGACTCCTTGTTCAAAGAAACTGGCCTGCTTTCATCTCCGGCTTTTTCCCGAGCCGCACTGGCCCAAGCCATCTGCTTTATTCTAACACGGGGTTTAAAGATGCTGTTTTTTTTTCAAGGCTTCCCAAGTACGATAAACAGCCTTTATGTAGCTCACCCCTGTTTACAGCATGCAGTATGCTGTGCTGTAAAATATTCACTGTTAAACTGTCAACGATGCTGGCCACTTGCCCGGCCTTCACAGTATGGTGGCACTCGCCCTCAGTTTACGCCCCCTCAGCCCCCCACCAATGCCTGCTCGCGGCGAGGCCCGGGAACCGGCCCACTTCTCGAGACCTTCCAGAGCAGTTCAAGCGCCCCACGAGCTTCCAGGCTTGGCATCAGGCACGTGTAAAGTTTTTTTTTTTTTTCCACTGCCCTGCAAAGGCACCGCCAAAGGTTTCCGAGTTCCAACTTGGCATGACTTCTGAAAAACAAACAAAAAAAAAAAAAGCACCACAGCTTCCTCCTGCAGCTCTCGAGCCGGCTATTTGTTACCCTGACTGATCGAATGCAGAGAGTAGGGTCCTGTCGCGGAAGATCCCAGAACGTGGGGGTGTTACGTCTCACTCCAGCCACAGACCTCGACAGGCCTAGGGCCGAAGAAATTCAGTGGAAAGCTGATGAGTGTTAGTATGCCAGGCTGGCGTGCCCAGCTATTTGCAACACTCGGGTATTGCGTATTAAGAGAGACAGGCTTTCAAAACACACAGCCTTTTGCCTTCTCTCCGTGTCATCCTGTGTGAAATATTAAGTGTCGTTTGCAGCGAGGACGTAAGAAATGCCGATAGCAACCCATACGAAGAGACCGAGGTTGTTCTTTTGGATCACAGCGCATATTTACTACAGTTTTCTCGTATTTTGTGACAAACGCAGGCTGTCAGCGTCTCTATTACTGTGTTTACAGTGGCATATGCATAGTGTAATTATGCTATGAAAGAGTTCATTTTCTGAGGAAATCTAAAGCAAACGAGAGAGGAGAAAAAGGACGACAAATTTCACAAACACATCTGTCTTGGAGCGTGCAAAAAGAACAACTCAAATTGTGCCAGATCAGCCTAAAATACAAGTCATGAATACTTGCGGATAATGACAATATCATAAAAACATATACAAAGACAAATATGAGGGTCAACTAAATGATATACTCTAAAATACTGTCTGAAAACCAAATGGATTTATTAAAATCTCTTCAACTTCAATATTTTAAAATTTTAAAATATCTGTAATAAAAAAAATGTCCTATGCATCATTTGACCCAAGAATCTGGCTATACTATACGCATCATACACGGGCTGGGACAATAAATCGGGACAATAATCTTGTGTCATAAAAGCATTCTGAGGTGCAAGTACAAAGCCAAACGCACGAGCGCTCTTCTTCGTGTGCATTTGAGCGTGCGGTTAAAAACTAGCCAAGAGCGCCATCTGCTGTTAAAAACTAAGCACAGAATCGATTCAAGAGAGAATCGCGATGCATTCGAAAAATCTCAGAATTGATCCACGAATCAAGATGAACCGATTTATTGTCCCAGCCCTAGCATCACGATACAGGTGTTACGATATGATATATTGCAATATATTGTGATACTTTAAGAAAGGCAATATACTGCAATATTTCTTGTTTATTTAGGAAGAGTAATTTAAGAAGAAGAAACAAAAATACCATCATATGCATAAAACCTGAGCAAAAACTTTATTTAATCAAAACTGCTGCATTTGCATTTATATAACACTAATATCATTTTGTTTTTGTCAAAGACTATGTCTGGATCGGATTCAGAATGATGATCAAAATACAGATTGAGTAAATCGAGCCCATCAACTCCCCAAAGCTTCCACAGTCCTATTCCTCTTTGTGGGTCGATATTTCATTCAGTAACATTAGGCAGTTTTGATTTGTTTAATGTTGATGATCGAGTTATTTAATATATGCATCAGCTTACATATGCTGTCGCTTGTTTCTGCTTCTTCTTCGCCTGTGTTTTGATCAGGAGATTAAGTACTCTTTCAGAAGATGCGTAATAGCGCCTCCTACCTTATAACAGTGAAAACATGGAAAGACAGAAAATTCTGTCAATGGCGGGGAAACATTGTCTTATAAATGACGGAAATTTCCATCAATGGTGGGGAAAGAGACATTAAAAAGACATGAAAAAATTTTAATACAATTTTTTAAAAGAATTTAAGACCTATTGTGTAACAATGCAAAGATTATAAATTGACTCAAGAGGTTACATTTCTGTTAATCGGCCCACTTTGTGGTTTGAGGTTGATGCTAGTATCAGCCAAATATCATTTACTGATCTACTGATCATTTACTGCATCCCAGTTCACCTACTTACTCGATGCCGTAAAAGTATACTCTTTTTCCGAAAAAATTACATTCTATTGAATGTGTAGCAGAAAAGTAGTCAAGTTTTGGGACATACTACCATGTCATAACTGTGTCTTTTACGAACCTCATTGTCGGATAGTTCATGTTACCGTAAACTGGCCTATCAATCGTCACTTGTCAATGTCCTCATTTACACACTCCACATTTCAGGTAATTAAATTTACACAATTCTTTTCACCCTTTCTATCATATTAATTATTGATTTATATATTTCTGTCAAAATATCACTTGTGTCACAAAAAACAGAAACATCACTTGTATCTATGCCATATATGGAACCTTGAGTTTTAGTCCTTTCCAACTATAAGAGTTTTGTCAATATTAGAAAAGGATTTGATATTAAAAAGTGCAGTAAATTGAAAATTATGTCATAATTTACACTCATGTTGGTTCATCCAGTATGAATTCCTTTCTTCTGTGGAACTTATCAAAAGACATTAGGTAGAATGTTGACTTAATAGTTAACGTTCTCTTTCACTGCATAATCTTCCATACAATGTCAGTGAAGGGTGTGTCATTCTAATTTTTTTTTTTTTTTTTCCCACAGCAAAGTACAGGTTTGGAAAGACATGAAGGTGAGTAAGTAAAATGAAAACTTTTGGGGTGAAATATTTGCAATAACAAGCCAAGAAACATTATATCTCAAAACTCGAAATACAGCGGTAGGCAAATTTTATGCCGATTCATTGTTTAGTTAATCTGACAAACCCTGACTCCATAGTAATTTCACTGGGTTTTTAAGTTAATGCATTGCATAAACTTCTAATATCTTTTTGGACTTCTAACATAAATAATATATAAGTGACCAAAAGACGTGATAATAAACTTTCCCCCTGATTCACCTTATATCATCGTCAAGATTATCACTGAATGAGATTCATAAAGAAAACAAAACAAGTACCAACGCGTTCCTGTCAACAGCTGTAAAGTATTGCCAAAGTAAGAAATCACTCACACCCTCAAATGAACAACTTCGTTATGATTTTCAAGAGGAACAGAGGATTAAATAGCTTTGCTATCTGGTTTTAATGTTATTTGGCCAATGTCAGAGTAATTAGGAGTAAATTTCTCTTCACATGTCTACTGCATGTGTCACACTGACAGACGTTAGCTTAGCCTAAATGCTTTAACTAACCGTGCCATGTCACTGCTAGAAACACAACCGACACTCTTTAAAACAGCCTCAAACTAACTTTCACAACAGGGTAAGTGAGTGTCTATATGAATAAAAGCATTTTAGTGTTAAATCAAATCATCTGAATGTTTGTCTCAGTTGAATTACTGCCACAGCAGCGTTAGCCTAGCGCGCTAACTCAAACTAGCCCAAACTTCTGTCAACTTTTCCTCAGACTTTTCTGTTATAATCTCATAAAACATTTACCGCTTACACATTGCCTCACTGACTTAAAATGTCATTGTTGCGTGACAATAAATACGGAAAAGTATTTATTGAAGCTGACAGGAGGGAATGAAGCTAAACTCTTACCAGGAAGTGCCAGCTGAGTTTCAAGTGCGCTGAACTGGAGCTCGCGCCGATGATGATGATGAGAAGGAGGACGATGAGGAGGAGGAGGATGATGATGGTGTCCCAGTCTGTCAAGGTCGAGCTCCAGTTGAGTTCCTGCGCAACACACACTAGCTGTTCGCGCGCGCCTACAAAGAGTGTGTATTCGCGTCCGTGTGTGCGTGTGCGCGCTCTTTAACACGCCATTCCCAACTTGTCTGAGTTACACACACATCCCAGCATGCTCGCTGCATGGAGAGGGACGGGGAACTTCACACAGGCCAGTAACTTTAACACTTACAAAGAAAAGAGTAAGCTAAGGCAATGCAGAAAGATGCTATTCAGTTGTTCTATCATGTACATCACACATCACTTCTTTTTCATTGTTTCATTGTACATTCTATTTTATTTTTTGCCTCACTTCTATGCAATTCTGCTCTATTCTTCAACATAGGTTCACATCACTTCTATACTTCACAAGTGTTCTATTCACTACACTTTTCTACTCTTATCAGTTATGTTTCAGTTCACTAATATTCTGTTATTTCACTTCAGTTCTATTCTGTAAATTTCACTTCAATTTTATTCTAACTCATTGCAAGTTTCACCTCACTTCTATTCTAATGTATTCTCTTGTATGTACATTTCACCACACTTCTATTTTCTTGTTTTTCAGTTCACTAATATTTTATTTCACTGCAGTTCTATTCTGTAAATTTTGCTTCAGTGTAATTCAATGTTAGGAGTTTTACCTCACTTCTACACGACTCTATTTTCAAAGGAAGGCTAACCCCACATCTATTGTATTATGTTATGTTGCACTCTACCATTGTTCCATTATATTCTGCAAGTATTACTATGCTGTTTCACTGCTTCGCTGCTCTTTTATTATGTTCTGTTTCGGTACAAAACATTATTTTCTGTTTCACTTCAGTTCTATTCTGTAAGTTGCGCTTCAGTGTTATTTCATTTTACAAGTTTCACTTGACTGTTTCATGTCATCACACTTCTATTCTAATTGACTTTGGAGTATTATGTACGCTTCACTGCTCTTTTATTCTGTTCTGTTTCGATTTACTAATGTTCTATTCTTGTTCATTTCACCTCTGTCAGTTTCAGTTGATGCCTATTCTGTACTGTTCTATTCTGTAAGTTTCACTTCACTACTATTTTATTATTGTTTCAGTTCACCTACACATCTGTTTTATTCCCCAAACTTCATTTAATTTTATTCTATTCAGATCTGTTCTATTGTAGTCAGTTACAATCTAAGTTTTCTGTTGGAATATGGTACCAAAATATAGGTTAAATACACTACATATGTGCACAGAAACATTTATTAGAATTAAAATCTTAAATACTGACACTGCAGAAACATTCAAACCTATAGCAATATTGAAAGACTTGCAGAAGCAGAAGTTTCATACAGCACACAATAAAATTTTTTTTAAAAAACACTGGAATGTAGCAACATGGACTTACTGTCAAAGTAAGTGAGGTGAATAACACCTCTAAAGTGGTCCATAAGACTTGTACTGCCCAGCAGAGCACCTTTTGAAGCACATTGCTTTATTTTGCTGTCCCATATGGTAAAAATACAATGATTCACATCCAGAGCCGCTACACCTGATCATAAATTACACTGTTGCAGTTTCATATGTGGTAAATTGCATTATGACCAGTCACAGTTGAAGCGAATATCATTGGTCATCTCCTAACAAGGCAAGGTTTGAGTAGATTAGATGGTATGCAGGATGCAGGAGAAATGGGTAGGAATAGTGAGTGACTGACAAGGGCCAAACTGTTATGGCAAGGCAACTGGGTCAGAGCATCTCTGAAACGGCAAGGCTTGTGTGTTGCTCCCAGTCATCAGTCGTCCGAGGAGCGACAAACCACAAACCAGCGACAGGGTGTTGGCTGCGGCACGTGGCAACAACCTAAGCATCACTCCAAGTACATCCTTCATGACAATGGTGTTCTCTGGTGGAAGTGGGCTCTTTCAGCAGGATAATGCACCCTGCCACACTCCGTGTTGAGAGTAAAGCATTGCAAGTATCGCAAGTTATTTAATTAGATTACTTTTTCAAGTAACTAGTAAAGTAGCTCATTACTTTGAAATTTACAACAAAACATCTGGGTTATTTTTTCAAATATGTAACCCAATTTACTTCGTTTTCCCATTATTGACTGACAGTACTCCTTTCCCCATGTTGAGTGAAATCTTGAGTCATGCTATCGGAAATTTCATAATTCCCAAGTCGTGATTATGAGCTTGTTGCATTCAAGTGCTTCATGGAATCATGGAAGACACCCGGTTTATTCTTGCCTATTTATTGGGAAAATCTTATTAAAACCAAAATTATATTTAGTGTCCCATGCACTGACAACCATATAAACATTAACAATGCTATCTAGAAAATCTAGAATGTACAACATTAATGACAAGACAAGACGATCTAGCTGACTAATAAATCATACCTGTCACAGCAGTAGTTCTCCCCTCCACCATGTGTAAAGTTTATGGCACACCCTTCTTGGGAATTGGGGTATCAAAATTATTTCTGAACTTCCCAGTGGTAAACACGACATCAGAGGGCGTTCATGTGCAATTTTTACCTAGGAAACTCATATTTACGATAACTCTGAGAGCATGTGAAGGCAGCTAAGTACAGAGATGTTGTGTGTGCTGTGTATACATGATGGTTATTGTAGTTCTAGACTAAACGTGAGCATGCATTTATCTCACTTGCACAAAACAGATTCAGTATTCCTCTATGAATAAAACCAGTGAAATGCAAATTCAGAGTATTATGCAAACCTGCAATAATTAAATTTTAAATAACACAAATATACTTTATGTATTTAATCTCAGTTTATTAACCAATGTCTTTGCTGCTGTTCTTCAATGATCTAATTCAATCATACCAATAAGCAAAAATGACTTTAGATGAACATCACATTTGTTTAATTTTTTTCTTATTACTGCTTAAGTAAGAGCGTGATTTTTCCCCCCAAACCAGTTCAGCGGAAATCCCGGCCTGGAGCTGATTCTAAACATTTCATTGGCCATGTCAATCACAGTAATGATTGCCTACACCAAACACTGATCCCTAAACCTACCCGTCACTGTAACCTCAGCCAATGAAATTGGTTGCAGGGCGGGGATTTCCGCTGAACCATTTGGGAAAAAAATCACGCGAAGTGCGAGTTGAACTTTCTTTTACTGTGGCCTATTCTTCTGCAATCCAGAATGGCAGCACAGCTGAAAGGTTTGTTTGAGCTGCGCCCTCTACTGTACAGATATGAATTTCTATTTCCTTCAGCCTGAGGCTTTATTCATTTCACTTTTGGTATGAAAGGACTTTTACATTAGAACTTTTGTTTTTTTGTTATAAAAAAAAAAAAGCTAGCCCAGCCCAGGTGAGAAAAAGTAACGCAAAAGTAACGTAACATTACTCTCCATAAAAAGTAACAAATAGTTACTTTTTAGGGAGTATTGCAATATTGTAACACATTACTTTTAAAAGTAACTCTCCTCAACACTGGCCACGCTGCACACATTATTAAAGACGATGATGAAAAGTTCAAGGTGTTGCCCTGGCCTCCAAATTCTCCAAATCTCAATCCATTTGAGCATCTGTGGGATGTGCTAGATCAAAAAGTTTGATCCACGGCAGCTCCACCTCGCAACCTTCAGGACTTGACATATATACTTCAAGGGCAAATGACATTAACAGTAATCTCATTCCAAATTCACTTTTAACTTTTATTTATTCTCATTCATAATTTTATTTTATGAATGTCTGGCTCTAAAACAACTATCACTGAAGGATCATATAATGTCTAATCTCATCAGGAAAACTTATGTATATGAACAAACATAAAAGATCATAATTTGTTGTGATTCTCGCCTAAAGCCACAATTCACCATTATTTATCCACCAACGTGTGATTTTGGTATGGATAGGCCTGTATTACCTGTATTATTGCCAGTTCCAAGACTGTTAGTGAAGCATGCAACATAAACTAAGACTCTTTGTATTTAGTTACAAAACAATAACCACATCAGCATATCTAGTGTATATAATCTTGCTAGGGTCAAATTAATGTCAAAAGGAAGGCTATTTCTTGTTTACACCTCACAACATTAACACTCAAACTGTATCAATATAAACAATATTATGTGTTGTCAGCAATAAAATTGCTGCAATAAGCTGAGATGATACTATACAGTACTATTACATTCAATCAGAGCATTGGAGGGGAGCATTTTCTGTTACGTATAAGGAAAGTAACAATGTTTTCTCCTACATTTTGACAGTTGATAATCAACAAGTGTTGTGCACTGCTTTTCTTTCTTTTTTTCTGTCTTGACACTTCAATAGCAGTTCTGCTAACCTCCTCACAAATACCATATAAGAAAGGTAAAGCACACACTGTGTGTTTTCCCCTCTTCTTGAACAAGCGTTGAAGATTAAAAGAAATGTCTGCGGAAAATCTGTCAATTCTGTTGGCGAATAACGGCAAGCTGGAATTTAATGGCATGAGTTATATTGGGCTCCCTCAACACCCACATTTTGCTCTCAATGAGATCAATGCTGCTTCATGACAGATAGGGACTGTCTTTAGTATCTTCAAATTTCTGGTTTCTGAGGGAATAATTAGATAGATGGATAAGAGGCAGTTCTTGTGACTGCACACAGGAGCTCTGGTTCAACGCTGCAGTCTGTTGTCTTGAAATCTGTGTAATAATCAGATTGTGCCGATTGTTCTAAAAGTAGAACGACTGCTGTTCCATAATGTTAACTCTTCTTCTTCTTTTTTTTTTTTTTTAGATATTTGTTTTGCCAAAATCCTTGTTTGATTTCATATTTTTCTGGGATGTAGATGAGCTTCCACGTGTCTTTTTTCGGGTCTTGTTTGTCTTTACCCCCAGACAATGAACTTTTTTGGCAGTGCAAGAGAGGGACGTGCTGTAGCGGGGAAAAAAACAGCCAGCCTTATTTGATTTATTATTGTGGTTGTCGATAAAAAAAGTTACCCAAATCAAATCTTCATGTCTATGTGCATATATGTAAACACACTTTCACGTGCGTCATTTTGTCTGTTTGCTTGTGTGTCTGCTGTCATGAAATTCGACAGTTTTGTTTTCTGTTTTCATGAATGTACACATATACATCTATTTATTGTCACTTGAGGACCATCTTTTAGATAGCATACATGTTTTCTTAATGACAAAATTTTAAAATATACAAGCTGAGCTTTCCATGAATCTTAATATTCCATCATCCTTTATTTATAGTCAGAATTCATTATTTCAACAATGACTAAAATGTGTGTAAAGCTTTAAAATAAATGTAAATTTACAGTATGCAATCAATTAAAATCAATTGTTAAAATAAAGCACTAATACTTTAATAATGTCCTTTGAATTAATTAATATGTGATCAAAATTATGATCAGAATTTATTAATTTCTATATATATATATTATTTGAAAATGTGTATTATGCTGAAAAAAAAATGCATTATGAGAAACCAGTTTTGCCAATTTAACTTTCAGATTTCAGAATTATAGCATTTTGGGTAATTTTATGAGTCTGTACATGTATGTTAAATTTAGAAGACAAACAACAACAACAACAAAAAAGCCTATTAAAAGGCCAAAACAAAGCAAAGCATTACTAATTTTTTTCTGACCTTTTCAGTTTCAGTCATTAGTTTTTTAAAGAACTTTCAAAGCTTGTTTGTAGTAGTGTTCAAGCACTGTAAAAAACTGAAAATGTTACATTAAGGTCCTGATTTGATATTTAAAAATGACTTTCCTTGGTGAAACAATTTAGTCAGATAAATTTAGCCCTTTCAGAAGTAAAATATAATTACATAATTATATATTTTATGTTAATTTAGAAGTAGCTGCTTGCACTGAAAAAAGAAACAATTTTCAATCAGGCATGCTAGTAAATTTCACAGTTAATTAGAAAGAAACTGTAACACATTGAATTAAATGTGAAATGTTAAAGTAGAAAGACGTGCTCCAATAAACTTTGATATAGACAAACAGACTGATAGATAGAAAGACTGATTGATAGATAGATAGATAGATACTTCATTATATACTGTATGGGTGTGTGAACCTATATAAATGTACATTTGTGTACATGTGCCTGTTTCCACCTACTTACCCGACCTGCATGTAGGACACTGACCTCTGAACTGAATGTTCACAAATCTCTGATGTGTTATCTGCATCTGCTGCTGCTGCTAAGGGTCACAGACTTTCACTGTGTGTGTATGTGTGTGTGTGTGTGTGTGAATACGGCTACATGAGCATGTACTTTTGACAGAGTAGGAGGCAGTGATATGCATACTTTCCTGGGATAAAAGGTGCTGGTGTGGAACTGCCACTGTATGGAAACACACACACACACACACACACGCATACACACGGGTGCCAGGCTGACTGTACACATCATCTGACACCAGGCTTCTTGCTTTCTCGTCTCAGCAGTGTATATGCAATGTACTTGTCTGTGTGTGTGTGTCTCTGTCTGTGTGTGTGTGTGTGTGTGTGTGTGTGTGTGTGTGTGTGTGTGTGTGTGTGTGTGTGTGTGTGTGTGTCCCTCTCAGGCTCACTCTACCGTGTCAGTCACAGGAGCACCTGAGTCCACATCACACACATCAGCTGTTTACACACCATCCTGTGTTCTGATCCACAGATATTCACTAGAGAGACACCATTGAGAATCCCCAGAGGAACATTTTATTGCTTAGAGGTTTCTCGTTCACGGCTCAGGAGACTTAATGGAGTCATGTTTCACTTAAGCATCAACTTTGACTCAGATGTTTTGCCTTAAACTATTTTAAAGAAACACAAATACACAAATGGGACAGATAGAGCTATAATGTGAATGTGAATAGCATCGCTTGTGAAAAAGCAGTGTGCTTGATTGTATTGAATGCGTACTTCAAATATTTTTTTTAACTGTACTTGCAGATAATATATTAATGAAATTAAAGCTAATGAAATTAGTGTACTGCTTAAAGAGAGTTGCCTACACATTTTTATACGTTTCTTAACACACTTAAGTACAGTTAAAAAAGTGCACTTGTAATAAATTGAAAGTTTTAGTTAAAAGTATATTTTAAATAATGTTTTAATAATCTTTTGTCATGGTTTAAGGACTAACATACTAAAACACTTGTAGGCCTGGTTTCACAGACAGGGCTTAGATTAAGCCAGGATTAAGCCTTAATTCAATTAGGATATTTAAGTAGCATTTATGAACATACTCTAGAAAAAAACATTACTGGTGTGCATCTTAAGACAAAACAATGGCACTGACATATTTAAAGATATGTCAGTGCAAGTTGCTTTCAGTTTAAACAGCTCAAACATGCATTTTAGTCCAGGACTAGCTTAAGCCTTGTCTGTGAAACAAGGGGGTAAAGTACTTGATTATAATTTTAACTGTAGTGTGTTATTTAATATTAGCTACATTTAAAATATATTTTAAATAAATTGCAAGTTCGTCATTACAAAAACATGTAATTACAAATATGTTAATGGCACATATGATGTACGCAAGATGTAGTGAAGTGGGTCAAAAAAAAAGCAGTCTAATTTTTAATCTAATTGCATTTAAAATAAATTTAAACTAATTTAAACATGCAATGAAGTGCCCGAAAACATTTAATTCAGATAAGAATTAAGTATATTTTTTAAAGTATATTTTTTCGTGATAAATTCTTTTTAAAAGTGTGCTTAAGTGTAGGCCTATGCTTTTTCACGAGGGATAGAATCACATTACCACCACTTTAACATGGCAGTCGTAGAAGAATTTGATAAATATACAGTATGAGTTCATATTGAGATTTCTGATTGCACGCTTAATTGATAAATCTGAGCACAGTTTTAAATGTTATTGTCTTTTTTTATATATAGGCCTATAATTGAGAAGCATTTGTTCTCAATTCAATCTCATTGCCATCTAGGAGAGACTAAATGTTGAAGTCTTGTTTGTCTCTAGGTTGATTTCTATCAGCTTTGTACATCTGTGGGCATAAGTGTTGAATGGGGAACACAGAATCTTTTATGTTTCGCAGAAGAAAGGAAGTTATGCACGTTTGGAACAACATTAGAGTGATTAAATGAGGACAGAATTTTAATAATGGGGCAAACTGTCTCTTTAATAGTGTGTTAAAAAAAATTTTTGGGGGGGGGGGGGGGGGGTAGTGTAGTGTATTTAAAAAAGAACATTTTAAATGTTTTCCTGACATAAAATCAGTGTCATAACAGAACATGCTCATGTAAACAATCACAAACCTTCCTGATTCATCATGCAGTTTGGCTCCGTGTGTGTGAGAAAGAGATTTCCATATAATCGCTGTCTGCAGGGGAGGACAGCATCCATCTTCCTGTTTGCTTCTGGATACGGTGACCGTCTACTCCTCCAAGTGTGTATAAAATCCATCATCGCCTCCTTCTGAACCCTCAAGGTCCCTTGTTTTCCAAAGAATTCCCTACGGTCACGGGTGTTAAGAGCCTTTTGTCTGCTGACTTAGGCCTAAGGACAACTGACTACTGAATGTGACGAATAAACGTAAGGATTTATTTACACTTGATCTTAGCCAAAAGGCAGAGAAGTGATAAACTTATATATGTATATAAATATTTTAATCGTATTATTATTATGCATGGTTATAAATACATAACCATATAAGCTTATAAACCCTGAAAATGTGCATTTCTACCTGATTTGGCGCTTGAAATGACTTCCGTTGGTGTTCTATCCAAGTTGATTCGGAAACATTAAAGGTACACTATGTAACTTTTTTCTTCAAAATTCTATATAATGAGCGAGTACATCATGAAACCATCTTCCAAACCGTGTTTTTGTCTTATCCTGCATGTACGGTATAAGCGTTTAGACCGAGCGGGACGACGACCGCTGCGGAGTAGCCCAGTACCTGCGTGACTCGTCATTAACATAAACAGAGAAAAGTAGTTCCGTCTACAATGTTCTTCCGCCAGACGAATGCAGTTTTGTTTATTAACCGCCAGAGCGCCAAAGTTACATATTGTACAATTAAGTGACTGAGATGTTACCACATGAAGCACATTGTAGTTTGTCTGACTAAACATTTTTATGAAGGCAGCGCAGAAATTGTCCACAGACTGAAAAGAATTACGTTTCGTGGTCATCCAGCATGTGCAGATCAGTGATGCAGCTCGAAGCTTGACAAGTCTGGCATAGCTGGAATTAAACACTTTACTGTTTACTAGGCCCCCATGTGGCCCAATGCTTTTTTCCCCCCACACACACTTAACAGAGTATAGCACAAGCATTGTTTAATAAAGCTGGCTTTCTAGATATTGTTACAATAAGAAAAAAAATCAGCATAATATTTTAAAACATTTACCACTACATCAAACTTACAATAAAAAAGAAATATTATAATTATTTTATTGATTTATTTTAACTAACACCACAAGAATGTGTTTCTAGGAAAATCAGTGAACCAAAATTTTTTTTTTTTTTTTTAAGATAACCAGGTTTTATTGTCAAATCAAGCATGCTTTTACTGACTTTTACTGTTGTTTTGTCTGAAGATTTTGGATTTACAAGGAGAATTGTCCTTTAAAACATTATAGTATACAACAGACAACAAAAGAAACAATATAAATAACAATATAAAATAATATCCAAATATCTGAAATTGCCGTCAACAACATGAAGTGCATGCAAAATTCTGAATCTTTTTTTTTTTTTTTTTTTTAAATAATGTGTTTTCATTTTAAATACAGGCATATGGTGTTCCTTTCCAGCTTCTCTTGGTCAGACATTTTGTTGCCAAGTTTTAGGAAGGCTGTGCTTTCATGATAAGTGACATTTGTTGCACAGGAATGTTTTACAGCAAGCAGAATTACAAGGTAGTGTGTGTGTGTGTGTGTGTGTAGACATGCATGCGTGCGTAGATCCCGTCTCCTGCAGTCGCCTCTTGGAGCAAGGTTGCTCTGTTATGC
Organism: Hypophthalmichthys molitrix; assembly: GCA_037950675.1. Taxonomy (NCBI): domain Eukaryota; kingdom Metazoa; phylum Chordata; class Actinopteri; order Cypriniformes; family Xenocyprididae; genus Hypophthalmichthys; species Hypophthalmichthys molitrix. The sequence continues at coordinate 9,180,773 of CM075501.1, read as the reverse complement.
ATCTACAGTACTGTACAACTTATTTTTCTTTGCCTTTCTGCCTCATTTCGGTCGTAAGAAAAATATCCCATTTGTTGTGGATTTTCTTACAAAGATGTTTTTAAACATTCAGGACCAAAAAAAAAAAAAAAAAAAAAAAGGAAAAAAATTTGGAATACATTTTTGGTAGATTGTTTTTTGTTGTTTAAATCACTCTAAAATCTGATCCTAATATTGTCTTTGTCTTCAATGGTGAAGAATTCCGATCAAAGCTTCTTTTAATACTTTAGGGAATTTTCAAACGTCGTGAAGTATGGCTGTAATGCCCCAAGATTTGTTCTCCCTGAAAAAAAATCATAAAGTAACAATATATTAAACTACAGAGCAACCTTGCTTTGAGAGGTTTATGTACTAATTTTTCAAAAAAGGCTTTCTAGCATTCCTGTGCTTGGTATTTCTGAATAAAGTAGCCATGTTCATGCATTAAAAAGCATTTTTTCTTGACTACAGGGCTTTGGTTCAAATCCATGGGGCATTACTTTAACAACAGAAACAGAATAAAGTCTGAAATCGATGTCAGAATGAAAGCAAGACAAGGTTCGATCTGTCATGTCGTGTATTTTTTTTTGTTGTTGTTGTTGTTTTGGTGTGAGCAGAAGTTTAAATCTGAAAGCAACACAAAAATGGTTTGTGTAATGAAAAATAAAACGCTTGTAAAGCAAAGTAGTTTTATTCACACAAATTTAATAAGATATAACAACTGTTTGGTCCATAAATATTTAAGGGGAAATAGTTTCTATACACCATCTTTTTTTCAAGAAACAAGGAAACATGGACAATCTTGATAGAACACGTACTGTACTATTAACACGAAGATCAATATATATGATTCTCGGATTTACCAACTAGCTCTGAAAGAGTGCACAACTGCCTTCTATGACATCGCCGCCCCCTTGTAACAGAATACACCATTAAAAAGATCTTCAGAAAAATCAGATGAAAAACAGAACAGTACAAAACTAGTGAGGCGTTCCAAGGATGGAAATCATTTAACAAACAAACATGTATCTCCTGAATTTCACAAACTCTCTTCCAAGTCGCATAAGGCACATAGTAGAACTGAGTTAAGCATCTACTTCATGAAGCAGATCTAGTGTACCACTTTGTTCTACAACAGAACAAATTTGTCATCACACAAGGAAATGTTTCACCCTAGCGAGGAGCCCCGACCAATCTCCAACTTCAGCCGTAAATGTTGTTGTTGTTGTTTTTTTTTGGTCTGTTCGGTGGCAAAACATTAAAAAAGAGGGGGGAAACCAGAACAAAACAGGGTGATGCGTGTCTTTCCCAATTAACTTCCTGCTTAGCATTCACAAATCACTCATAACGCTTCCTACTGGGCACCATATTGTCACTGAGCGTTGGATATCTTCATTCAAAACAGTTGTTCTACTAGATGAGGCCCAGCAAACGATCCAGGCCACCTTGTGATCTGATTCGCACACATTGTGGCAAATTAGGTGGTAACGTTTTAAGCAATTACCACTCTTATTTGGTATTACAGTCCAGCGTCAGTGACAAAACAGACCTAAATTGAGGTCACAGCATCCACTTGGGAAACGTTCCCAATGTAAATTTTCCTGCGGAATATACTCAAATAAACATAGCATACATACTTTTTTTTCTGTGGCGGGTATTTAATGTCTCAATGACTGTCCAGATCTAAAATGATCACAAAAACAAATCAATGACAAATACTACAAACTCAGCTGCCACGCGGTTGCAAATGCTACACATTTTTAGTAGGTCTCGTCTTACATTTCCAAAGGTCTTTCTGTGGTCGCCAAAGGTTTTTTTTTTTTTTTTTTTTTTTTGTATTGTTTTGTGGAAAATAAAAATAGAATCTGAAAATAAAGGGGGATAAAGACAAAAACAGCAAATCCGTGTTAGAAAAGGTTTGTCAAGGTAGTTTGTGGGGGGCTCCCAGATTCGTGGCTGTCCAAACTAGAGGTCACTGATGTTACTACGGTGATAGAGGGATTGGTCAGGTCAGTTAGTGTGGTGGCCGTGCTGGGTGGGGTCAGAGCACCGCTGTCGGAAGAGGGCGGCGGAAGTGACGTGCCGTCAGCCTTATCAACACCCCCATTCTCCTGCCGCAAAACGTTCCTTCTGAATTTGGCCCGTGCGTTTTGGAACCAAACCTGCAAACCAATCCCAGTGTCTTTACTCTTTTCGTGTTTTGCTGCGAATTATTGTCATATTTTTGCCTACTTATAAGTCATATCATTTAACATCACAAAGTTAATCACTACTAAACAATGCCAAAGTGAATCGAAAGGCTCTACAAAGTAACAGGCCTCAACTTTTGATAGGGATTCTACTGGAAAACTTGGACCATCCTCCAAAATAACTTTTCAATTTGGATTTTTTTTTTTTTTTTTTTGGTGCATAAGTATTGCCCCTTGAATTAAGCCTCTATTTAGTATAAAATTTGTATCTATTGCCTTGCAAAATGTGTAACTACATGACATAACAGAAAAATGATTGATGGATTAAAACGGAAAGCAAAAAACTCAAGGATGGGATGAGAAGGTGTTGGTGTGGGTGTGAAATGGAGTCTACTGTGTGGCAACGCTTACCTGAAGAACTCTCTTGGTCAGTCCTGTCTTTTGGGCAAGCTGTTTTAAGTCCTTGGCGTCGGGGTTGTGGTTTATGGCAAAGTAGGACTTCATGGTGCGAAGCTGATGGTGTTTGAACGACGTTCGCATGCGCTTGGTCTTCTGGGAAGGAGGGTAGGGTTGCTGATCCCGATCCAAATGGTCCGCTTCGTTCTCGTTACAACCTGAGTTCCAGAACAAGGCGAAAATAAAGCAATGAGAGTCGAAAGAGGATCATTCGATAATGATTTAGATGTTTGTCAGGGTAATATTTAACTTCAAACTCTACAATGAGGATTCAAATACAGTACAGTTGAAAACTATACAGCTGTAAATAACTTATTGGATCACAAACATGTCATATTTAACTTCTTAAACTCTTAAAAAATATAGGTTCTGAAAGAGGGTTTTCTCAGCAATACCATTTTGGGTTCACCAAGAAACCTTTCAGTGAACAATTCTTATTAGAACCATTTCTTAGTGTGAAGATCATTTAAATAATCTAAATAACCTTTTTCCTCTTTAAAGAACCTTTTTTTGGAAAGAAAAGGTTCTTCATGGAACCATCGATGCCTTTATTTTTAAGAGTGTACTAATGATTATAGCCTATCAAAAACATCATTAGTATCACATGACACCTGACGAAATGAATTTGAACATAACTAAATTCAAAGCAGCTGCTTTCCATGTAATCTTTTGCAATTTATAACAATATTCATTTGAAAATTTGGCAGGATGAATAGCGTCACCTTCGTTTAATCTTAAATTACCGTACTTGATAATTTATTGATTTATAGCTATTAATACTGTAAACTACGTGCCATGAATAGCTAAAATGATTTAAGCAAAAGTGCCAGTTGGAGCCGTCATGTTAAATCGTTGCTCCATTTAGCCTAATTAATTTAGTAGCCTAATTAATTCGATCGATGTTCATTGAACTCCACCGTTTACGTTTGTATTTACAGAAGTAAAAATTAAAACGCACAGCAAGAATTAACTTGAATTTATAGTTCTGAGGAGAACAAAATGTTCTCAAGCGTGTTGCCTTCACGATTCCCTTTTTGCCACCAGAGGTCTCTATCTACAAATTATCTATGCAACAAGTCGACTGTTGCATTGGGTTTTTAACTAATATAAATGAATATAGCCTATACAATATGCTGTGCAAAATTATATAATTTTGAAATGCAAAAGAACAAAAACAGTTTAAAACTGATAATGATTTTATTTTAAAAGTAAATAATTCTGAGCTTATATGTTAAAACATGCAAGCTGAAAAACAAAAGATTGAAGAAAAGGTGAAAAACAAAATAATAACGTTGTACCAAAAATTATACGAGCAGAAACAAGCAAACAAAAAAAGCATTAATGATAAAATAACGAAAACGGCAATAATAGACCTAAATAGGCTAAATAAAACTATCAACAATCATCAATAGTCTAATATCGCGGAAGTCGTATTAACTTGAGAATTATTACAACTGACAACCATTTAATTTCTAAGACAAACTACAGCTTATAGGTCTTGATAAAATACTGCAAACTTCACAACACTTTAGTGTCAAGATAAAAAAGCGAATTTAGAGTCGGACGGATGTGCGTAAACGTAGTAAGTGTTCTAAACGTTGCGCTGAGAACAGCAATGACCTTCAAGTGTCTGAATCTGAGCTGGTTGAGAGCCAGAGATTCCGACGTCACATTCAATTAACGGAGAACAATTAACGGGCAGATTACCCTTATTTCTCTCCATTCATGAAGAACGGCAGAAACTTGGCACACAAAGCCACATTTTTCCGAGCAGACAGTAATTGTAACAGCCAAAACAAAACAGGCGCAGCGGGGATGCATGACGTAGGTCTGAAATTTAAAAAGTAGAAAAATTCGAAAAAGCAAGAAACGGGAAATAATGACTAGTAATATGAGGGCAGATACAGGCCTGTGGGCGATGGATCTACATTGCTATGATCCCTGCACGTGGGGCTGGGTCACGGGTTCACTCCTTTGAGAATTTCAAATTAGATGTTTGATGACGCACTAATGAGCGAGGCCTATAATTAATCAGATCCCAATCATAAAGACACAAGAGCGATATACATTTTACTGTTGACGCTTAGCCTAAATAAAATTCGAAGAAAAATAAATAAATTTAGGCCTACCAAACAATTAAAGAGGGAAAAATATACAATGTTCCTGTTATAGATTACTTATCCCATTATTTTAGTAGCCTATAATATTAAAATACTGTAATATTTCTGTATATTAGGATAATGTAGGTTACAGTATTTACAATGGAGGGTGAACTAAGCATTTTTTTTTCTTTTTGGTAAATTCTCCATAGAGCGCAGATTTTTTGTATGCTATTCTAAAAGGGCCTATATTAAAACAATGTAATGTAATTTCTATGTAATAATGATAGACATTTGAACACTGAAAACACTGATTTTCACTTGAACTGAAAGTGGGACAGTTATTGTTTGCAGGCATTCACTAAGAACTAAAAACTAAACCAAAGAAAAAAAATCTTTATGATCAAGATGGTTATTATTAGAACATCGTAGCTGGTTTGTTACTGGTCCAAGGTGATCTACAATCTTGACCATGGCCCTACCACCTGATAATCCATCTGATCCATTATCTACACCAGCTTGGGCCAACTAATGACCATAAGTGACCAGCATGGTCCAGCCTGAAACCATGAAACAACCAACAGACGAATAACGCTCATATATAATCTCACGTCTATGCTATTAGTATAAATACACAGGCCCTATTAATGCCATGTTAGCTCATAACAGTATGATGATTAATGACCATAATCCCGCAGAACACGTTTTAAAAGTGTCCCACTTTATCTACACGTAGCCTAGATAAGGCCTTTACAAATAATGTAATAAAATATAAAATCAATAAAAATAGACTAGGCCAAATATTAGAGAAATGCATTAGCGTTTATAAAGAGCCTTGTGATAGTTAGCCTATTATAGGCTATAGACTTTTGCATTTGATTGTCTGCTGATTTTTAAACGACAGCTTAATTAAATGCATTTGTCCGCTTCCCCTAATAGTAAAAACTAAATCAGTGTTTATCGAAAGCACAATTATTCACATCTTATGTTGCTAATTAAACAGAACACTGAAGGATATAAAGTGCAAACAAAGTAAATTTTATCCGTCAAGGCCACTGAGCAGCTCTTAATGCACATCTCACCTGAGTTGTAAGAGCCGATATCTATCCCCATCGCCGGACTCTTCCTCTTCCGCGGCCTTCCTTTCTGCACCGTGCCGGTGCCATTGAAGTAAGGTAGCGCGAGCCCTCCGCCTTTGGCCGCTAATTCAGCGTAGTTTAATTGAGGGTGATACTCTCCCTGAATAAGGGTCTCAAAGTGAACCCGGCAGTAAACCAAGTTGTCTTTCATGCCGAAATGGTCACCCGTGGTCAGTGTTTTGTTGCATGTGGTGCAGGTGAAGCAGCTCAGATGGTACACGGAGTCCCTGGCGCGCATCACCATTTCCGAGGCGGAGATGCCGAGGTGGCAGCGGGCACATCTCTGCACGGAGAACCTTCTGGAACAGCACAAGTCATTTATAATCAAAATAATCACTTAGATTGGTGATAACGTTCATTAACGAACATCACACAACGCATAACAGATCAAAAGCGCATGCACGTGCTAATATATTTGAAGATGATCCATTAAAAATCATTTTTAAATGTTTCGTATTATTTGAATGCACTAATCATCTGTTAAAATGATGATTATTTTGGATTTTCTTTTTAATTTAATAATTACAAGTTCTGGGTGGCAGTAAAAATAGCCTAAACGAATGTAATGTGCTCTGAGAAAAAGAAAAAAAAAACATGCATGAAGCATGAACTAATTAGATTTATTAGATTAATTAAAGCGTGTCAGTTAATCGCTGAAAATCATTATATGGGTCAATGGCTTACAGTGGATCTGATGTCACCATGTGTGTTTTAAAAAAAAGTTACTAACCAAGGCCTACTAAACAGGCTTAATGCACGGTTTAAGGCTCAAAGTTAAACTTACCTGTAGTAATCCTCTTTGCAGTAAATGCTGCCATCCTTCGCGAAACACGTCAGCTCGGATTCAAGGGCCAGTTTACATTCACAACACTTGAGACACCTTAAATGCCACTGTTTATCAACGGCGAGTAAGTAGTATCTGTCGGAGATTTTACCACCGCAACCGGCGCACAGCGCGGGCTTCTCTGGGCTCATGGAGGGCATAGTCTTCAAAAATAAAACATAAAGAGATGAGTGAGTGAAAGCTTATGTGTTCATCAAAATATACCACAGTAACTGAGTTTGCCACAATAGATTTAGAGCTAAAACGAAATAAAAAAGCCTGAATGATAAAACAAATTAGCCTATTTTTTAAAAAAAAATCTTTTTTATAGGCTATTTTTTATCAGAGGCTACTGATTTATAAAGCGAAAATGAAATATAATGCATAAGCTCTATAACGTATGTTGTGTAGCCTATTCTAAAAATTCTAATTTACAAAAGTATGCATATATAATACTACTACTAATAATAACTACAATTATTATTATCAGTTGTTAGCATGTTTAACACATTGGCAAATGCATATGAAGAAGGCTATACTCTTTTTTTTTTTTTTTTTTTTTTTTTTTTTGGTAGTGTTTTTATTTCGTGGTCTTATAAGAAGTTATTCTGTTGTGTTGTGACAACTGCTAAAATTAAATAGCCTATATAATATTTGTAAGAAGTTAAAATGTAAAATATGTGGGTATACAATTTGTTATATTTATCCCTCCCTTTATATTTTAAATAAATGCCTACATTTTACTTACAAATTATAAACAATTTCATATAGGCCTACTTTTGAAATCTTCCAGAATATGACTCTTTTTGCATGTTTTTGAGGCCTGCTAACCTTGCAAAAGGAGGATCGTACATGAAACTAATTTTCGCTGTGTTTTTAAGTGGGTTACAAACTGCGAAGTGTGCGACGATTAGAAGTTTAGGGGTGCTGAGATTTGCTCAAACGGAAAACACACGCTAAAACACAAAATCTTACCGTTTCTCGTCCGTTCATCTGGACTGTTTTAGCCAGACGAGACTCCGTTTTAGATCTCCTCTCCATCTCCTCCATGATCCCTTGAATATGATCCCCAGAGATGCCGTGGAAAAGCATGGCTGCTGGACGCAATGTGCAACTGCTTTCTTTCGCCTTGCACCCCACAACTTCCATATACAGCTTTCCGGATCCTTAAAACATCCGAGTGGATCTACACCAACAAATTCACACAATGCAATCAATATTTCAAAATATAGCCGGTGGAATTTGATGGACGGCGCAGGAACAGTCAGGAGAACCAGTCCACTTCTCCAATGTCTTGTTAGGCAGGAGGAAAAAAAAGTATAGTCCGGATGATATAAGGCAAAGCTGAAGTCTGAAGGATGTTTTAAACCTGCTTTTTCAGATAGTCCCAATCTCCTACTGGGGATCCGAATGCTTGAAAGTCAGGTTTGGGACTGTGTGTGTTAGAGATCCTGTGTCCTATTTGTGAAGAGAGCAAACGCCTGCCCAGCTTGGGTAATTGGGTAGGAGGAGTCCTCCCTCTCTCCAATGCCACTGATTTCTATTCACCAACAAAGACCTGTCACTCTCTCTTCAAACCGATGGTGATGGGCAACACGAGCTTGGAAAGCACTTGGTATAGACCTTTTACTTCTTTTTAGCTGGTGTTTTGCCACTTTGCCACTTTTTTGTGAGGCCTTCTTTTTTTCTTGTAGTTTTTAGCTTATGCTTTTATAAATGCGTGTTACTGAATAGTTCTAAAGTGTAACTGAATTAAGTGTTGAATCACTGAACACTGCAAGTCACTGTAAGACCTCTAGTTTTGTAGTTTTGTGTCTTGTTGGAAAACTGCGATATGGAAATTGTCTTATGGAGTTGTTTGTTTAGTTTCCTATCGCAAATTATGCACCTGAAAGCCTGTATGTCTCATTAATAATTAAATGTAAACCCCTAAAGACAGAACACTTGTATATTTTGTTGTATATTCTCGTTTATATATTTGCATGCATATATTTGAAGCAAGTGTATTTTGAAGCAAGCATTAATGTGTGTGTGTGTGTGTGTGTGTATGTGTGTGTGTGTATATTAATATATATATATATATATATATATATATATATATATATATATATATATATATATATATATATATATACCTATATATATATATATATATAGGCTATATATATTACACACACTTTAAATTGATTTGAAATTTGCACTCTGCACCTTGTATCTCCAATGCATAAATTCAGGTATAATGTATTTTATGCTTGAATAAGAAAACGTAAAACAAGTTTGAGTACAGTGCGTGATATTTGTAAAATGAAAGTGGACTAAAGTGGTGGCATATTTAAAAAGTTGTCAGAGAGCTTTATAAAGGTGTGTGTGATGGTCTCTTTCTCTTCTTGTGTGTTTGCGGGAGAAAGAGAGAGAAAGGAGAGAGCGAGGGAAGGGGGAGCGATGCTGTTGGGAGGAGGAATAAGCAGTTGTTTACATTCTTTGATTTTCGGATGTCAAACGTCAAATGAATCTCATTGCCACAGTTTCGTTTCTGTACGAATACATACGGAGAATGGTCTAGAATTATATTTGAGAATGATAACAATTACCTCCTTGATAGCAACCTAAATCCAATTAGTCGTGATAGTGATATCAAAGGCAGCATGGATTATGTAGGCGATATTTTGCATCTCTTAATGTACATGTAGCTTTTAAACTGTAACACTCGTTTCGCTCATTTATTTTATGAATTATTGCACAAGCACTGCCTTTTTAAATTCACACACTCCATTTATTAGATTTAGAATATATTTTAAATAAGGATTTGGATGAGTATTGAAATTATCTTTTTTTTTATTATTATTTACAAAAAATGTTTGAAAGTCTATAAAGCCGCTTTCTTGTCTCATTTTATCTTTCTATTCAGTCCAATTTGTTTATTGTTTTAATTAGCCTAGCAATATATTCTTTTCCATGCTCTCCTCTCAAAAAAATATTCATTAATTATTTCAGCCATTAGAATAAAAGAATAAATTCGTCTTGATCTTGAGGATAGGTTACAGCTCATAAATACAACAGCTTAAAATCGTGCGGTTATTTTCCCCGTCAACTTTATAAAAACGACGGAACAGAGGAATAGATTTCTCACGTGTAAATAATGTGTCTGTCAGAAACCAAATGAGCTTTATGTGAGTTAATTTGGTCCAAGTGAAATCATGTCAAAATCTTATCATCTCAAATGCAATATAGCAGCAACTTTTGCATACAGGAATACGAAGCAGAATACAGTGAGTTTGTATACTGGCTTGCAACTGCTTTTTTAAAACATTTATGTTTGCTTAAGAAATAAACATTTTTATCGAGAAAAAAAAATTCTAGTGTTTTTTTATTTGTTTGATTTTTAACCATCTAACTATTTTACTCCAAGTTCTGAAGCTCCACGCGAGCAAATTTTATTACAAGCGAAAACGAATCAAGTTGTAGTCAGTTTTATCAAAAATAATCTTTGCTTTCTCTTCTCAAAGGCCATCAAATTTGTCCCTCACAAACAAAAAATAGAATCAGTTTAATTACTGTTATATTTAGGTTTATTTGTAGGCTTCTAATTTCACAAATCGAGATGTCAATATTTTAATTGAATAGCGAAACATCTAAATATTGTTCATACCGGATCAGGCTCCAATATTCACAGTAATCTTTAATTCGATTTTTAGTCTATATTGTATTTTCGCTTTCATTAACTTTTACCTGTCTCACCTGCCCTATATATGTGCAAATTGAAGGTCTCTCCTCGCCCACTATAAATAGCCTACTCTTCTGCAAAACAGCTTAAATTATTCTTTACGATGATAAACAGCATATTCACGTATCTATGACATACAAAAGTGGTGTTTTACCGTGAGCCGCTGAGCGCCGTCCTGAAGCCCCAGCAGTGCTGCGGTGAGAGAGGGATGGATGAGGGTGAGACACGAGCGATCCTACCAGCAGATGGGGGCTGTTCCTTGTTTCTCGCGTGAGTGTCAATTACGACAAATCCTGCGCGAGCACTGAATATACATCAATTGTATTACGCACTTTCGGGATGTGTAGCTAAAGGATAGATATTATTTTCTCTGTGTATTTTCTTAATGTTAAAACATTACCTTCATTAAGCAGTTTTCTCACATGAATGATGAGGCTACTTTACTAGACAGACAGACAGACAGACAGACAGATAGATAGATAGATAGAAATGAGCTACAGGGGTGAGGAAGTTGTAAGTATTCCCTGTAATTATATTTTTTACACAGTTTTGATAGAACTGATATCATCTGAATCAGCAGGTTCTTGATTAGTTTGATATGCAAGATCCAAGCTTTCCATCTAAAAAAGAAATATCTAGCTAAATAGAGAGATATAAACATAGAAATAGACATCCATTTACCATTTTAAATTAGAATGTTTAGCATTAAATGGGGGATGGCGTAATTATTTTCAACAGCAAATTTGATTATCACAATAAATTCAAGCATAAAATTTGGATGATCGGTTGTAACAGCATCATTCTTTGCACTTGACGATAATTTACACAATTTAGGAATAAGATTAAGTATAAGTATTATGTATAAGAATAAAAGAGAGTTACAGACACTGAACCAAAGTGTGTTACTCCCAGTCCCTCCTATATAATGCACAGCACTCTGCATCCGTAACATTTGTAAAAGGGTCAGCTTTAAATTAAATTTCAAATGAATTTTAAATTGCACACTTTCGAACTGGGAGGGCATCTTCAACCAAAGACAACAAAGCAAATGTAATATAATGCACAACTTAGTGACAGCAGTTCAGAGTCATTTAATTTAATAGCTGAAAAAACAAAGATTTACCTTAAGATAATCGTTGGGCTGTCGAATCTGGGAAATCTGCTGTCAAAAAAAAGAGCCAAAAGTAAGGTACCTAAAGCCCTAAGGTAGTGTATACACCTAAAGCCCTCTCTGCTTGTTCTTTATTTTGTGGAGTTTGTACATTAAGCTTTTAGAGGGAGTTGTTTGCTCTATTTTGGTGAAACATTTAAACTTTAAAAAGTGTGAATTGTCCAACACAAAAACATCTAAAAAACCTGCTCTCCAAAACTTTGAAACACAGAGCCATCCTAAATGCTGAAAATCTGAGTCAACATGGCTGACTGAAGAATGGAAAGTGTTTTGATACTTTTAAATAAACTGTTGGAGTAAGGAGAAAGCCTTATCTTGAGAGTTGACTTGGAGGCAACCTTTCATGCCATGCAAGTCAAAGGGGAGGAGATGTAGGCATCAGTACACAAATAAACCTTAAAATGAAAAACTGCTGTAACGTTACCAAAAATGCACTACTAAATTTCCCAGGCTCAGTTGCTGCTGACCAAGTCGTACAAATCATTAAGTTACAACATCAATCAAATGTAAAAAAAAAAAAAAAAAAAAAAAAAAATACCTTAGCTATGATCATCTTGAATAATCATAATACTTTAGTATGTCTTATTCATAATGTCTAAAAAAAACATTGGTGGGATACAGACAGTTACACAAGAACCATGTCCATTTATAAACCATATGTGACGGTTAAACCACGAAACAAATATTTACAAACTGAAGATGGACAACGATTTCTCCAGAGTCGTCGCAGTGCACTTTTTTAAGAAGCAACAAAGCCACAGAGCAGATGCTCCTCACCGGTGTTTCGTGCTTTGCTTCGAAGAGGGGACGTTCAGTCTAGCGTGCCTGATGAGAATTTAGCTGCTGTTAAAATCTCTCTCTCTCACTTTCCCTCCCTCCTCACCCCATTTCTCTTGATGCTGAGCCCTGCTCTGCTGATGCAAGAATCACAACTCCTCGTGTTGACAGATGGAGGATGGCTCCATAGCACATAGCCCGTCCCAACAGTCCAACTGCTGCCTAACCAACAGTTTTTTCGCCTCTCCACCTTTTTTCCTTTTCTTGTTTTTAAAGCTGTATTCTTCCAGCACCATTATCCTGAATTTACTTAACCCATGAAGTTTTCCTCCATTACAGTATTTGCAGGCAGTACTGTATTGATATTCATCAAACATTTTGTTGTTCTAAATCGCAAGTATTAAAGCAACCTATTTATACTCCAAATACTATTTTTTTTTTTTGCTGTCTTGCAAGCACATGCTTTAGAATTTATCAATTACTATTTAATTTATATGAATTTATAATTTCAAATTACTGTCTGAGGATGTGTTTCAATTAGCTACCTTGTTCAGTAGTTACTGCACTGGCCAGGGAGTAAGGCATTTCTAGACATGTCCCACTATCAAAAACTCTCCAGTGTACCGAAATGGTTGCTCCCTAGAACAGTGGTTCCCAACCACGTTCCTGGAGCCTTCCCAACACTGTACATTTTGCATGTCTCCTTTGTCTGACACACCCATTTCAGGCCTTGGAGTCTCAACTAATGAGTTGATGATCTGAATCAGGTGTGTTTGGTCAAGAAGACAAGGAAAACAAGCAGTGTTTGGGGGGTGTCTCCAGGAGTGTGGTTGGGAACCCCTGCCCTAGAATACCCCACAAAGCACTGTAAAATAAATAAATTAATGACTGGGTGCTCATTATGTTATGTTCACTTACCAGTAATGTCGACATATTTTCTTCGGTCTCTCAATCAGACCCAAATGGTGGGCGAACACATATTTTATGATTTCACTGTAGATGCACAATGAACAAAACAAATATTGTCAGAAGAATATACAGTGATGTTGTTAATAGATAAACTCATTTTAAATCATGTCCATAGAATTGTTTGCTGGCAATTGATTCATCAGTGTCCAAATGTTTAGTTCTATTGCCCAAACATGGTTCCCAGCGTTGAATATTTTGGATGTCTCCCTAATCTAACACACCTGATTCAACTCACCAGCTCATTAGTAAAGGCCCCGTGACCTGAAATGTGCCCACTGAAGGAGACATCCAAAATGTGTACCACTGGGGGTATCCGAGAACAAGTTTAGGAAACGGTGATCTAAATCAGTTTCTCAACTCCTCAGTACCCATCTCCCAGGATGTTTTAGGTGTCTGTAGTTGAATCAGGTGTTTTAAATAAGGAGACATCTAAAATACTCTGGTAGGTGGGTCCCCAGGACAGGAGTTGAGAAACACTGATCTAAATCAAGTAATAGTCAGTGGATCTCATCCCTGTTCCTGGAGCCCCTGCGAACACTGCACATTTTGAAAGACTCCCTAATCAAACACCTGATTCAGGTCATCAGCTCATTAGAAGAGACTCCAAGATCTGAAATGGGTGTATAAGACAAAGCCACTGGTCTACAACAACAAATGCCATTAAATTGTAGCATGAGATGTGTACGACTCATATCAACAAAATACATTTTACTTTATTGTGGAGTAAACTTCTGCTACCAGTTCTGTTGTCAAAGAGGAGTTCCTAAAAGAGTTGCCCTTACCCACTGGCACAAGTCATTGAGCACCATCGTGCTACATTTTGGTATTTTTTAGTGGTTTTAATTGCATCGGGCAATCAGGACAACTGGATTTGCAAGCTATGGTGGGAATGGAGGGTGTCTACACCACATTGAGATCATGCTGGCTGATCTAGTGATCATTCCTTACCCTTTCACACTAGGCAAAGTTAAGGTTTCTCACTGAATGAGTTGACCACCTGATCCAGCCTGAATGGTGCCACATATGGCATGATATGGCCAGACGGTCTGGCTGGAACACTGGGAGATGTCTTGGGGAGATGCCCTACTGTTTTTTGTGGCTATTTACAGCCCTGTCCAAAGGAATCTGGCCCTGTGACTGTCAGTCAGATGTGGTGAGCTTTTTCAGGAGCACTGGTGCAACCACAGGGAAGCCGGTTGTCCATCTGACCACTTTGGTAAGCCTTCAGCCCCAAGGCTGAATGACATTGTCTCTGTTGCATGACCAGACGGGCTGCTCGGCTACAGCTTGATTCAACACGCACACAAACACTGCCAACAACGGCGCTATGGACCACACACCCACACGCACTGAGAGGGACAGCCCAGATGCTGAAACTGATTTTCCAGCCATCACTCGGCTGACATCCGTTCTTCTCAGCCAACGTGTGTCATCCTCTGTCTGGCCTGGGTACTTGAATGGCAGGGAGCGGCAGTGGTCCATGGTGTGGCTGAGGGTGCAAGGGTTTGCCCCCAGTCCCCATGAGCTGGAAAGGACGGACCTGGACCAGCGATACATTTGGATGCTGGACCAGGCAGACTGTCCCTTTGCCTCTAGAAAAGTGGCAGTGCATGGACTCTGCTGTAGCATATGCTGTGGCTGAAGGTCAGGTGACGGACTCCAAAGCTCTGCAGATGCAGGAACTGTAGCCCCCACAGCAGCTTGGGTGGGTTTCAATTCAGAGGGAATTATCGGTGAGAGAGCTTAGTGTGATTGAAGCCAGAACCCAGGTATGTCTGACCTTAACGACTTGCAGATGAAACAAAGGTAAATTTGATAAGAGGAGAACGACAACATGAAAAATAGGATGGCTAAAACAGGCTGAAAGATTCATGCAATAAAGCACAGATTTCACGTAAAGTCTGTAACCTTCGGCCGACTTGTACGCGCAATTAACTGACAGAGGAAATAAACAGATCTCACCAGATGCTCAGTTTCGATACCAAAGGAATCTCCTGGATGGAGATGCTACTCAAGCATAACCAGTTTCCTCTACTTCCAAGGAAGTCCCTCGAGGTTTTAGACTCATTTTCTCTTTCCTCACTCTCATGTTTTCTTGTTCAGTTGTTATGATTTCCACACCTGATCCCAGCGCATGACAAGACTAGTGAGCGCATGGCTTGCGAGTTGTTTGCTAAAGCAAGTTCTCTTGAAATCTGTCTGTGCTCTGAGGGACTGAGCATTGTGTTGCGTTTGCGTCTCAGTCACCAAATACCAAGAAACAGAGAAAGGAGGGACAGAAAGGGAAAAAGAGAACGACAACACTATGTGATCTCTGAAGTCATATGATGCAGAAGAATAAGGCAGACTTGAAAGTTGGCCTATTTCATGGTCAGGCACTAGGACTGGGAAGGGTCTTGAATGGCAATGCATCTACTTTAATGTGACAGACAAGTCCCTAGGCAAAACAAGCAGACCCGTGGCAGGCAGGCCCAGGTACTTGATGAGTGTGACACCTTCGCCATTCCACTGGAAATGTTGTTGCCGTACGCTCCGCTGCCTCATCTTAGGTTTTACCCAAATAAATTTGCCTCTCATCCGGACTGACGATGCCACAAGCCCCTCGCCTGCCTGTCCTCCCTGAAACTGTTGAGATCATGAATCTCCTTGTCGACGTTCACAGGGCCTTGCTCCTGATAAATGTGCACCCGCCTTGGGACCCTCCCGCCGCCTGATAATGCGCTCAGCGCCAGTCGGCAAAGCTGGGACAGAGCGCTGCCACATACACATTCCTGCATTCAGAGACCGTTTCCTTGTTCCTGCCCTGCGATGCTGTGTGACAGGTTGGATGGCCAGGGCCTGGGGCAAAATCCTACTCGGCTTTGCATATCTACAGACAAAGTATCATGTAAACACAATGACTGCACATGATTATAAAAGAAGAGATTTCTACTAATCATTGTGTAATCGGTGTACTTACAGTGTTTGTGCTGAAATCACAGTTTTAGTGAATAAAAAAAAAACAGAGTATCAATCTCAGTTAGCCACAGGGACATATGAATCAGACAGGGAAATATGAAGATGCATATAATGGCCAGGAGGTACCACACTAACAACTATAATGAATATGATGTATTTTGCTAGTTTTTTTTAATCTATATGAATAATAAATTAATTATTATGTCCAATAAAACATCTCTTTATGATGAAATACACACACACACAGAAACATGGGGTCACATTGGGTCATCGATGAAATGAAAAGGGCCCGTTACAATTTTTTATGGTTAATACTCCTTCAGGCTCAACCTGTAAGCTATGCCATAAAGGACCTTAGTGGGCACCCCTGTGTATATAGAGTATGTAAACTGTTGAAGCAACATGAAAGAGCAAAACTTTTTGCATAAAATATTGAACAATTCAAGGAGAACTTTTTTCAAAAAGTAATTTTACTTAGTTTAAATTACATATAATAACTACAATCAAATATATGTCTGTGAACACTTTATTACAAAGAAATGATACACAGATATTTTTATGAGAAATGAAGCCGTTGATTGTATTTAACGTCAACACACATTTATGAGAGGACTTTATTCTCCATTGTGTTTTCTTGGTCGAACATTTACCAGGGAGGAAGTAGTCAGAATTGACAGCTGTCAAAATTATGATCGCCTGTAACCATATGAATATTCATCACCGCAAAAAATCCCGCTTGTGGAATTCATCTGACAGAGGAGCACACCAACTCCTGTAAGTCAACTCACAGTGGATAGATGTGATTCAAACCATTTCCTGGAGTGTGGGTTGCACATCTGGTGTAGCGTATTTCATCATTTTAAACAGAGTGTAAGACGAATGCGCATTAAAAGAAGTCCAAATTCAACACAGGAGCACACAAAATGAGTTGTTCAGCCGATCTTAACATTTACTGCTATACATAAAACAAAGAGTTGAAGGTTTTCTTCTTAGCAGGATCCTCCACGTTAATTTGCCCGTATGGACACTGTCGGGAAAACAAGAAGTTTAGAGTTAACATATGGGTACTATAAAGTTAAAAAAGAATTATTATCATGTGGACAGTTTGCTTTTTATTATGTATTGTGGGTTACTGACAGAATGGATTTCTCCTGTCTCAGCATCATGTAATCCATAAAAAATCAACTAAATTTCACTTTAAATAAAAAATACTTACTATAAAATTAATATAATACTGACTGACATTTTCTTTCAGTCCTCTTGTAAAGATACAAGAGAAGAATATGAAGCTTACATGTCTGCAGGCACTCCCACAGCATCTTCCTCTTTTCCTATGGGCAAACTCAGTGAACACATTGTAGCCGGTTATAGGGTCAATGTATGTTCTTTTCTGATTCTGTGAACAGATGCAATTGGCAGATGATCATCAAAATGATCAAATTTGAGAAGACTGTTTATAAGGTTCAGTGTTTTGTAAAGAGCATATTTTAGGGTAAAATATTAAACTTCTAAAAGATTATAACAAATGAACTTAATAATAATAATAAAAAGTTTACATCCACTTTTTTCATAAGTCATTAATAAAAATACAGTGGAAACACAATGCAAACGTGTTTCTTAAGCATCATTTCTGACTCTTCCTCAGAGAGTGCTGGCTTCATCTATGACAGCCTTCGACGCCAAAAAGGCCCGAGGCACTTTTTGTGGCATGCCATTTCAGATGCCATCCTTTGGCTCCATAGTGAAGCTGACACTGTCTGTGCATCCTCCAACTCTACGGGTCTTCCATAACTTTCTCTCGGCCATCAAACTACATAGTTCCTGACAGCCAAAAGGAACTTTCAAAAATGACCCAGTCTTCCACACACTTAAGTAGCCTTAGTAGTCTGCAAGTTAGAGGTCTAGTATGTTCTTTTTAGTTATCCAAGAATATATATATATATATATATATATATATATATATATATATATATATATATATATATATATTTAGGGTGAATTCAGGGTGATTGGGACACTTTTTTCCATTAGGATGACTGGGAAAAAGTGTCCCAATCAACCCAAATTCACCCCTATAATATTATATAATATTATATATATATATATATATATATATATATATATATATATATATATATATATATATATATATATATATATATATATATATATATATACACACACACACACACAGTCAAAAGTTTGGAATCGGTAAGATTTTTAATGTTTTCTTTTTTGTGAAATATTATTACAATTTAAAATAATTATTAAATAATTATTATATAATTAATAATTATTATTATCAATGTTGAAAACAGTTGTGTACTTTTTTTTCAGGATTCCTTGATGAATAGAATGTTCAAAAGAACAGCATTTATCTGAAATACAAAGCTTTTGTAACATTATACACTACCGTTCAAAAGTTTGGGGTCAGTAAGAATTTTTTTTTTTTTTTTTTTAAAGAAATTAAAGAAATTAATACTTTTATTCAGCAAGGATGCATTAAATCGATCAAAAGTGACAGTAAAGACATTTATAATGTTACAAAAGATTATATTTCAAATAAATGCTGTTCTTTTGAACTTTTTATTCATCAAAGAATCCTGAAAAAAAAAAAATATTGTACACAAATATTTTGTAGAATTGTACACAATAAATGTCTCTTGAGCAGCAGATCAGCATATTAGAATGATTTCTGAAGGATCATGTGACACTGAAGACTGGAGTAATGATGCTGAAAATTCAGCTTTGCCATCACAGGAATAAATTACTTTATTAAATATATTCAAACAGAAAACGGTTATTTTAAATTGTAATAATATTTCACAATATTACAGTTTTTACTGTATTTTTAAGTAAATAAATGCAGCCTTGGTGAGCAGACAAAACTTCTTTTAAAAACATTAAAAATCATACCGATTCCAAACTTTTGACCCGTAGTGTATGTTGGTTTAGTTCCCTTAGGTCACTGACTCAGGCTCTAGTGTATCTACACGAGTCTCTTTAAATGTGACACCAGCTGCTAAACGTGAAGTCTATAAGCGTTCGAGTTTGCTCTTACCTTGCATGCGTCCAGATGGAGTTTATAAATTAATCTATCGTCATCAGAAAGCGTGCTTGTTTCAGGTGACGCGGCTGCGTTTTTATCGTGAGAATTCGAATTTGATTCGCTCTCGCGTCCACTGCAATATGAACGCTGTGTTCTCTTATTGTACACCTCATTTGACATTATTACATACGTTCGACTGCGTTTAAAACTTGTTAATCTTAAAAGTCTACCTGAACCGAGAAGCAGCATAACTCATGCTAAAAAGGAAACTAAAAGGTCCTGTCACGACGTTGCTTTGCGGACAAATGCAAACTTCTGACAGTACCTAAACGTGTACAGACAGTTCTCACAACCAGGACAAAATGTTGTTTTTAAAAAACTATGTTCACACTTTGCTCTGCTGCCAATAAAAGTTAAAAATCACCGCCGTGTTCTTTCCTCATTGTCCTTTTCATGTTCTGACTGACAGTGGGGTACAGGAGATGCATTTAAGCGCCCCCTCTGTTGAACTGTAGAATTGCAGCAGGGGAAAGTTTGTATGTGGTTGTGTTTGTTGTCAGTGAGTATTTCAGGTTTTATTTAATTATTTATTATGAAGTACATTTCTGTGAAGGCAGCTACATTGAAGACTGTCAAAAATTTCCGTGGTTATCATGAAAAAATACAGTTCTTTGAACACAGGACAACATGCCCCTTTATGGTGTAAGTTGTCTCGATGAAATCTGCCTATTATAGGTTTTTCAACTAAATTAAATGTTGATTAGTTTAAACAATCATGAAATACAAAACAATTCTTGAAAAAGCAAATGTAAAAGGTAACATAACCTACAAAAACCATACAACTGTTTTGGCTAACAAATGATGTAATTAGTAATTTTATAAATAAAATTAATTATAAATATTAAAATAAAAAAAAGACATAAAATTATATATTTGTAACATTTAAAACAAACAACAGCTTGTCCCAATAAAAATGTGATAACTAACTTGCACTGACCTGACATTTAAGAAAAACTTCCTCATTCTAAACTTTAGTTCATCTGCCATTATTATCTATCTGACTCTTGCTTGTTTAACTGTGCATATTAACCTACTATTATAGGCTTGCATATTCAGTTCCTTAGTATAGAATATAGTAAAGTTCTCATATTCAACTCATGTGGCAGAGGATAAATAGAAAAGAGTAAAAAAGGAGTAACTACAACAACAAACATAAGCAGAAATAACAGCAGTTTATTTTACTTTGAAATGACAAGTCAGTGACATGTAGAAAGTAGAAAGATTTCCCTTCTTCATTAACCACATTCACACAAACCTCATAGTATTTTTCCGCAGGAAATAGTCAAATACAAATGCATGTCTTTGAATTGCAACAGGTTTAAAAGACGAGGCGTTGATCGTAAGAAACAAAAGCTATTTTTTATACAAGTGGGTGGTGTGAATTTATACTTCCTTTGCTTTACCACTAGAAAGTGTTTATCATATAAACAGGTCCTGTTTTATAGGCCTATTTTTAAACATCATAGATGTGTTCACATTCCTCTTCAGGAACATTTCAGGACGTAATAATATAAAGAAGGTATTTGGGAACCATAAAGACATGCATAGTATGCAAGCTATCATCAGTAGAGTAGACATGCCTATGCACGCAAGCCTGCAAAAAAAAAAAAAAAAAAATGCTCTGAAAGATACAATTAAAGGGACAGTTCACTCAAAAATGACATTTACTTGTTCCAAGCTATAATGACTTACCTTCTTCTGTGGAACACAAAAACAGATAAGATGTAATAAGTAAGGGTAACTATAGTATTAAGGACTGACAGGCTCAGTCACCATTCAATTCTATTGCATCTTATTTCCATTCAATGAATGTGGAGACTGGGGCTGTTATTCCGCCTGCCAACCCATTTTGTATTCCACAACAAAAATAAACTCATACAGGTGTGAAACAACATGAGGGCGAATAAATAATGACGACGTGTTCATTTTAGGACTCACAATCCTATTGAAATACACGCACGCGCGCGCATACTCGCGTGACCCAGGTGCTTCCTGGTGCTTCATTGCAGGATCACAGCCAGGGGAACCGAAACGGTCAGCAGCGCGTCCAGGAAGCGTCAGCGGAGAGCACGCGCGCCGACAGATAGAGGAATGCAGCAGTTTCCGCCACCGTCCGTCAGGTAGCCGGGAAACTAGAAGATTCGCAGGCAGCGCGCGTGGCTCGGAGTGCGCGACGGTGTTTTATTTTCCCGCCGTCGGCGCGAGCTGCTGCTGACGCGATGCTTTAGCCATGGACAGCAGGATAAAGTAAGTCCACACTTTTTTACCTTCCACATTCCTCTGGTTTGTCGCGGTACGCGTTATCAGTCTCCGTAAATAAAAGTCTCTCATATGGTTGAAATGAAGGTAGCTGCTATTGTAAATCCGTTAGTTAGCTCATTTGGCTAATGAGAGGAGATGACAGGTCCAGCTGACCGGTTAGCTGTTTACCTAAGACATGCTAACTAGCCTAGCCTCATTCCTCTACAGCCATTTAAACTTGACAGCTGCACATAATTCATTTTGCTGTAATTAGACGCCGTTAACATCTCGTACTATTAGCATCTATGGATTTGTACTGTAATATATTATGAATTCACAAGAGCAAACTGACTACATACTTGAGTCTCTAATGACATGTCTAGCTTTGAAAGGGATAGATAACGCAAAAATGAACATTAAATCGTGAATAACTTTTTCTTAAGTGGAACACAAGCAGATGTTAGAATGTTTTATGGAAAAATCTGCTATAAGAGTGAATGGGGGACTGATACTGTCATTTTGCTTAACATCTTGTTTTGTGTTTTCAAAAGAGGAATAAAAGTTACATTGCTTTGGAAAGAGAGTAAATTATAAAATGTTCGTTTATAAGTGAACCTTTCCTTTAACAGTCTTTTAGAGTTTGTTAAATTGTTAAGTTAGTGAAATGGGTTTGTTTTTCCTCTTTCAGCGAGAATCCTGAGAGAACATTTGATTTGGCACTTCAGGTTGCATGTCCATCGTCTGAAAATGAAGGTGAGCCTTCATTTCTCAGTTTTGTTATGTTTTGCATATGCAAGTGTTTATTTGAACCTCTGTTTTAAGTCACTTTTTGGTTATTTTCCTTGCTGTCAGTATACTTCGAAATGGCATGAAAGGAATCCATGTTTACTCAGGCTTACGTAAGATTGCGTAAGATTTCATGGCTTTTAAGTGATAATTTGTGGCGTTTGTATTGTACAAAAATGCGTGATAGTTTTTCCAAATTAAGTTTGTTTATAGTTTTGTCTTTTAGTTTTTGTGTCAGGGATGACATATACAGTTCAGGGTGAATGATGAATGATATTATGGGCATATGTGTCACCTAAATGTGACACATATGCCCATAATCTCTTTACAAAGAGATATCGGCAACTACTGGCC
The DNA here is from genome assembly GCA_037950675.1 of Hypophthalmichthys molitrix. Lineage (NCBI taxonomy): Eukaryota > Metazoa > Chordata > Actinopteri > Cypriniformes > Xenocyprididae > Hypophthalmichthys > Hypophthalmichthys molitrix. The sequence continues at coordinate 9,157,960 of CM075501.1, read as the reverse complement.
TGGGAGCTGAATACAGAGTTTTTAATCGTTTTCGTGGATGCTTGTGAACAAGGATCATTTTCACAATGTTTACATCTCTATGCGAAAAATTGCATTTCAAAAAACAAAATTGTTGAAATTAAACCAGCTATTTTACTTCATTTTTTTGAAAATTTTTAAAAATACAATGGAAAATTGAACAAAAAATGGCTAATATCCAAATTTAACCAAAGTTTTACTAAGCTTATCATCATGATAAATGTCTCTAACTTTGCACCATCTAAAAGCCTTGATTGTGAAACTTTGTTAGCGTTTAAATGTGTGACTCTTGTTTTTAGCTGATGTGCTTAGCTGTTTTCCATGTTTGAAATGGATGACTAAATGATGCGTTTTGTGTCTGGGGGATTCACGGGAAGGAAGTTATTGCTGTATATTCGCAGGGTGGTCAGATTAGCTTCTGATGGGCTGGCTTGTGTGTGTTTCCATTTTAGATCAGCACTCACTTGGTTTGCATTCGCTTTGAGCTAATTTAGAAAAACCTGCAGATGCTTTTTGGTGTTAAGAAGTAGGTTAATGTGCTGTGATATCGATCTTGGTATGTGAGTTTGTTTGTGTGCTTTGAGCTCTGCAAGGCTGAATAGAAAGCACGCATTTTTAACGGACCAGGTAACGACTGCTGTGCTGTTCTGTGAAGTGAAATTCAATATGAGGTAAACGGATATGAAAAATTGCTTGTTATATGCTCAGCATATCTTATACCACCGATTTTTGTTCCTATCCTGAAACTATCATTACTCTTTTTGCTTGACATTGAAGAGGTGAGGAGCAGGTGGTTCACAGAGGCAGCTGTTGCTCTGACCGAAAAAGGAAACATTCCCGGTCCAGCCGCTGACGTGAAAGTTGAAATAAGCTATAACCCACTTCCCTCATCATCATATGTCGGCGTTCGTCTCATTTCCTGACCCCGACTCTCAGAATTACCTCTTCATTCTAAGAGGCTTCAGGGCCAAACAGAAGTTCATCAAGGACAGGAAACGTCCAGCCTGACATTACATATACAATATCTTGCTGCAAATTTAATGTTGTGGTTTGCAAAATAACAAATCTCTTCCCATTTCCAGTTAAAGCATGTGATTGACTGCTCTCTGCCCAGTTCTTGAGTTTCATGCTTTTTGTTCTGTTCAAACATGGACACGGTGGACCTGCGGGATAGTGCCTGAAACATATATTTTTGTAGCCAAATGGGGTGATTCTAGAGCAGTTGTGGTAATATGAGGCATTCAAGGGGATTCAGTGCATCTCATCAGACATTCTGCCTCTCTACTCACCTCATGTGTCATTTAGCCTAATTTGATATTTGATCAGCCCAAATACAGTTCAGTTTCTCTTGAGGAAAAATGAAGTCAGACAAATCAAGTGAACATACAAGTACATTGCATTTAATTTGCATTACGTTTTGTTTTTATCCAAAGTGAGTTACATTGCATTTAAGGTGTGCCTTTTATGACTTCATGCATTTCTTAGGAATCCAACTCATGATCTTGTGGTCTTGACTTTACTTTGAGTTACAGGAACCACTGGTGAGATATTTTTTTGTGTGTGTTCAGTTTGTGTTGGGCAGTTTATTACTAGATTCCAGATTAGAGGAAACCACCCTTTGCTTTTTTGTCATCTTTCATTTCCCTCTTTGTCCACACAAGTTTACTCTTGAGTGCATTTTCTAGTAGTGATGCATCTCAGTTTCAGAACATGTCACGTTATCCTGCTACTTTTTGTAGGGAGTTTTTTTTTCAAATGCTGGAAAATAATTAGTCATTCATATGATTTTTTTTGATTGACACCTTCACACTGTTACCTTAGCTTTTTAAAGTCCAATTTCAATTCAGTTCAATTCACATTTATTTGTATAGCGCTTTCAAAGCAGCTTTACAGAAAATGCATGTGTCTACATTACAATTTAGAGTTGACTGTGTGTCCATTTCAGAAATGTACAGTTCAAGATAATAAACCATGTGTATTAATTTTAGGTAGAAACAATGAGCTTGTTAAAGTAATTATTACAAGCTGTGATTATAAAGATTACAGAATTTTTTGGCAATTTGGCATCATCTGAGGTCCTTGCGGGGGTCTGCGTCATCTCTTCACAGGTGTTGGGTCATCTGAAGTCTGGAGCTGGTGTAATTTCTAGTTAACTCAGGATGGGCATCCCAAGATAAAACAGAAAAGCAAATGGAAGATAATTAGCATAGCTGCTGTTATGTAATGTTTCAGGAAAAAAATTTGCATTTGATCTGATATAACTGGAGTACAAGGTTATGAGATTCATTTTGTAAATGCTTGGCTAAAGAGATGTCTTTAATCTAGATTTAAACTGGGAGAGAGTCTCAGAGCCCCGAACATTATCTGGAAGGCTATTCCAGAGTTTAGGAGCTAAATGAGAAAACACTCTTCCTCATTTAGTAGACTTGGATATCCTGGGTACTACTAAAAGTCCAGTGTTTTGTGACCTTAAAGAGCCTGATGGATTGTAGGGCAGTAAAAGATCGCTTAAATATACAGGAGCTAAATCATCTAGGGCCTAATTGGTCAGTAGCAATATTTTGAAATCAGTATGGTGCTTAATAGGTAACCGATAATAAAATTGGGGTGATATGATCATATTTTCTCGACCTGGTAAGAACTCTAGCACTAACTGTAGCTTGTTTATTGAGGATGCAGGACTATCAGCTAGTAATGCATTACAGTAATCCAGTTGAGAGTGGATTACTGCATGGACTAGCTTTTCTGTGTCAGAAACCGATAACATGTTTCTTAGCTTAGCAATGTTTCTGAGATGGAAGAAAGCTGTTTTTGTAACATATGAGATATGATTTTCGAAAGATAAGTTGCTGTCTAATACAACACCCAGGCCTTTAACTGTAGAGGATGATGCAACAGTACATCCTTCTAGTTGCAAATTGTATTCTGAGAGATTCTGTGTGTGGGTTTTTGGTCAAATAAGTAATACCTCAGTCTTATCCGAATTTAATAGAAGAAAATTACTGGTCATCCAATATTTGATATCTTTAACACCCTCTGTCAACTTGGATAATTTAGAGATTTCATCTGGTTGTGATAAAATATAACTGAGTATCATCGGCATAGCAGTGGAAACTAATTCCATTTCTTTCTAATAATATTGCCGATGCTCGTTAATGTTGCCAAGTGCAGCATGTATATTGAAAATAACAGATCCTTGCAGCACCCCGTAATTTAATGATGTTAACTTGGATTTTTCACCATTTATATAGACAAAATGGTAACAGTCTGATCTAAACCACAGTAATGCCTGTCAGTTTCCTTTTAAGCAACACTACTGGAACACTGTATTGCATCTTGCATTTTTTTCAGCATGCCCGCTATAAGCAAGTTTAAATACTTTTAAACGCGTTTCTCATTCTGTTCCAGTCTGTTGCACATATGAAAATCTTTTATGCTCACCAAGGCTGCATTTATTTTTTTATTATTATAATGTATGTTTCTTGTCCACAGCACAATGAGTTTAGTAGTCAAAGTTGCATAATCTGACACAGTGACTATCGTAACTGACAAAAATATTGCATTACACAGTCAAAACAGCCTAATTATATAGAGCTTCTTTAAAGGCAAGCTCACACTACACGACATTTGGCTGGATTTTTCTGTTGTAAGCAGATTTCCAAGGTCTACGACAAAACCCCTGGATCGTGGCTAAATCGGTGCTCGTTGCAGTCACCGAAGCTCGTTAAGTGTGAGCAGGTCAGTCGACATGATCTGAGCCTGTCGTTGCAACAGGCATTGCAGTATTATCAAACCTGTTTCATATTATCACCAAGTGATCTTGTAGTGTCTGCAATGCAACGACAAGGTGTAGATGGTATAAATGGAAAAATCTCATAAGAACTTACCTGAATTTCTCACGTGAATTTGTGAGAACTTTTTTTTTTTTTTTCTTTCCTCGGGACTGCCTCTAGTCCAAATGTCTTGTAGTTTGTGCACCTTGTCAACATTGTGTTGTATAGTATGTGTGCTGCCATGACAAGAAACCTTTGTTGTGTAGTATGAGCACCACAGCAATTCAGGTAGTCTTACAGTCCTGTAGCGTGAGCTTGCCCTAAGAGAAATCAGTCAACTCACCAACTTGTCCACCAACTTTGAAAATATGTAGCTTTGCTCATCTCTAATGTAAATAAAATAGGATACATTCAGAAACGAATAGTTTTAAAGGTAATGCCATTGTTTTTTCCTCCAGCATGGGTCTGGGGTTGACAGGCCTGGAGACTGCAGAGTAGGTGACTTATTTTAGCTAACATTAGAAGATGAATACTTTGCCAGATTGGATTAAGCATGACTGCCATGCTTGTGCTTGGCACTAGTGAGCCGCATTGATGTTTTTCATGCCCTGTGCCAAAGCCAGCAGATGATGCTGACTGTGCCAAGGCAGTAGGTGGAGACAGATGCTACCTGTCACGCCTCTTCTTTTCTTCCAGATTGCACCCAGTAATAAAGCAATAAAAAATAATAGACCTGAAATTTACAACTACACTTGTGCTGCAATTAGCAAAGTGATTTTTCAGTGATGACCAACAGCTTTATATCTCTTTCGTACAGGCCATGTGTATTTCATTGGTGTTAAGGACCAGTTTGACTAGGTGGTAAACGTGGTGCCAGAACTTTTTGGTTGTTGTTGCTTGATCAATGAGCTTATCCCCCTTCCCCCCCAATTTATTTCTATTTATTTATTTTTTAATTTTATTGTACTTTTTTTATGTGGACAATGTGAGAGGTGCTTCCTTGTGCAGAAGTCACCACTATGATGTGGGGGTTTATGTGACATTACTGGGTGATTAATTACTGGCCAAAATTTTGCCGTTGCTCAGTGAATTTACGTAGGCGAATACCAGTCATTTTAATACACGTGATCGAAAATTTTGCCCAAGGGTGAATTTCGCAAAAGGGTTCAAGTTCAAACAGAAAGCTGCTTGGTTTGAAAGTGACTTATGTGTAAGCTTTGCTTCATACATACTGGGGCTGGGTGGTATGGCGATAAATAACGTTACCATTCATTATTCATTAAGTTTTACTCAACTAGTTAGTCTGATGTCTTGAATATTTAATGTATGTTTAAAATAAATCTGTCATGAAAATGACCACTGTGTAAACGATTATATTTCAACAACGAATTGGAGTAAAAACATAATTTTATACATAGATTTAGAAGTTAATGCAAAAACTCTTATGTGCAGGTTACATGTTTGCATACAGTTTATTTGAGTGTGGATTATTATATCAAAAAATAAATGGCAACTGAATTTAGGCTAATAGTTTGGGCTCCTGAACATTTAATATTATAGGAATGTGTAAGTGTGGACTCCCTATAGTTTCATTAGCAGAGATAATTTTTTTTTATCCTTAAGAAACTTTTAATTATAATTGAATTTATAATTCAGAGACACATTTTGTTCAGTAAACCACTCTTTAATAAAAAAAGCAATTTTGTTTAGTTTTCTCCCCCTGCTGTACCGAACCGTACCGAATCGAACCATGACTTCAAAAACGAGGTATGAACCAAACTGTCAGTTTCGTGTATTGTTACACCCCTAGTAAAAATATATAAATATATAGCACTGTTGACACTTCAGAGTGATGAAGTGGATGATTGAGAATATAAAGTGAGGGCTGTGCTTGATGTTATAAAGTGTTATAAGCACAATAGATCCTGAAAAGGAGCTCGGTGCAGTGCTTGTGTTGTCTGGCATACTGCCAAAGTGTGCGCACAGAAAGCTGCCTCAGAAGGTTATCGCAAATTTGGGTCATGCTCTGTTAAAACGTTTTTTAAGCACAATAAGCAGTGAAAAATAAATTGACTGACGCACAGTATAAGCATTCGCACAGAAAGCCACGTCTCTCAGTATGCCATCGCGAATTCAGTTCCGTTTCAGGTCTTATTGTGCTTGAATGGTCAAATACACATGCAGTTATGTCAAAATGCTCATTTTGTGGAGTATTCATGTAAATGGTTATGTCTCAAGTAGAGTTGTCAAAAGTACAGACTTCAGTACCCATCGGTACTGAAATTTAAAAAATGTGATGCTTTGAGCACTGTTGAACTGATTCGTAAACACCTCTGATTGGCCATTGTGTTGACGGGCTTATCGGATATGTCTGTGATTGGCTACAATGATCAACGCACGGTGGCGTTTGAAAGCACATGGAAGTGTTGGAATTTTAAAGCGTTTTGAAAGCGGCAGCAGGACCGTTTGAAAGCAGGCGTCTATCAGCGGACTGGTCCGCAACAGACGTCTGCTTTCAAATGCTCCCGTGTGTATCTGTGTAAGCGCTTGGTGAAGAGCTTCATTGACAATTTACAATGTTTTTACAGCGTTGATCATTGAAGCCAATCACAGACATATCCGATGAGCCGTGAACACAATGGCCAATCAGAGGAGTTTACGAATCCGCTCAACAGCCCTCAAAGCGTCACATTTTTAAAATGTCTGTACCGACTGGGTACTGAAGTCGGTACTTTTGACAACTCTAGTCTCAAGTAAAAGAAAACAGCTGGGTGTAAACCAGATGTGTATCAGTATAATGGATCTGTGCGTTTGGTCTTAAAGTGACAGCAGCCTAATATACCTGCTGCTGTGTCATTAATGTGAATCACACAAAAGAGAAAATAACTTACTGCTCTTGACTGAATAATTTTTTTTTTTTTTTTTTTTTAGCTTTAATAAGAATACATTTATATTTACTTCATACAGTGATGACTATGCAATATTTTATTTTTAAATTTGACTAAATTTCTATACTGATTCTTACTATGTTAAATAAAACTATTGTAACTAAACTTAACTTGTGTAATTCATTTTTTTGGTATTTGTCCTATTGTTTGTAATTTGCTTTTTTTGTTATATATCGTTATTGTAAAATAAAATTTATCATATCATGAAATAAGAATTTGGTAATTTCATATATATATATTTGCTTAATGTGACTGGACCTTAATAGCATAACTCTGCTGAACAAGCCACACAATTTGTGGTATCATTTATGTCACAAGCACAAAGGGTGTGGGAGTTAAATGTAAAATGAAGCTGATTAATCAGGGGTTTTCTTTTAAAAGAATGAGCAAACACCTCTAATTGTAAAGGTAAAAATAAGGTGCCAAAAAGAAACTACACTAATTTTGACTTTTCCTTTAGAGATCAAGTTACATTTGCAGGCTTCAGGATTAACCTGTTTGACTTTTTGTCATGTGAAGTTTGAGTCATCTAAATAAATATTTTTAAAATGTACCTGTAGCTGTACCTTTACTTTTTTAAATGTGTCCTAGCACATTTATTTTTCAGCCTCAAGCTTCAGACACCAGCTTTTGACAGGTCTGTGAGCCAAGGGTCTTTTTTTGCCATTTGACCCCCACCTTGTTAAATAACCTGATTGGCGCTCAGCTGTGTCGAGGGTTCAGAGCCAGCTAACACTTTGGTGGGGCTCCGTTGTCAGACTAACAATGCCGCTGTGCTTAAGATGGTGTTGATTGGTCATTACTCACAACGGCTACAGGGTAGTTTGCGCATGATTTTCTTTTACTTTATAGTCATGCAGATTCAATTCGGTTTGATCTGCCCTCATTATGCTTGTGCAACTTCAAGTCTCCCCGGATCCCCTTTGCCAGCATCACCCGAAAATACAGCTTAATGATGGAAAAAAGCTTTAGTTTGAAGCAGAATAAGTTATCCCACACACCCCTGCTTAGAACTGAATTCACATTGACCTCCAGTTCTGCAAGTTATGGATTTTCACTTCATGAAACTCTCTGTGCTTTTTTTTCTTGCCGTGCTGAAGAGTCTCGTTAGTTGTGAACAGTCTGAAGCCATTCCACTGGGGCTGTGAATATATGAATTTATGATTACGATGGAAGTTTTGCCAAATTCACCAGCGCTGATGGTTCTGCAGTCACCTGTTCCTAAACTCCTACGTGTTGCTGCAAGTGGTGCACACTTCGAGAATCTACTTTTTTTTTTTTTTTTTTTTTTTTTTTCAAATGATTTTGATTGACATGCATGTGTTTTTTGTTTTGCTTTAGCTTCTTTACTATAGCTGGATGGCAAGGCCAGCAATGTAGTGTCCGGTGCTGGCGAGTGAAGATCAGCAGATGTGACGGGAACAATCAGGCCCTGCAGGGTGTCGGCCTGTTTCTTCTCAGGTGGTTTGACCCCACACACCCTCCCTCTTAGGCTACATGGGACCTGTTCTGCTGTGCGTGGACTGATGTTTTGCGTGTGCACAGCAGCAGGATGAATCTGCTGATTGGTGTAATCTGAGAGGCAGCTTAACGCAGGGCTCGTCACGGCACTCCAGACTTCCTCGTTTAAGTGCACCGTCGCAGTCAGTCTGCAAGAACACGGAAAGACTTCTTGGCACAGCTATTCTTGGAGTTGTGTAATTACATGAAAAATGAGGGTGTGGTAAATAATTAATCCTGCTGATTTTGATTATTGCGTCGTGTCATTTCAAACACTTGAGCCTGAACCCAGAGAGAAAGTTTGCCTTCACTTCAACAAATGCTAATAAGGCCAGCTCTGAACAAAGACACATTAAAAGTTACTCAGGTTCTTCTGTAGGCTTCTTCTTGAGTGGCTTTGAACCAAATGCATGATCTGTATAATAATATACATATTTTTCCTCTTCTTCTCCTTCTTGTATCATCATCATCATCATCATCATCATCATCATAATTAAAGGGTTAGTTCACCCAAAAATGAAAATAATGTTGTTTATTACTCACCCTCATGTCGTTCTACACCTGTAAGACCTTTGTTCATCTTTAGAACACCAATTAAGATATTTTTGATAAAATCCGATGGCTCAGTGAGGCAGTGTTTTGAAATCAGCCATCACTAGATATTATTGAATAATCATCATTTTGTTGTTTTTTTTTGGTGCACAAAATGTATTCTCATCGCTTTTTAATATTAAAGTAGAAATACTGTACTCACATGAACTGTTTTAAATATGTTTTAAAGGGATAGTTCACACAAAAATGAAAATTCTGTCATCATTTACTTACCCTCAGGTTGTTCCAAACCTGTACAAATTTCTTTCTTCTGCCGAACACAAAAGAAGATATTTTGAAGAATGTGGGAAACTGAACAGTTTTGGGGCACCATTGACTTCCATAGTATTTTTTTTTTTCTACTATGGAAGTCAATGGTGCCCCAAAGCAGCCTAGTTGCAGACTTTCTTCAAAATAACTTCATTTGTGTTCAACAGAACAAAGACATTTATACAGGTTTGGAACAACTTGAGGGGGAGTAAATGATGACAGAATTTTCATTTTTGGGTGAACTATCCCTTTAAGTACCTTTCTGGATCTTGAAGTTCGGTGGCATTGCTGTCAATAGAGGCCTCACTGAGCCATAGGATTTCATCAAAAATATCTTAATTTGTGTTCTGAAGATGAATGAAGGTCTTATGGCTGTAGAACGACATGAGGGTGAGTAATAAATGACATAATTTTCATTTTTGGGTGAACTAACCCTTTAATAATGATACTTGTTCGTTCGTTCGTTCGTTCGTTTATTTATTAATTAATGAATTATTATTTATGTATTTTAGCTCCAATGCTTGAATAAACATGCTGTTCTTTAGCCGTTAGACAGTTTGCATGGGAAAACCTTTATTCATTCTTTTTAAAACAGCTCTGCTACAGTCATGCTTAGATCGACATCTTTGACCATTGTTCTTACACTTTTTTTTTTTTTTTTCTTTTTTTTTTTTGGAGAATGAAGTGTTGTACATAAGTGTTGCATCCTAACAGACAAGTGTCAATAATCCAGTTTTTACAAAGTTTTGTTTCGAGAACTGTGTGTTCTATTCTGTTGCAGGTTTAAATGCCTGTTGGGTTCATATTAGTTTGGTTTTTGGTTAAAGATATGTCTTCCTCTGTGAAATGTTTCTTAATTTATTAAAGGGGTCATGACATGGATTTTTTTTCTTTTTGTTTCATGAGGTTCACACTTATAATGTTAATAAAGGTTTTTGCTAAAAAAAAAAAACAAAAACAAACAAAAAGCAAATAAACAAACAAACAAAAAAAAAAACAATGTTCATTCCGACACTGTCTGAAGTGATCCGTTTTTAGGTTAGGCTCCTTTAAAGCTTGTCAGTAAATAGCCACTGTTATGTTTGTCTAACGTCATTGTATAGGAAACAGTATAATTAGTTAGTAAGCTAGTTAGATACTTTATTGATCCTTCACAGGAAATTGCATTGTCGCAGCAGCTGCAACATGCAAAAACACAGCACTTCACATAACAAACGAGTCATTTACGACTATAAAAATATATAAATTAATATATATTAAAAAATGAATGAAAAGTAATACATAAAAGTTAACAAGAAACAATATGAAATGCTCACTAATGTACTCAAATAAAAACTTATTAATGCCCAATCGCTATTGCACATTATTTGAAAACATTTTCCATATAAAACCATAATTAACAGACAAAGCATTGTGAAATCATTTTCTTACGTTTTTGATGAAGCTGCTGTCAGATCCAATACAGTTGGCTGCTTCATCTTTCAACAAAAGTTTCTTTGCGAACTTTACAATTACACTGTGCCTAGTTTACTAAACCAAATGCTCCCAACAAACATATAATCCTCCAACACGATCCGGGAAGCCATTGAAATAAACCATCCACTTGTTTCCGACACTGGGAAGTCTGGAAGCTCCTTCTGAAGTTTGTACAGAGATTCAAATGAGCTGTTTAAACTGGATGCATCAAAGCGAACGTTCTTTCACTCTCCATTTATCTTGTTTTCGACAGACTCCAGTACATCTGGATATGTCAGAAACTGAACGCGCATCTGTATACTGTATCAGTGTAGACAGGTTCAGTGATTATAATGGATTCTATTTGCTTTTGAAGTGACTCTCACATCCAGTGTAGGCAAATATCAGACTCTTTCTGTATGCGACTGAACACCAGTGGGCGGGGCTTTGGCATAATGATGTATAACTATTCGTTGATGTCTTGCTCTGGAGGCAGTCATATACAAATGCATTTACCAGTGAGGCGTCACACAGGTCACCCAATATCAAAACGATCCGTTTTTGGATCTTGATTAAATAAATGCTTTATTTATAATGGGGGAGATGTTTTAAGCTAGGAAAACTTGCAGGATGTTTTAATTGGTACAAAGACCTCTTATATGTCAAAAGATTGAGGCAAATTTGATTTCTCATGTCATGACCCCTTTAAGCATTTACTTAAATTTTTCTTTATTTAAAAATAAAGACTGAAATATATATATATTTTCTTTTGGTAAAAATTCTTATTTTTGAAGGTAAACATAGTGTAATGATGACCCTCAAAGCAATCCGAAAAGTTACCCAGTAACCTTAAGAGCAGGCTAGACTTGCTACATTAGCTCGGATCTCATTTTTCAAACATTACAATATAGGCCTATCTCGGCTAAAAATGTTCATGTGCAGAGTGACTTGTGGCAATTTTTTGAGTTTTGTATCACAGTGCTGGCCTCTTTTTGGGCTCCAGCCCACTTTTCACCACTGAATGTAGGTCAGTCCCCACTGCTTGTCTTTGTGAGGGCTTTGCTGTGCTATTTGTCATTGAATATCATGTGACTCATCCATGAGGTCTTTGTTGTCACACATAGAATCGTGCTCTCTCACTTGATTGGTCCTCGGCTCCTTCTCTGATTCAGGGAGTGTCAGATGGAATTAGCATACAGTACTGTCATTAGTTAAGTATGTGAGCACGCCTCTCTCGTCTCCCCCACTCCAAGTCATAGCCCTCTCAATCCATTCATTTTTTCCTGTGAGAAATGCTTATTAAATCCTACACTACCATTCAGAAGTTTGGGGTCAATATGGTTTTTAAAAAAAAAAATCTTCTGCTTATCAAGGCTGCATTTATTTGATCAAAAATAAAGTAAAATATTAATATTGTAAAATATTATTACAATTTAAAGTAATCATTTTCTGTTAAATACATATTACATATGTCATTTATTCCTTTGATGGCAAAGCTGAATTTTCAGCAGTCATTACTCCAGTCTTCAGTGTCACAAGAATTATTTTTTATTATTATCAAAGTTAAAAACAGTTGTGCTGTTTAAAGTGTTTGTGGAAGCCACCCCCCATCCCCCCTCTGAATTCTTTGAATGGGAAGTTCCAAAGAGCAGAATTTATTTGAAATGGAAATCTTTCGTAATATTATAAATGTTTTAACTGTCACTTTTGATCAGTTTAATGCATCTTTGCTAAATAAAAGTATTAATTTCCCCCCCCAAAAAATTGGCCTCACAGAAAAAAAAATTAAATAATTTGAAAATGAAATTTCAAAGTTTAAAAATTTCCCTTTGACAATATAGATTCAAAATCTTACTAGAGCGATGATGTCATCATCACATTTGCATGCTGAATTGTGTATGAATTTTGTTATCTTGCATATATTTAAGTCAAAAAGCAATGACACGTTGATTCTCCTGCACAGGCGAATATGTCTTTTATTACATGTTGTCATATGAACAGTCAGTAATAATCCAGATTTAAGTTCCACGACTCTTAAATACACACACAAAATTTGTCATTTTCAAAACAGACACCCCTATAAGTAAACGTTTAGTGAGTAAGTCCGATGATTCATTCATTTAGTGAAGGATTCATTACTGAATGAATGAATCACTGATTCAAACTGGTAACTTAAAAAAAAAAAACAAACAAAAAAAAACTGGAGTCTTTTAGAATGATTCATTAAAATAATTGCTCATAAGTGTCATTTGCTTATGAAACAAATTGAGAATTGAGATGGTACCCCATCATTTTGGTATCATCACATTGAATTCAGTAATGCTCACAACATTTTACTTGGGTAAAATAGTTTCGCCAAGGTGAATCACACATCATGACAAATATCAATGACAGATCAGTGCTCAGTTGCATATACTGCTTAGATTTGTCTTAAAAATTAAAAATCTAATCTCTTTTTTTTTTGTCTGCAAGACTGGTCATAACTTTTTAAAGTCAGTTACATAAAATAATAGCTTGGTCTAATTTGAATTTGAAAATTACAACTGATTTCCTCTTGTCTAACTGTAGTTGGTCTAGACACAGTCTTAACATAGTGGCTCAATTAATGCAGCTAGCCACAGTTCAGAAACATTGTCATGTTTCAGTGTTCCACAAGAGTCTGTATCCCAGAGTCCACTGCTGATTGCCTGAAGGCATAGGTACTCCAAAAGTGCATGATATGTATAAAAGCACCTTATCTGTCCAATGCCTAATTGTCATATGCTTTAATAGATAATTGAGTTTTTCCTGCAAGCTAGCCCATTTTTAGATGTGTGTATGTATTATGTGTGAGGCAGATGGTGCGAGCATATGGTTTGCAACTTGTGATTACCTGCTGCAGCCCCTTTCCAGCTTTTCTCCTAGCGCACCCAAACCGGAGTCACGGCTGCCCCCCTTTAAGAGGTAAAGACATTTTAATGTCCATGAGATGTAGCCTAGCTTGAGATAAGGCAGTTTGATGACTGATGTGATTAGAGAGCTTGGCAATACCTCCAGAACAGCCTCCCTCCCGTGTCTGCACTGTGCATATAAATTACCCTTGAGTCAGGAGTTAAGGTGTGATTTGCGAGGCAGATTGTTTGAATGTTGTTTATTCTCTTTGTGGTGCGCTGGCTTGCTTTCTCGACGTTGCATGCTAGCTATGAGCCCAACCAAATGGTATGCAAAAAAAAAAAAAAAAAAAAAAAAAAACATTCACATGAAGACAGTTGATAAACATTCCCGCAATTGGACATGTATTGTGACAGACTGCGCTAATATACAGTGATATGCTGGGACTGTCACATAGCCGACATCCATATGCTGCTCCACTCAATCATGAAGCTGTGAAATTGGGTTGCACCCCAACTAGCTTCAAATTTTTTTTCTTCCTTTCTCTCCTTCTCTGTGCTGTTTCCTAGCTGTTTTCTGAAATCCATAAGTGTATGTAAAATATGCAAATGAATCCACACAGACTTTTGACAAATTGTCACACATTGAGATAAAACACGGGAATAATCAGCGTTTGATGTTTGTTGGCGAGCCCATTCCCATATTTTTGCCTGGATTAGTGTATTACACCATGGCCGTTACTGATCTGTATCAAATTCACCTTTATTTTGTAATTGTTGATTAGTATATTTATCTTTCAGAAGGACTCTGTCACTGTTATTTAAGATAAACATGTTAAACCCAAGTACATATGCCCATTCAATTTTAATGCAGTACAAATGCCTCATCATTATGAATGCAACATGCTTCAGGTTCACTTTGACATTAGCATGATTATATTTTTTGGGCGTCACAGGTGATTATTAAAAGCTAATGACACACTGTGACACAGAGGAGGAGATAATGGTATTTCTCCAAATTTGGAATGAGGAGCATTTCGAGAAAAATTAGCAAAATGTTGTCAGCTACAAATAGACGCAATACAAAATGACAGCTCAAGGGTTGAAATGAACCATCTTAAAATGTCACAAGAAATTGGGACAGAAATGTAGGCTGATTATTATTGCATAAAAAAAGCTATATAGGGGTGGGAATCTTTAGTCACATCGCATCTAAAAACGCATGGAAAGCGCAGACGCGCCGCTTTCTCCTTCTTTCCAAAGCCCTTTCACTCCCTTGGCATCTTTTGCTGCTATGCAATCATGAACTGCGCTCTCCACGAAGACGAAGTTTCAGCAAAGGAAAACCCCTTATTTATCCCTTATTTACACTGCATGTGTCTGTGGCATGTTGCAGCTCAGATGCGGCCACCGGAGTCGATCGCGGTCACTCTAGTCAGTGCTTGTGTTTACTCCAGCCACGCCGCGGCAGTTTCAGAAGCGGCTCTCCACGGCGCTTCGTTAAAGATAGGGGCTGTTCACATTTCGGGTCTAAAAACGTGTGGAGAGCGGAGCCGTGCAGCTTTCTCCTTCTTTCCAAAGCACTTGCACTCCCGTGGCGTCTGTCGTTGCTGTGTAACCGTGAACTGTGCTCTCCATGACGATGAGGAAGCTTCAGCAAAGGAAAACCCCAAATGATTTCTAGCCCTTGCATTAGCTCTACTACTAGATATATTTATGGAGATGAGAAATAAAAACCTGCCCTGTACAGCTATGATCAGCTGTTTGGCTGAGCTTTCAGTGTTTTGTTACGTGAAAAAATGTAAAGATTACAAATAAAAATGTGCGATTAAGTTGCAATTAATCATGAGTTATCTCATGACAATCATGCGATTTAATCGCGATTAAATATTGTAATTGACAGACCATATATATATATATATATATATATATATATATAACTCCTAATTACTGCTTATTGATAGTTAGTGAGGCAGTTGTTGTTGTGATTATGTTTAGGAATGGGGTAGAGTTTAGGGATCTAGAGTGTTAATAAGTAGCCATTATGCTAGTAATATGTATGCTAATAAGCAACTAGTTAATAGTGAATGTGTGTACCTAATTTAATTGTTAGCAAATCGCTGCAAACTCATGCAGGTCCTTTTAAGCTACTTGACAGATGCGCGCTCAACTTCCAGGATACATGTGAGCTATTGGGTTTCTCTTTTCACAGAGAAGTTCACAGGCAGTAAATGATCAGTGTGATACTTTAAAGAAGCATATCATTGCTGTAAAGTATATCCTTTTTTAAGGCCCTTGCCAGTTAAAGTAGCATGAAATGTAATGCTATTTGTGGCTTGCAAAAAAAAGAGTGAGGGGGGGAAAAAAACATTTTAAAACGACTGAGTGTTTTCTTTCTGTTCAAGCTTGAAAGATGCCTGCTAATCTGCTTACCCTTTTAATTGTGAGATCTGGGGGCAGAGCTGCTCGAAGCTAGAATAAAGTTACTGATCCAGAAGTAAACTGATGACCACAGTTATTCCTTGCTTTTGGCTTCCAAACACTGCCCTCCCTCCCCTTTCCACTCCCCTTCATTCTGGAGGGGAAGAAAAAAGCTCCTTGTACCAACAAAAGAATTTTTTTTTTTGCCATATGTTCGGTTGACATCTTCATCAGGTTCACAGCGGGTTACCTTAGTTAACGTTCACTCCACTGCTTGATGGGATTTTCTACCAGTTCCTTGAGTAGCTGGCTCAAAGTCTAGACGAGCCTCCAAAGACAACCAGGACCCTTCCAGCATGCCAGGCACAATGGTATTATTGTGGACGTCGAGGAGCTGGTGCTTCCTCTTTACACAGACCTGTTCGGGCACAAAGACAATGGCTTTGTTCTGGGGCATGGAGTGGGTTAATCCAGACCTCTACATACTGTGAAATAAATCTTTTATAGATGAGTGAAAAAGGAGCGGAAGAAGAAAAGGTTTTGCCAAGGAGGTTGCGAGTTCAGCATTTTAACCTTTGGCCAAGAATAAGACATGAGGAGGAGGAGGCACGGAAGGAGGGTACAAAGAGGAAACTCAGACAGGCAACACATAGTGCTTCATCTCTGGTTGAAAACAGAAACCACTCGTTTCAATGCGTTTGCACTCATTTGTCTGGTTCAGAAGAAACTGTAAATATCTTGGATCTGTCTTACAACTTGCAGCTGTTGCAGTGAATTAATCCAATGTGTCAAATGGGACAGTTCACCCAAAAATGAAAATTTTCTCATCATTTACTCACCCTCATGGTGTTCCAAGCTTGTAGGTATTTTGATATTTTAATTTCTTTGTCCAATGTTGTTGTTTTGGACCCACTGATTCTCATTGCATGAACAAAAACAGTCAAAACATTCTTCACAATACTTTCTTTTGTTTGGTGCAGAAAAAAGAAAGTCATACAGGTTTGGAAAGACACGAGGTTAAGTAAATGATGACGGAATATTCATTTCTGGTTGGACTATGCCTTTAAGACTACATAAGTGGACAATGATAATGGATTACATGGCCACGGTGCTAATATTGACCTCATATGATCATCACATTAACAATCAATTTGCCTCTCCACACTGAAAGCACAAATGTTTTGATATGCAACACATTAACGGCCAATCAGATGTTTAATATTCAGTCATGTGGACAAAATGTCCTGTAGCTCATCTTGTAGCCTTTATCTACTTTACTAGGGTGCTGAAATTTGCCATCTGGTTGTGGCTGTCTTAACCAGGCATCTTCCAGCGATTAATTTTTCTGTCCACACTTCAAGTGTAAATATGTGCCACAATAAGAGCCTGAAAGTGCATATTTGATGTGATAAGCAGTAATATGGAGTGTTTTGGATGCCACTGACGCTCACTGGCTAGGACATATCGTTATATTTAGAAATTCGACAGACAGCCTCCTTTTGCCCTGTGGGCTCCACAGTTTGGTCTCTACTTTGATAATACTTAATATTATGATAATGACACCTCATATATTCACAAAACTTGTTGACACAGTATATTAAACACAAGTCGATCCCAAGGAGCCGTTAAGGTACGTTGAGGTTTTCCATCAGGGTACGATGACAGCTTGGCAACTCAATCGGCTCGGCATGTATTCCGGCCTGTTGGCTCTACACCCATCCCGTTCGCAGATAGACAGACAGAGGTGGTAAAAAGTGGTGTCAGCTGTGAGCTCTTTCCACCACTCACCTATTAACCTTTTTCCCCCCGGCCTCGGCTCTATCAAAGCGGCGTGTATCGACTTTTAAAGACAAGCATTCCCGGGACGTCAAAACATTGATTTGCGACTGACCCACGCTGTCTGCGCTCGGGGCGGCGGCGTGTTGCCACGCAGCGGCGGTCCTGTCGAAGGTTAGCCGTGCACGAAGCCCAGGGGGAATCTCTGGAAGGGCCCTCCCAAGCCTGCCATCACCCACGGCCGGCTTCACATTGGGTGCGAAAGCAAAAAAAGAAAAATAGCTCGCTCCTCCGAGGTGATTTCAATTCAATTCTCACCCATTAGCTGGCGTTCGCTCCGCAGTCAAATTACTTGCCGGGTCTGATGCGAGCGGGCGAGATTGTTTTCCTTGCCGATGGGTTTTTAGATTTTTTCCAAGGTGTTTTCAGTGGTGGTGAGATGAAAACAGTGATGGCAATACATTGAGCTGCCACCACCTTGGCATGTTACGTCAGATTGGAAATGCTGAGGCTAAGGGTAATGATGGATTTCCCCCGTCGTTACAAGTTTAGTTCAGGTTGATAAACCAGAAAGGAACCTGGCCAACTGTTGAAGCTTTTGTTTAAAAGCCTTGTTAGAGTTATGAATTAGAATTATTTAAAAGTCTGTCTAGACAGCTTTAAGTTGTAACTCCAAGGTTGAAACATATGACCAAAATCTCAAGAAATTTTCACCTCTAATGTTATTTTTTGCTTGTAAAAATGCTTTTGTACATTAAATAAACATGTGGTAATGCCCATTCAAGAATAACTCCGTGAATTAAATAAGAAAAGCTAGTATCATTTTTTTTTTCTAAATTTTTATCATTTTAAGCCACTGCAAAATAGGCACTTGATTGCAGCAGTCTACTTTTTAGCGGCTTTGTTTCCAGAACTACCCCACCCCCACATTGATTTTATTCTTGGGGATTTCCAAAAAAATAAAAAAATTTATTTAAAGCGCAAAAGTTTCTGAAACATTAGGAAAAAAGACAAAGGTACAAAACTGTACTTCACGTCTTTAATTAAATGAATCAAAAATGATGGCACAATACAAAACTTTTGATGCAAGTCCTTTTTGTTACAAATATAAAAACATCTTTTGAATTTATTGCAAAATATTCTTATATTCAAACATACAAGTTATATAAAATCCTGATTAAGTCAGTTGTTATTTAGTATAACTTATATACTATTACAGTATTTTATTATTATTTTGTATTAGCTGTTTTTATATTTTTAGTTTAAGTTTTAGTGCTTTTGTTCGTTTTCTATTTAGCTTGAGCAGTTTTATTTAACTAAACTAAAACAGATTTTTTTTAGTTTTAGTAATTTTAGTTTTTCATTTATAATTTTCATTTAAGTTATTTTTTTTTTATCTAATATTAATATTTTATTGTATATCAGCTTTATTTCAATTATATATCAATAATTTTGTCAACAACTTATTCACAGTGCTTCATGGGAGTGGGTTTGCTATGATTCTCTGATTGTGGTTCTTCTTAGGATTATGGTGGTTCTTTACCTGGATATTTATATATTATTATTTTTTTTTATTTATTTTTTTTTTATAAACGTTTCTTGAAGGGTTTATAGAGAATCATTACAAATCCATTTCTCTATGGAGAAAGTGAATGGGATATTTTCTTCCAGAACCTGACTGTTGCACTCTGCATACACCTGTGGCCGTACATCAGTTAAATTATATATGACTATATATGTTTTGCCATTCTCATCTTGACTCATTTCAGACACATCTGGCTCTGCATTTTCACATTTTCTCTTGTAATTATCTCTACTGACTGACATGGTTCTCCCACTGTACATTATATAGGGTGAATTCAGGCTGATTGGGACACTTTTTTCCAATCAACCTGAATTCACCCCTACTGCCCAGCCCTAGTTGAAAGTCAAGTTGGTCTACCACTCTTCCTGTGCGTGGGTGTGTGTCTGTCTGTCTGTCTGTTTCCATGTCTCTGTGTACCCACTGGCTCAGGGCGGTTCACAGACCTGCTGGGAACAGGAGCGGCCTCAGTGTGTCAAGCCCAGGAGGGGAGGCCGTTGGGGAGCGAGAGGGGCGAGAGGGGGATTAAGCAGCCCCAGGTCTGTCACGGTGACATTTCTCTCCCTGCCTCAGCAGCAGGGGTTGGGTTTACCCTCCTAACCTTCAACTTTCAGCCTTAACCCATTAATCCCTTTGTGTCTGCCCGCCCCGCGCAAACACACTCACAATATGGCAGCAGGAGGCTGCGGAGGCAAGGAGCCGGGCTCCCTTTGACAGCTTTTCACCCACAGACAGGGGCCTTCATCTCTCTACATTCCCCAGTGTACAAACCTCCCCCCCCCCCCCCCCCCCCACCACCAAAAACAGACAGTTGGTCACCCAATCGGTCATTTTACATGCATTTTTGCAGATTTTTGCGTTTGTGGCGCATTTAAAGACTCTCTAGAAATTTCAAATGGTGAATGAAGGTGGCACTTTCACCGAAGTTAAACAAGCTCATATTTGAACAGAAAACACCACTTTTTTCCAGCATCCATGTGTATTTAAAAGAAAACAGCAAAAACCATGGGACAATGCAAAACTTTCAATGTAAAGTGTTTTGTTGTTCAAATTAATTGCTAAATAACATAAGCATGAGAATATACTAACCCATTATATTCTATTATGGTATTTATTAATATTTTTAATTAGCTTTTATTTTTTCTGTTTTTAGTGCTTTTCTTTCTTTTTTTTTTTTTTTTTTTTAGTAGTTTTTTTTACCTTTCTATTTAGCTTTAACTGATTTATTTCAGTTTTAGTAATATTAGTACTTCAACTTTATTTCTCCCCCTTCTCTCCTCCCTCCCTACCAAAAAAAAAAAAAAAAAAAAAAAAAAAGATGGTTGGTCACCCAATCGATCATTTTTGCATGCATTTTTCCTCCATAAACACATTTGTTTGTCTGCGGCACATTTAAAGACTCAAATGAAAGCGGCACCTTTGCCGAAGTGCATTTGGGAGGTTAATTGTTGAACAAGCTCATGTTTGAACAGAAAACGTATCCTTTTTTTTCAGCGCCAATGGGAATTGGCATTACCTGAGCACGTCAGATACTGTCATCTTTCTTAAAAAAAATGACAAAACGTTTGGAACTCCGCTTTGAATACTCCTACTAGATAAGTGTTTGGGCAAATATTTGATTGCATTGCTCAGATTTGAAGCCGGATCTGGCTTGTTGAAGGGACAGAGCGGGCGTTAATAATAAAAGAGCTCATCTGAATTTTTGGGGCTTTTCATGTGAGCCCCCCGTTGTGTGAAAATCCCACAGGGATAGAGATTTGCAAGTCCTTTTGCCTCTGTGTATGAATAAGCATGTGTCTCAAGGTATTTTTGAATCCGTAAGAAGACGGGAGCCTCCAGGATATGCAGCACAGAAGGTGCGTGGTTGGAGGGCAATGCCCCTGTTACCCCTCCCTCTCACCTATCGCTTTCTCTTGCCTCCATTTTTCTTGTTTAATCTTATCTTGTTTATTACCCTTTTTATTGTCTTTTCTTATATCAAAGTAGTTGATGTGAGCGCATTGACAGCAGTGTCCTGCACTGTGACATCTAAAATTGTTTAAACAAGCATTTTATGACTACATGGCATTGTTTTCTACCTTTCAAAAAGAGTTGGTAAGATTTTGAAGTGTTTTAAAAGAAGACTCTTCTGCTCACCATTTGATTAAAAAAAAAAAAAAATGCAAATATAAAAAACAAAATAATATTCTGGAATAATGTTGCTATTTCAAATAATTATTTATTTAAAATGTCATTCAATTATGCTACTCAAGAAAAATTTCTTGTTATTATCAGTGTTGAAAACGGTTGTGCTGCTTAATTTTTGTGAGAACTTTTTTTTCAGGATTTTTTGGTAAACAAATAGTTCAAAAGAACAGCATTTATGCAAAACAGATTTTTTTTTGTAACATTATAGTATCTTTACTGTCACTTTTGATGCATCCTTACTGAATAAAATGTGTTAATTTCTTAAAATAATAAATAAATAAATAAATAAATATCCCTGTTGGGCAGAGTTCCAATTCCAATCTAGTTATGATATTGTGATGAATTACATTGTATTGGATATATATTTAAAAAATAAATAAATAAATAAAATATACACTTTCTCATTCATAGAAATTTTAACCTTAAATCTTAAAGATGTTATTGTCAGCTACCCATCATTCTCTCTCCATCCCTCTGACGTACCTCTTCGTTCTTTTCTCTTTCCCTCTCCCTCTCTCTCCTCTCCCTTGTGTTCCTCTTTCTCTCCCTGGCAGTGGTTCCCATCCTCTCACCCATAAAATCAGCATAAAATTGACCTGACTCTGCCAGATCAGATGGAGGAGTTGGGCATCAGATCCCTGGGGAGAAGGAAATTCAGTCTTTGTAAAAATATTATAAGACAAGGTCCGTGAAATCTCACAATGGGATTATGTAATGCACCTTTGTCAGTCTTTTCACTTTTCCCCCCTCCCTTTCCTCTCTGAACTCTGGTCAGCACCGGTGAAGAATATGCGGGCATATACCTTTGCAGAGAGAAGTGAGACAACCACAGTGGATTCTTTCAATGTGCTGGAGATACAAAAAAAGAAGAGGTACGGCTATGAAAAATGGAGAGATCCATCCGATGAAGGAAAGCTGAAGTTCAGTTCATGCCCGACATGCTAACTCATCACAGTGCTCATTTTGTTAGTCAATGCTTCATTTGACATAAGTTCCAGCACAGCAGAACTGAATCATCAGCAATGCTGCTGTGGATTAGATCGGAATGAAGAAGCAAGAGTTTCGGTTTAAATATGATGGGAAGTTCATATTGTTACTCTCTAAATTGATGCTGACATGAAAGAGGAAACGGTTAACATGCAAATACTCCATATTTAACTTGACTCATTGATCTGATTTACTGATATAGCTTTTGTTTGTCTAAAAACCTACACTACTTGGGCGTTGTGAGTGGGTGCTAGGGTGTTGTTATGCAGTTGATAATGTGTTCTAGGTGGTTGCTATGGTGTTGCTGGGGTGTTCTGAGTGGTTGTTAGGTGGTTCTACAATTTTTTTATTTTTTTTTTACATCATGCTTTGTAGTTTTGCTTTAAATATACTTTTATGGTGTGTTTACACTTGTGATTCGGTTTACTTGGTTCTTTTTAAGATGAAAACAAAACAAATAGCATAGCTCCTATGACAAAAAAAAAAAACATGTATGCTTGAGCATTCTGTCCTTTTTTAGGATCTTGTGACATCACGTCCTGTTTTTTGGTTAGTTTAGATGTCTTTGGTCCATGTTGCATTCATATTTCAATGGGTTGGAATTCAGTGTTTGGAAGTGGACTGAGACGCGCCTTTTCAAGGGTTTTAAGGCCCTTTCACACTGGGCGCGAACATTCGCGGCACGAAAAAGCGAGGATTTTTTTTCCTGACCTGTGGTTCGTTTTTTTCCCCCGTCGCTCTGCGATGAAACGGGCCGTCCAATTAGAGGTGCGCCTTAGATCATGTGCCTGGAGCAGCTGCTGTTGCACAGAAGGGCGAGAGTAGTGGCGCTGTTTCAAAAACTAGTGTAAATAAACACAGAAGGAGAGTATCCAGGAGGAGATTATTATTGGTATCTGAGAACAGATTTATTCTCACATTCTTTATACAGAATATAATTTCTTGTCATTTTCCACTGAATTATGTGATCACTGTCCGTTTTCTTCCATGTGCTGCGCGAGTGTTATGATTATGAGAGCGCGTTTTAGATCTTTCAATCATCATGGAAGCATATCTCCTGCTCTGCCGTATATAAAAAAATGAGAGAAACATTTTCTACAGATGAAATATGAAGGCAAATAGATATGATTATGATAATGTTTTTTTTTTTTTTTTATGCAGCTCAGTTTTTTTTTTTTTTATAACAATAAAGGATGTTTATGACAAATGATGAGCAGATCTAGTGTTCAATCCATTAAAAACACAAAGAATTTATGTCTTCCCATTATCGAATCAAAACCCACTTTAGATCATAATCAGAGGTTATTACAATAACTCAATGATGGTTTAAAGTGCGTTTTGAGCAAAGACATTTATAATCATAAATTTTGAAATGTAGCTTGATGCCAATATTTTTTTTTATTTTTTATTTTTTTTATGCATTTGGCAGACGCTTTTATCCAAAGCGACTTACATTGCATTATACTATACATTTGTATCTGAGTATGTGCAATCCCTGGGATCGAACCCACGACCTTGGCATTGCTAGTGCCATGCTCTAACCACTGAGTTACAGGAAAGCCTCTAATTGCACCTCTAATTATATTTTAAGATGTATTCTTGTAAGCATTAGATAGTGTTTCTAATGTAGTACCAAACTTTATTTATCTTAATTTAACGCTGTATATTATGCAGCGGACGATGTTAAAGCCATATACGAGATACATACATGAGGACAAATGCATTGTTGATCGGCGCCACCTAGTGTGCAGGTGTGAATTAGCAGAAGATGATCAGTCGTTTCGCGTTCCGTTCTTCAGCGATTCACCTCACATTTTCCCTTCGTGTTCAGTGTAGAAAGGGCCTTTAGTCTGCTTACTTGGTGTACACCAAGGTTCAGATGGCAGCGTTCACACTTGTTCAATAAACCGCACTAATAGAGCAATCGCACCAGATTTTGCTTTAATCAAAGTCAAGTAAAGTTTTGGTGAAATTTCACGACAGAAAGGTCCGTTGTCTATAGAGGGTATGCACTTGGCGTTACCATCAGCCGGAGTGACTGGGGTTAGTGGCAAAAAGAGTGATAGCATTGGTTTTTAGCATGAATGCTGCGAAAAACACAAAACACATTTAAAATGGGAAAGAGCTTTGCAATTGACTGTATAGATTTGAAAGAAATCTGAGGTATATTTTAACAGACTGCTGAAAGCTTAAAAAAAAGAGAGAAGCAAATGGATCAGTGCAATTCACAGAAACAACTGGACTCCAGGCAGCAAAACATGGATTTGCATTTATCATTTTGACAATATGTTGAATTTTGGGGTAAATCATACCCTATGTATTGTATTGTTATTGTATGGACAACTCATCAATTAAATATTTACCATTTTATATTCTGCATAATTGGGTGTTTTCATAAGAGGTCACTTTCAAACCAAGTAGCTTTCTTTTGGTCAATTCTACAAGTTCTGTGTGACCATCTGTTCTCTTCTGAGAACATATTTATTTAGGGCCCTAAGAAATCCGTTTTATTTTTTCCCAAATTCCGTTTTTTACGTTTTAATTTTTCTGGATTCTTTTTTTTTTTTTTTTTTTTCCATTTAAATTTTTTGGACTCAATTTTAATGGTTAAATTCAATTTTAACAAAAGAATGTCTAATTAACTGAATTCTTAAAAACAAATTTATTAATTAAAAAAATAATATTTTTATGAATTTTTAACATTAATTTAATTTATTTTAATCATGAAATTAAACTTTTTTTGTTATCAAACAAAGTGCTGCACAACAGAGCTTTACTGTTAAAATTAAAACATGGAAGAAAAACTGAGATTGTGCCTTAAAAATATAGTTTTAATAATTTATTATTATTATTTTAAAGTCTATTAGTGTTAGTATTATTATTACATTGAAACGTATCTAAATTATACTGTACAAGTAATATGTTTCTGTCAAGTTAAATCGGACTTTTATTTTGATGGGTTGCCAAGAGCTTTGAGTTTCTGTGTGTTTATGGTATGAAGATAGATTTTCTCAAACAAAGCGGTAAAATGGTGATGAAGTGACTCAGAGCAGCGCTGGAGAAGAATTTTTTGCGTTCATTTCCTCATATAGTGAGGGAACAGAGGATGAAAACACGTCACACGTGCTTCAGTGTGTGTGTGTGTGAGGTACACACAGACATGCAGGATTCATATTTAAATAGTCTTTTTGTGGTTTAATATTCACAGAGACTAGTCTATATTGTGATTTAATTTAAGTGTAATGACCTGCTTTTTATTCATTCATCAAAAAATTTGACAAAATTCCGTGACATTCCGCTTTATATAGTAAATTCCGTTTTTATGAATGTCGTCCGTGTTTTCTGCATCGCGGAAATCATAGGGCCCTAATATTTATCTTTCATCAGACAGGATATTTGAACTTCCTCTAACAGACCAGTCTTTGATGCAGGGTCAGTCATACTCTGAATACTACTTCAGCTAAAGAGGAAAGCAAAATGAGGTGTAGCTGTTTGCAACTTCTGTTTTGGTTGCCAAATATTTCATGTTGTTACATACACTTTTAAAAGTTTTTTTCTTTAAAAATTTCTCTGTAAAATAACAGTAAAATACTGGCAGCAGAGACACCAGCAATCTACTGTAATTCTACATCATGAATATTCTGAAATTGCTTTACAGTGTTTTGTCGTAAAAGCTAAATATAATATTTTTCTGTATTTTTTTTTTTTATTTTACAGTAAAAATACTGGCAGCAGAGACACCAGCAATATACTGCAATTCTATGGTATTAATACTGTGAAATTACTTTACAGCCCTTTACTGTAAAAAAATACATGCAGTACATTTCTGTGATTATTTCAATTTACAATATGCTCTAAAAAAGCTCTGGGTCAAAAGGGAACCCCAAAATAGGTTGGAAATTAAAATCACACATGAAATTAAAAACACAGGCAACAGTAATAGGCTAATAAAAAGGTGAACATTTATTTATAAGCCAAAATGGACAAATATTGAAGAGTAAAAGCAACGTGAATATTTATGTAAAAAAAAAAGTGCAGAAAAACAAAGTCGGTTATGTAGCTTATACAGTTAAATAAAATTGCATTTTAAAAAGTTTAATAATCAATAATGTTTAAGAACAAATTTGACTATTTCATTATTTTTTCTCCTTCTGCCAATGAGCACTATGGTCAAAACCACCAAGTCCCACCAAGAAATACAGTCTGAAAGCCTTAATAAACACTGAAAGTTGGGAATAAATTATGTTTTACAGTGACTCGACAGTATTTTACCCTCTCCGATCAATGTGTTTATAATCACTCACTTATAAGTGCTCTCAAGCACCATTCTGGCTTGTTCAGTTCCAGCTCATCGGTCACCGTTCGAGTGAATTTGATGTGAGAAAAAACACTCAGAGTCTGACCAAAACCTCTAGTTTTAAAACAACACGCTCCTCACTGCAGGAGGTTTTAAAGTTCCCTCTCCTCTCTGCTTCGATTAGTTTTCTTCCATTTTCCACATATTCTTGTCATGTGCACCACAAACACGGATAATATACAAAATGATGTATAATATACAATATACAAACACGGATAAGGTACAAAATGATATATAATATACAATATACAAACATGGATAAGGTACAAAATGTAATACATAAATACAGTAGTGTTGAAAATGGGCTGTAAATTACCAGCAGTTGCTTACCATGAAAATTATTGCCCACAATGCATTGTTTTCTACAGTACATAACTGTTTTAATGGTAAACTGTATATTACTGTCAGAATTTGGCTGTTTTTTTTGTTTTGTTTTGTTTTTTTTACAGTGTAGAAAACAACTGACACTGATTCATTGTGATTCTTGTAAATGGATTTTTAAATTAACATTTAAAGTTACAGTCACGGTTACTGTTGTTCAACGATTTCCACAGCCGAAATCCATTTATTTCAATAGGAATCCACACCGTCTGGAATTTTGCATATGGTTCAAGTAGGTCACGTGGATTCACCATGTGGACCATCAGAAACATGCTTGATTTGAAAGTGTCTTCTGTGTGCTGTCCTTCATGCATTATTGACAATAGACATTGGTCTTTGTTGTCCACAAAATCGAATTATGAATTGTGTGAAAATTCTCACCCCTATTGTCATAACATGAAGGTTGTAGATCAGACAGACCTTGCGCACCCCATATGAGACTGACTGTGTGTGTCTGTGCACCAAACTCATTGTCTGGTTTCATGGGTCTCACACTGACCTTCAGCAGACATTGAGTTGTTGTTTTGTGGTCCAGGCTGATCTTTTTAGAGTGACTCATAGCAGAGGCGTCTGGAGTGCTGCCTTATTATGTGTCACAAGGCGTGTCGTTTCAAAGTCTGCACATACTTATTTATGTCAGATTATGGTGTTTCACCAAAAATCAAAATAATATGTGTTAAAAATTGTTTTAAAAACTGCTGTCATACTGAGTTAATATGTTAAGTTAAGCACACATGCTCTGACATATTGAGCTGTGGTGCTCATCTGTACCTTTCAACAAAAAGAAAGCTAACTGGAATAGGCGGAATTCGTGGGGGGGTTGAGACCTGTCCCATCTGATTGTTTTTCCCCCTCTTAAAAATATCATTAAAAACCATGCTGTGGTGCAGATTGTAAATGATATAATGATATATACTTAAAATAATTGTGTAAGTATTATTTTAAGTATTATATTAAGTATATTTTTAAGTAGTAAAATGCAAACGGGGCAAAAATGCATTTTAAGTTTAGAAACATTTTGAGCCCCCCCATCCCTTACCTCACAGTGCTTTGGTCCACTGCCTGCTTTACCTTTACCTCACCTATACACACAGTCCAGGAGGAGAGAACAGTGTTCTTCAGTAGTTTTGAGACTCCAAAGGCTATTTTATTCACTTTAAACACTAGATGAAGTGATTATTTTTTTCTTTAATACAGATGCTGAGTCATTAATAAATTAGTTGAATATCTAAGTAAAAGATGTCCTCTGTCCCAGACGAAACCTAAAGTACTATGTGGAGGATGCAAGATGATTTAAATTATAATATGACAAGTACAATTTTGGCTGTATTATTTGTGTCCTCTTCAAAAAATGCTCTTGAAGAATTTTGTTTATTGTTATAATATTATATCGTTTACGTTATTAATTATATTATGTTATATTACAATAGTTATAATAAGAATAATAATGTACATGGATATTTAAAACAAAAAATATATAATTAAAAAATTATATATTTTACATTTTAATTTTTTATATATATTTGTAATAATAAAAATAATAATTAATAATAATAATAATAATTTGATTTCTCTTGATGGCCAGAGTTGCCCACCCCTAGCCTATGACATAATATTTATAAAAATAAATAATAAATTAATTCATATTTTTAATGTGAACATTATATTTTTAAACAACTGCAGTAAAAGGTTTTCCTTTAACAAATTTAGGTGTGAAATATTAATGCAGCGCCACACATCTGCTGTTTCTGCAGGTAGTCGAGTATTGTCTCTGTTTCTAAAGGCCTCTATCTAACCGGATGACATTTGCATATGCAGAACGTTCCATGCCTCCGCTCGTTGCCGCGGTGTGCCGACACATAGGAGAATCCACCCTTGCCCCCACCCCCTTCATTAATATGTATGTGTTCTGAACGGTGCGTGGTTGCTGATTAATGCTGTCTGTCAATTTCTTACAGATCCGACAGTGCTGTGGAAGTTCCCTCAGGACTTTGGAGACCAGGTTGGAGACAGAGGAACTTTTTTTTTTCTCTCTCCGTACCCCCCTCCTACCCCACCACCACCACATCCACGACCCCTCCTGCTCCTAAAGGCCTACCTCCCTCCCTTCCTCCTCTCTTCCTTCCTCCTCTCTTCCTTCCTCCTCTCTTCCTTCCTCTTCTCTACCTCTCTCTCTCTCTCTCTCTCTCTCTCTCTCTCCCCCCCATGCGGTGTGATGTTGCTGATAATGAAAAGCGGTGAGCAGGTCTTCAATAAGCGTTGTTCTGGTAATTATCAGCTGGCTGTGATGTGAATGGGTGCAGATGGAGCTTCTTCGTACGTCCACTGCTGTATCTCACACCAGTACAGCTGTGTGTCACTCATGGGTTGGGACTATATCACACTAGTAATGCATAATAAACGTGATTATGAGTAGCGATAAACTGATATACCTGCATAATTTTGAGCACATTCTTCCTAGTGTCAGTTCCAATATATATATATATATATATATATATATATATATATATATATATATATATATATATATATATATATATATATATATATATATATATTATAATCTCAAAAGAACATGCAATTCTCTGAACATGCAATATATCAAAAGAAAAAACTGGCCATATGCTTTTAAACAAACAAAAACGTTTATCAACATTTGAATGTGGGTAAGTTTCATACAAAAAGCAACATTTTGAGCAAAAAGTTTAGAAAATCGCATTTCCAAGACTACGTCTGGATCAGATTCAGAATGATGATCAAAATAGATTGAGTAAATCGAGTCCATCAACACCCCAAAGCTTGCAGAGTCTTATACCTCTTCCTGGGCCGACATTTCATTAGATAAAGTTAGGTAGTTTTGATTTATATGCTGTTTAATGTTGGTGCATACATATGCATCCGCTTACATATGCTATTGCTTGTTTCTGCTTCTTCGCCTGTGTTTTTATCAGGAGATTCTGTACTCTTTCAGAAGATGCATAATGGCGCCCCCTACCGTATAACAGTGAAAACATGGGAAGCTGGAAAATTCTGTCAGTGGCGGGGAAGTGTTCTCATAAATGTCAAAAAATTTTGTCAGTGGAAGAGAAAGAATTAAAAAGCTCATATCAGTTGAACACTAATTACAAGTTAAATATCTTCCACATTTATCATTTTATTGCCCTCTTAATAATTAAACTTCAAACTTTCAAATAGGCATTGCAGAACTTCCAAAACTTTGACCAGTAAAAGATGAATTGAAATGTTTGCATTAGTGTTGTTGGTTGTTTCTTCAGTGTAGTTTGGTCATGTGTGTTCTCTGTACAAGGAGAAATGGATCTGGGTCTGGGCCTGGGTCATAGTGCAGCGTTGCGGTTTTCACACTTTTTTTCTGCTCACTCGGCCTCAAGGTCTCCATATACAAGCATCTCCTCTTGCACAAAGCAAATTGGACGGTTCATTATGAACTAAAATGAGAATGAAAGAAAGGAGACATGAGCATCTTTGGCTTTCATGTGCCCTTTGGTCTTCATCAGGCTTCTGCAGAGATGCTTCAGAAACTGTTTGCTTGGCCTGCAAGAAGTGTAATTTAAATGTTGGCGAATAAAAAGACTATAAGAAAACTCAAACGTGGCAGCACAAAGTCCTCCAGAAAAGTCCCCGCTCAGCTTGTTTGGTGACAAGATCGTTTCTAGTTTAAGATGTGTACAGATGGATCGGCCTTTTCCACATTGACATAAAGGCTCTCATTGAGTCGCCTCATTACCAGGATTAGGCTCTTTTTGCGTCTTTGTACGGCTGCTCCCTCTCTAGCCGCTGAAATCCCTTTTTTCCCCCAAGTTAGCCAGCATATGGCAGCAGCAGCTCCGATCTCTACAGGCCTCCTTTGTTTATCCTCTTATTGTTGCGGCGCGTAATGACAGTTGTAGGCCGTAGATCGGGGTGGAGGGGTTACTTTACCCCAGGGGAGCGAGAGAGAGAGGGCGAGGGAAGAGCCAGAGACAGACAGGACTGTGGATTATGGAAATATGAATTGATTTTTTATCCTCCTCTCTTCCACTACCCGCTCTGCTCGAATAGGGACTCTAAATGAGGGGCGAACAGACTGGAAGCTGGCACAGAGGGCGGCGAAATATGAAGTGCGTTCCCTCGGCCCCAGAGACTCGCCGTGGCCGCGGTCACCTACAGCTGCCATGTGGAGCAGCTAGAGAGCCGTATATATCTGAATCACAAGGAGGCCATTTTTTGCAAATGAAGCAGACAGATGGAAAAGCGAGACTTTATTGCCCCGATCTCTCTCAGATCTCTTTCCGGATGTCAGTTTAAAGGGAAAAATAAAAGAAATTAAACAGATATGCATATGCGGGTTATTATTTCTGTGCTTGCCATAGAAACTGACATTATTTGAAGTTATTTGAAAGGATTTGCTATGAAAAGCCTCATGTTTTCATTGATGATGGGTTAAGGAGCACCAGCTCGTAAATAACTGGAGAGATAAGCTGTTCTCCTCTTTTACTGTTACATGCAGTAAATATGTCACAGTGCCTTGAAGCCTTTACAGCACTGTCTTATGTTTGTGCTCTATGTTTAATCTCAGTGGGAAGTTTCATCTGTAATTATTTAGTAACACTAAGAAATCACAAATCACTTTTTTATAGCACAGTGCAGCATATATTAATGTTGCTTTTTATTAACAGGTGCAGTTATGGTTATTAGAAGACCCACACAGAATCTGTGCCCACAGAAAGCTTCAAATTTTCACGCAATATTTGTGTGTCATTCATATATTTTGACTAATATGAGAGTGAGTTACTGTCCGACCTGTCCCAGTCCTCTTCTTCCTCCTCTCCCTGTACTTTGCTGTGAGTTCTCCACCATACTATTAAAAAGCAAAAGTTAATAAAAAAAAATAAAAA
Organism: Hypophthalmichthys molitrix; assembly: GCA_037950675.1. Taxonomy (NCBI): domain Eukaryota; kingdom Metazoa; phylum Chordata; class Actinopteri; order Cypriniformes; family Xenocyprididae; genus Hypophthalmichthys; species Hypophthalmichthys molitrix. Next base: position 9,125,949 of record CM075501.1, on the reverse strand, counting down.
ATTAAATAAGTAATGGAAAATATTAATAGTCTATTAAAAGATAAATTAATTTAAATTAAATTAAATTAAATTTTATAAGTTTTATTATTATTATTATTATTATATACTTTTCTAAATAAATAAAAACAATGATGTGAAAATATTAAAATATAATATTAATATAAATATACTACATACTACATGTTGTTGTTGTTGTTGTTATATTTACATTTTATTTTATTATAGTTTATATCATTATTATCATTATTATTTTAAAATTAAATGCTCTTTCTGTTTTAAGGACAGGAATTAATGTGAAGAAGAGAAGATCACGAAATGAGTCTAACTCAATGTGTCAATACATTATTAAATATATACTATATATAAATATATATACTGAAATCTGAGTGATTGAGCTGTTTTCGGAATTGTTGCAAAATAGCCAATACACAAACCTGTGGCTGCACATCAGTTGAATTCTGTGTTAATGTGGCAGATTTCTACATTTCAACGGAAACAGTGAAATTAATGTAATTGTTATATATGTTTATTTCATATCGCTGTTTTATAAAAACAATAAGCCATCAGAGGTTGTGTTACACTAGACTTAGGTTTAAGAAAGGCCTGATATCCTGCATGTAGGAGATAATCATATTTTCTTGTTTATCTCAAATTTAATCTTTAACCTTGACCTTTTCATGCACATCCTTGAGATTTACACATTTCTCCAGCCATGGTTTATATCCCAAAGGGAATAGCGGAGTGCTAACATCACATTCCAAGCCACCAGCGGAGTGTGTTTGACCTGATGGATGTTGGAGAGTTTCACAGGAGCCTCCAGATGTCACCCGGCCCTCCATCTCCTTAGTTAGGCGGTAAACCGGCATGCTGAGTGAAGCTACAGCTCATGTAACAAAGCGAGAAACTGCGTCCCCGGAGCCTCGCGGGGCAAATATTTGTCTAGCTTTGACACAGTGTACAATCATATGCCCCAAGCCTGACACTTCATGATTGGTAGCCTTTTCCCCCGCTTCACCCCCTCCTCTGCAGGACACGCACCAGCAGCCCGGGGGGAAGGCCAGCCAGCGGAGCATCATCAAGGAGCACGAAGAGCGTCGGTGTGGTTTCAACGCTTTAACATGGAGGGCATGTGCGAGATGAGCCGTGATTGAGGAGAACATCGTCTGCTGGAGCTAAAGGAATGGAAAGGGGGGCCATGCCTTGCTCATGGGGTATCCCTTACTCGTCTCATTTTGGAGATTTTTCTTCAGTTCAGATCTCTAGAGAGTGGGTAATGTGAAGGCCGGGCCCAGTTAGCTGGCCTTTGCATCAGGCTAGTCGAAACATCCTCACTAAGGCCACGCTGTTGCCCGTGGCGTCTGATTACCCTGACCTTAGGGCTTTGAGAACGGGAAAAAGCGTTCTCCTCATGGTTTTTTCTGTTAGCAGTGCCAGAAACGCTGGAGGGTGCTTGTAGGAAACAGTCTTCATTAGATCGGATGTCTCAGACATTGACTTGTTCATCAAGAAAGTGACATCTTGCAAAAAATAAAAAGGATTTTTTTCAACTCTGGTCTCATGTCCTCTTTGAATGTGGAACGGGGTGATTGGTCATCCGTGGGTTTTACTTCCCTTTGCAGCCACAGTTTCAGTCCAGCTACTGAACTGAAATTAAGAACTGCATGGTGACCTTCCATTTTAAATGTTATATTTTTAAGCATTCTAGCTCTTGCAAACCTCTTGAGATGTGCATAGCACGACAAACCTCAATCGAGGAAGGAAATATTTGTCGTTGGCCCAAAGTGCAGGATGTCCTGGTTTGGTGGAGAAAGAGATAGACGGAGAGAGAGAGCACGAGGGGGTGGTGGTTGCATTTCTCAGAGACTCCACACTCTTGATGTAGCTTCTAGCCACAGCTGAGAGAGAGACCGAGAGAGAGAGAGAGCGCGAGAGTGAGCGAGCGAGCGATCGCGTGGTCCAATGGGAGTTGACAGCTTAAACGCAGAAAATCCCCCAGGCCACTTGGCACTCAATTAATGATGTTTCTGGCTCTACGGTTCTCGGGCATATGTAGCTGAATCTCAGCTTGGCCCAGTAGAATATCAGTTGTGTATTCTTAAGAACAAAAAACGCTTACCCGTCACATTAATATATTCATCGCAGGGTGTTTTGGAAAATCTATCCTCCTGCGTTTGCTTTCAAAATTAAGCGAAATCTTGTTGCTTGGACACAGTATTAGCAGCCTGAATATCATAGATATTTGAGGGTGGGCTCTTTTCACTTTGAACCAACTAACATCCACCCCAGAACACCCTGGAAACCACCTAGCAACCATGTAGTAGCTTATTGATCGCACAAGCTTAGCTAATGAGCTAAATTGGATTGAAACTTTTTGTTTTGAAAATTAGGAATTTAAACAATTTTACACAATTTTCCCTCATTTACATTCCACTATTTTTGTCTCTGGTGCCAGTTTTTGTTTTTTCAGAAACTCTTTTCTCATGCGTAGCACTATAAAACTCTGGTTTCCAGTGACCACAGGCCTAGTGAAGTTGGTGTTGGAAGGCTTGGGGTGGTTAGCGTGGAGGTTGTGTATCCACACTGCCCCGTGTCTCGTCCCAACGGTCCTGTCACGCACTTGTCAGTTCTTGAAGTGGGCAGAGGATCAATACATCACCTGCTACATTTCCTTAAGCAGTCTCACACAGACGGCGTGTTTGCGCGGGAAAGAAATAACCTCTGTGCCAGCACACTGAATATTAGCTTCTTACCACCTAAGGGTCAGCGCAAGAAGCCGCGAAAAAGAAAAGGAAGGCAAGGGCTAAAGAAGAGAAATCAACCACCTCCCGCTCTGCTTGGCTCGTTTCAAGTGAAAATGTAATGCCCTGTGTCAATTTGAAACTCTGGAAGAGCTACCCCTTTAGCACTTTGCCTCGATCCAGGGGCGAATTCGGCACTTATTAAAGGCGCGTAGTGCAGGGTCAAAAGCGGCAAGCCAGCAGCATACGATTAAAATGTAATGAAAGGAATCTCGGTTGGAGATTTGAAAATCCAGAGAAGGCAGAAGATTATTGTATCCCCATTGATGTGCTGTTGCATCAGGCACCGGTTCTAATAGAGAGTATACGCTTTAAGCTACAGCACCTCAAAACTGCATGACAATGTCATAGATGGACACGGCTTTGTGTTGATCTGAGATCAGGTATTATTCATTTCACATTTTTATTCAATATCATTATTTCGCCAATATAAAATGATGTTTTTCAAGACCAAACCTAAAGACATTCTGTAATTTGTAATTGTGCAAAAAATTTGCAATTGTAGGAAACGGTTACAATTGCAAGAAATTAAGTTGGAGTTATGAGAATTAATTTAGTTGCAGTTACAAGAAGTAAAGTTGCAGATGTGAGAGAAAACATTGCTAAAAAGTTTAAGTAGTAACTTTAATGTTTTTTCCTTTAACATGTAGTTTTTTTTTTAAAGACTAAACGAGACTAAAAAATAAATTTGCAATTGTGCAAAAATGTTGCAGTTGTGGGCATTAAATTTGCAATTATGAGAAACCAAGTCGCATTTAAAAGAAATAGTCGTAATTGTTAGATAAAGTAGCATTTATGAGAAACTGTCGCTGTTACGTTAAGTAAAGTTGCAATTGTGAGAAAACATTACAATTACAAAAAATATAGTTTCAGTTTCGAGAAGTAGTTACAATTGACCTTAATTCTTTTTTTTATTTTATTTTTTTTATTAGGTATTTAGGCAATAATAGTATGATGGTGATTGCTTTTCTTCTTTTTCTGTTCTGATTAAGAACACGATTTTCATATTGCATAAGAAAAAATGGGCATCAAAATTGAATAGATTTACATTGTAGCAGGGACCAGAGCCATATTTAGTCCAGAATATCAGTAAGCAAACATCTAGTAACCACCCAGAACACCCTAACAACTACATAATGCTATAAAACCACACCTTAGCAACAGCATATCAACCACCACCAATATTCTAGCATTGTGGCGGCGAGCTTTGCTCAGGCGAGCAGCGCTTATGTTTTTCCTTTAGTAAAGGTAGTAGTAATTGTAGTAGTAGATGCATTTGATTTTGGACCCAGTAGCGTTTTCGTCATAATAACCATGGGGCGCTGCATGTGTTATGGCTGCGTTCACTGACACCCAGAGAGAGAGGGACATGGAGAAAGAAAAAGCAGAACTTAATTGGGGTTTGGGGGTACAGTGAACACTGACCTGTGGGGAGATTGGGTTTGAACCTGTCACTGGGATCTCAGTGCCGTCAGCATGGTGGCTCTGCCAGTCTCTGTCTCTCTCTCTCTCTTTCCTAAGACTCACACACACACACACACACACACACACACACACACACACACACACACACACACACACACACACACACACACACACACACACACACACACACACACACACACAATCACACACTTCTCCCCTGCTGGAGACAGTTCCATAGCGCCGTGTAGACCTGCTGGCTGGCAGAATTTTTAAAGAGCATGGAGGTTTAAAGACAGAAACCCCTGGGGAGGAATCCCACCAGCTTGGAGAGAGAAAGGGGGAGATTGCTGTCTCTCTCTCTCTCTATTCCTGTCTTTCTCTTACCTTATCTCTCTTTTCTCTCCTATCTCCGTCTGTCTGTCGGTCTGTCTGCCTGTCTGTCTATATCGCTCAGTTCTCATGCTTTCTCTCCCTTTCCTTCCTTCTGCCTCTTTCTTTCCTTTTCTCTCTCCCTCTATTTCTCGCCACATATCCCTCGCACCCCCTCCCTCCTATATCCCAGTATTGACAGAATGAAGAAATGCTTTTCACTCGCTCATCCGGTGCACCGCTTAGTTCCCACTCACAACATCTTTCTCTCTCCCTTTTCTTTTTCTCTCTTTTTCACCCTCCCTACCTCCCATTCTTGTCTTGGTGTTCCCATCTAAATATTCAACTCTAACATTCACATCACCTAGTAACATTGGCTACGTTCACTCTGCAGCTGAATGTGGCCCGAATCTGATTTTTTTTTTTTTTCCTCTTACAGATGTGACACAGAGCTGTTTTTTTTTTTTTTATAGAAAAAATAAAGTTGCCATTTTGAGTAGTAGTTACAGTGATGTAAAATAGTCACAATTGTGCAAAATAGTTGCAGTTGCCCAAAATAATCATGATTGTGCAAAATAATTTCACAATTATATAAAATGAAGTTGCAGTTAAGAAATAGTTACAATAATGAGTTGCAATAACCAAAATTAGTTCAACGTTAAAGGTTTAGTTCACCCAAAAAATGAAATTTCTGTCATTAATTACTCATGTCGTATCAAACCCGTAAGACCTTTGTTCATCTTCAGAACACAAATGAAGATATTTTTGATGAAATCCTAGAGGTATCTGACTCCTCCATAGACAGCAAATTAACCACCACTTTCAAGGTCCAGAAATGTGTAAAGACATTATTAAAATAGTCCACATGACTGCAGTGGTTCAACCTTAATGTTATGAAGCGACGAAAATACTTTTTGTGGGCAAAAACAAAACAAAAATAACGACTTTATTCAACAATCTTCTCTCCTGTGTCATTCTCTTATGCTGTTTACATTCAGCGCTTCCAGGTTCTACGACAGAACGCTGGCTCAGTATTGGCCGACACTGTACACGTGAGCAGCATGACGCATGCGTGTGATGCTGATGCAGGAGCTGGCCAATAATGAGTCTGCGTTCTAACGTTGAACCTGCAAGTGCTTAAAATGGTTAAATTGCTGCCTATGGAGCATTCAGATACCTCTCGGATTTCATCAAAAATATCTATCCATAATGTATATTTGTTATGAAGATGAACGAAGTGTTATGGGTGTGGAACGACATGAGGATGAGTAATTAATGATGGAATTTTTTGGGTGAACTAACCCTTTAAGTTTCGCAATGATGTTTTTTTTTTTAATGAGGTTTTTGAATGACAGTTTGGTGCACAAAAAGCATAACATAACATTTTTTTTTAACTCATCAGTCTTGCACGTTCGTCATAATTGCTCCTTTGAAAGCAACCTTATAGTCAAATGTTCCCCTATCCTCAACTACTTTACGCTAACACTTGACACTGGTCTCTGTTGTGGTTCCACTATTTCTGTCTCTGATCGTGCACCCATGCCATCGGAATCGATCAGTTTGGCTTTCAGCGTGAATGTCAGAAGCTGAGTGAAGCAGCACATCCCCTGATATCTGCTGATGCTAGTGCTGGATCTTCTGCTCTCTTCCAGCCCAGGAGAAGCTCTCTTCCTCTGCAGGGAGTTCAGGGAGGGAGCGGTAGTGTCTCCCGATAGCGTGGGGCGGTAATAAATGCTGCTGGTGGAGGAGAGAGAGATAGTGATAGAGGAGAATCTGTGATTGCAGGCCTCCGCAGTGGGACCAGGGGGGAATGGAGACTGCTGTCTCATTGAGTGATATCCCTGTCTCAACAGTAAATAAATAATGCAGCCTGCAGAGTTCACCCTGCCTCCTCCAGTGAGTTGTAAATGCATTAGCTGTTTTATATTCTTTTGTCTTGGGAAAATGGTTGGGAGGGAGGCAGAGAAAGGGGAAAACAGTACAACCAAACAACAGGAACGATAGCAACTCGCGTTACACCTCTTCACATGATCTGACTCTCCTCCCAGAGCACGCTTTGGAATAGTCCCCCGATCACCTGGATGAATAGTAATAAAACGCTTAGAGAAAAAGGTGTGTAATGCACATGCGTACAGAGATTTAGATCTACTAAAACGTTGAGGAGAATCGTGAGAATATTTCACTTGGATGCCGGAAGGCAAGCGGCTCAGTTTTAATGGATATGAATGGGTTTGAAAATCACTTGAAGTAAACATTAAAAATCTAAATTTACTTTAATAGACTGTTCTGCTACTTTTAATTCAAATAAATGTCTTTGTATTGTTTCATCACAGCTTGTTCCACCTTTTAGCTGACATCAACAACCTTTCATTTAAAGGGACAGTTCTACTGAAAAACATACATTTACTCGCCTTCATTTTGAATTTTTTTTTCTTATGCAGAACATAAAAGATGATTTTTTTTTTTTTTTTTTTTTTGCTCACACAGTATTGTTTTGGACCCCTTTGACTTTCGTTGTATGGACAAAATGCATTCTTCAGAATATCTTCTTTTGTTTTCTTCTGAACATCTATTATATCATGACTTTTCATGATCCCAATGGATATAAAATCAAGTACTCCCTATGTTTTTTCTTGTTGCACTCAGAAATAGTCACAAATAGGAAGGAAAAATGGTTGCAAATGCCATTTCATGTTGACGTTTAAGGAAAGGAATTAAATAGGCACAGGCTTTGGAGTTTCTGTGGTCTTAATCAAGTCTTTCCTTGTGTTTATTTAATTCTTTTCTTGTGTTTATTTAATTCTACATTGCATTATGAATGCATTCTTTCAGCTGCATGTCATTACAAATACTGTCTTTCGTCTAGTCCGAATGTAATATCCAGTGTGAATTTCATTGCTAGTTCCTGTCAAGCAACTCAGATTGACAGCAGGGACCAGCGTTGACTGGTGTCATTCAGGCCAGTGTGGGACCCGCAACAACTTCTGCATCTGCGAAGGAGACAATTTTATTTGTGTAGCATCCGTTTGCATACGCTTCTGCAAATGTGTGCCGCAGCTTGGCATAAACACTCGGGGGAAGCGCCTATAGGAGTTAATGATAGTAGCAGTCACATACGGCAGCATCAGGCTTGCGTTCGCGTGACAGCTTTACTGCCGTACAGTCATCCGCCGCGCCACGACACGGCGAGGATGTTTCTGCCGCTGCCAACGTTCCTCTCTCGCCTGCCAGAGCCTTCAATCTCCTCGCCGCTCTCTGTATCACATACTAACACTCTCACTCTGTCTTCCCCCATCAGCACCACCGCCTCCCACCGAGAACAGCAACCAGTCATCATCCGCGCCGCACATGCATATATACGCAAATAAAAACAGACATCCTCGCAGTCTGGCGCGCATACATGAACGTTGAATGATTAATTTTGTCTTAAAGTGCAGGTACGGGTATGGAAGCCGCATTTGAACTACCCAGCTGCCTCCGAACACATCCGCACCATTCATCTGAATGGTCGCAGCTTGTTATACTTTGAGCAGGGGATCACTGGTAGTTCCCCATGGCTAGTTTACAGTGCAGGACTGGCCAGACGTGGCTAACCCATATGGCTATGGTAATCCATATGCTGCTGGTGCTTGGACTCTCCCTCTGGGGCTGTGCGGGAAGGTAAAGCCCCAAAGGCTGGGTCTACTTTAGCTCCCCTCCCATCCCTCCCGCACCTCCTCTGAACCCCTAGTGCTGCTCAGCCATTGTTCCAACAATCTGCCGTCACCTCCGTCGTCCCCACACCTCAAGCGAAACGATCAATGAGCTAATGGCCGCTAATTATTTTAGTCTCTGATCGCCCTCCCCTTTACGTCAGCTTGGTGTCGTTTCCCTTTAAATCCATTTGTTTGCTCATTTGTTTGCCAGCTACTGTTCTGCTTAATGAATAGTTAATTGAAACCGATTTACACTGATTTACAACAACCGTGGTGTTTGAGAAAAGTGATGTGCTTTCACTTTTCTAATCAAATGAACTTATGATTTTTGTCTGGCAGACAAAAAATTCGAACCATATCTAGGGACCAGAATATCACAGAAATGTGGAATTGGGCTCTTTTGACTTGAGACAATATGCAGCCACCAAGCAACCAACCAGAGCACCATTGCAACCATTTAGCAATGCACTAAATACGTAAATACATTTGTTTGCTTGTTTGTTTGCCAGCTACTGTTCTGCTTAACGAATATTTATTTCAAATGAAACTGCTTTTGATTAACACAGTGTGCACTGCAAACCATGCGGTTTGTTGAGAAAATGTCTTTTTACTTTTCTAATAAATTGCACTTACAAGTTTCGTTAGGCAGACGAAAAACTGGCGAAAAACCTTTAGACAGATATTAGAGCCCTATCTGGGGACCAGAATATCCTAGAAATGTGAAATTGGTCTCCTTTTGCCATTTAGCATTGCACTAAAGCACTCAGAACACATTAGCAACTGCATAGCAACACCCTGGCAAGTTCTCTGTTTGTCACATAATCCTTTTTATCATATCATATGTCATGTCATTATCATCAAGTCATTAATTAAGGCTTATCCTTGAATTCATTTTAGTTAACTAACATTGATTAGTGAACATTGACAAGATTTGATTAGACCATAATGTCTCTTTTGTTTCTTTCCAGGAGGTCCTGCAGACAGTGCCTAAGTTCTGCTTCCCATTTGATGTGGAAAGGTAGGACGTCCTTCATGCTTCCAGAAAAGAAGTCAATCAATGTGTGAATTGGGAAAAATGAGGATGTTTGTTTATAAAACACTCATTCACACATGCTTAAGAGGCTGTCGTAACTGACTCACAGGGTGGAGCCACACACCTCCTTTGGTTCCAGTAGTACTGGTCTCTAATATCAGACCCTTCACTTAGAAATAAAACACCTTTGTTGAAATTAAGATCTCCACCCCCAGGAGACAATGTGTGTTTGTGTGTCTGTCCTAACTGGCATGATGTTAGACACGTCTCCTGCAGAGTGTGTGTGTGTGTGTGTGTGTGTGTGTGTGTGTGTGTGTGTGTGTGTGTGTGTGTGTGTGTGTGTGTGTTGGCTTGTTTGCTCTTGGAAATGAAAAATGGAAAGAGCTGTTGTATAGTTTATGTGCTGTGTGAGAAGTTCACTTCCTTCCAGCTGAAGCTTTCTTGCTGCCATCTAGTGGAGATAAACTACACTGTCACTCTTGGTTTAGCTCTTACAACCTTAAATGTAATACAATCTTTCTGCTGCCTATATGAAATTCGTGAATGCATGTATACAGTTTTTGTTATTGTGAGTTATGTGAGTTTGCATTTGCCTTTTTGATAACATTTCTGATATTTTACATAGATGTGAGTGAATTTTGCTCTTTTATTATGATGATGTGAAAAGTTACAGTCGCTGGCAAATACTCTTCCATCAAATATCATTGAAGTGTACACTTTGATAAAATAATAATTTCAGACCTTTTTTCCCTCTCTTTGTGGTGGGCTGCAGAGTGTCTCAGACTCAGGTGGGCCAGAACTTCACGTTTGTGCTTACAGACATTGACAGCAAGCAGAGGTTCGGTTTCTGTCGGTTGACGTCTGGCTGCAGGGTCTGCATCTGTTTGCTCAGGTAAGAGATTGTCATTACTTATTTCAGAACGGAATGTTTTTTTTTTTTTTTTAAATGCACTTTTTAAACTTTTGAAGTGCATAAGGAGTTATTTGAATTTTGACCATTTACAGTCAGTTTTTTTTTTTTTTTATTGTTAATACATTATAGATTTATAGTTTGATGGATTGATTCATTAAGATACATTTCTTGAGAAATATCATTTGTCCATTTTCATGTTTATGGGAAACAAATTCCAATTGAATTCTAGATTCTGAAATAAAGGGATTTAAAACAAGCAACACTTCACTTTCACGAAATAATAATAAACACTGATAAAAATGCTCCTTTTGTTTGTTTTTTAGATTATAATATGATGGTAAATGCTTTCATATTTTCAGTCTGGACCGTTCCATTATGAATGAAAAGCGGCAGATAGAAGACTGTTACAGTTACATAAACGCTAAACCAGTGTATTTAATAATACAAAGTCACTTAGTAATTCAGAGCAGCTCAACTGGGACATATCACATTTTTTTCCCCCTCCGTCTACACGGTATTGATGGACAATTGCAGGTTTATCATCGTCATGATGAGCTGCTGTCGAGATCTCTCCTCCTCCCATTCCAGCCAGGATGGCCTTTGTTTTGTGTGTGTGTGTGTGTGTGTGTGTGTGTGTGTGTGTGTGTGTGTGTGTGTGTATGTTTTTTTTCTTCTTCTCTCCCCTCGTTATTCAGGCACAGAGGCATGCCGGAGACGGTTCACCAATAATTATGCATGAAGCCCTGCTGCCAATTAGCAAGAGTCTCCCCTGTCCCTTTCACTGAGTTTTACATGCTAATTCATTTGACATATGATGTATAAAATTCATTATGCATTCTGAGTAGTTTGCATGGCTTCCTTCATTCATAATAAGAAATGCATTTTGAAAGTTTTGTTCCTTTTTTGTTCCTTTTTTTCTTTGTCCAGTAAGACCCTTCTTTTGTTTGTCATCTGTTTGGAAAGAACATGGTGAAATGTAACAAAAGACCAAAATAAAGTTTTGTTTTTCTACACCCTTTTATTTAGATTTAATTTAGATAGTTTCAAATATTATGTGTGTGTGTGTGTGTGTGTGTGTGTGTGTGTATATATATATATATATATATATATATATATAATATATATAAAATAGAGAGAGAGATATATTATATAGATATAGATAGATATAGATGCACAGTAGTCTTATACACATACACACACAGAGAGACACACACACACACACGTATATATTTATATAATGTTGAACTTTTAATATAAGCTGATATATACATAAATGTATAAAATATATCATTTTAGATTTTTGTAAGGTGACACTTTTTCTTATTCACACACATTTACACTCTCCACCAGAATATAAAAGAAAAGTAATTAAAACAGTTTGTGTCCTTGTGATTGTTGAAGTGCTGGGACCATAAAATTGTCACCTAAGCTTACACGAGGAAGTTGCCTAATGAGAGGGACAGTTTTATGTGGACAGCCCTTTGTAGCTTTGCAGGTTTAGCCTAGGCCAAATAGGCCAGGGTTCCTTCAGGCCAAACCACTTCAAAAACACAAGCGTTCCGTTTTACCCCACCCTCTCCGCCCATTCGGCCCTCGGACATAGCCTTCGGACATCTGAAAGACCCCAGATGAAACAGACCCTCTCTCTCTCTCTCTCTCTCTCTCTCTCTCTCTCTTGCCGGTTTTATTTGATGGCTGGACCCGACTTGGCGTCTTCCTCAGACAGCAGAAGTTTTCTTCAGTTAGTGGTCATTTAGCGATATTTCTTTTCCTTAGCTGAACATAAAACTCAGGAAAAGTCGGGGTTTAATCATATCTCATCCTGGGAAGGAGACAAGGTGCAAGCTGACTTGATTTTAAAGCTCCTAAATACCTCCGATGATTTAGGACGCATGTTGATTTAAGGGTCGATTCGATCGTACAGGCGTGCAAGACAAACCAAAGGCCATGCATGCAGTGTAAAACTTCATAAATGTATAATATGAATTTAGATTGATTTATAGTGGGATTATAAAGTCTGAGACCACTAAATCATTAAAAAAAAAAAAAAGTATGGTCATTCAAATATTATGGAATTAACATAGCAATTTGTTTTTGAGAAGTTAAGTTTTGAAAAATTAACAATTTGATTTCCCCTTTTTTATCTTTATTTACAGCAGCACTTTTCTTATTCAATTAATGACCTAGAAATCGTACAGAATATGTAATATTTTATTTCTATACTATATATATATTTTTAAAATAATAAAACTCTTTTCAGGTTTTAAGTCCCCTTTTTTTTTTTTTTGGATTAAAAATAAGTTTTGTCAAGATAGCTCAGTAGAAGTACTTAAGTAGCTCATACTTGAAAATACAAATACATCTTTTCTAATCATGTCATGACCTACACATTCTCTCATTCATTGGTGGTCAGTTTCTGTCTTTTTTTTTTTTTCTTTTCAGCTATCAAACCATTTGCTCAATCTTATCTGATGCTTCTGGCTGTGGAAGCAAGGAGCTTGAGTTTGTTAGGGATTGCCAGTAAGCCACAGATAAGTTGGTTTACTCTCCAAGTACACACGGCGCTAGAGAACCTAAAAGGGCCGTTGAGATTGGCTCGTCTCAGCACAGTTCAGCATGATGAATGTTCCACTATCAGAGGATTTGCCGAATACAAACACATTTTTACTTACTAGCTGTGAAGAGATTGGGCTGGGGTGCCGTGCTCCCCTCAGCCTATTTAAAAAAAAAAAAAAAAAAAAGTTGAAACAAAAAGAAAAATTGTGTGCTTCTGCTTTATGACTTAAAATAAAAAATGAATCCAGGATTTTGTTAAAGGTATTCCTCCCTGGATATCTTCATAAACGCACGTCTGCTGCTTATAGAGCAGTGATTTATTTGACTTTAATACAAAAGATTTACATGCTCTCATTTAAGAGTATAATGAGTGTTTGTGCTCTCCAAGGCCTGCCGTGCCTTTCTGACAAGGAGAGGCTCCCGTATAAATCCCCTTCACATGTGAAAAATGAAGGATTAGCATCCAGGAGCCTCGCATTTTAAACAAAGAGTGAGCAAGAGAGAGATAGATAATGATTTTTCTTTGTTGTGCAATGCAGCTTGAGCAAGGTGTCGGTCAATTACGATATTTCAAACAACACGTCATGCTAACCAAAACACTCCTCAATCCAGGCCATGGATCATTTTTCTCGCCCGTCTGCAATTTGCATAGATGCATTTAATTTAGAATAGTGTGACCTGGTTTGCGAACATCGTCATGCACGTCAAAATACTGGCATGTTAAGAGATGATTGTTTTAGGTTAATGGTCACCCAGACTTGAAACTCTCATGCTTGAGCGCACGTCCCTGGGAACGGCGTGCCACTGGCCCCTTTCTACGCGTTCGGCAATATGAAAATTTGCATTAGATACACTTAGTTGTGTTTTTTGTTGTCTGTTAATTCCAGTCTGCTGGAGAGCTCACTGACCCATGGAAGGATAAAAAGGGAAAAAAATCTCCAATCAAGACACTGCGTGCTCTGTGGATCAACTGAGATCAGACGATATGAAGCCTTTTTTGCTTTTTCTTCTTCAAAAATTACTGCATTCCCTGTCATTCATTAATTCAAGCTTCTTCTTTACCTTCATCGTAGCCAATTAAAGTAATCAAGCAGTAGCGACAAACAAAAGTCAAAGCTCTGCGTTGGAAAAGAATAGCTGATGTAATCGCTCTCGGTTAAGTGTGAGATTTCAGACCGAGTCGAAATGCATGTTGTAATCACGCCTACATACTGGGAAAGAAAAAGTCAGAGCCCGCTAGCAGGCCGCATTTTTTCACTAGATTGCATAACGAAATAAATGGTGTGTGTGTTCTTGCAACCTTCAAGCCAAAACAACACATTGGCCGCGTTCCATCTTTAAAGGCCTGTCAACTTTGCCAAGATTCTGTCAGGCTGCAACACACACAATGTTGCAGATACTCTTGGCTAGTCATTGTGTGATTAGTTAATACACATTGATAAGGTGTGAATTATTTTTTTTTTTACTCCTGCTGGGAAATTAATTTGAAGGAGAAAAAAAAACGGAGAGTAGTGACATATGTAGTGACTTAATGTACGACAATGAGGTTCAGGTTGTGCATCTGGGTGCAGCATGCTTGTAAACCATCCCATCCCTGGTTTATTACAGGCTACAGTGGTCCAGTCATGTTTTTGTTGAAGAAACCAAATACTTTTATTTAGCCCGCTCCGTGGCTGGAATGCTTAAAATGCAAGTGTCAGCGAGGGCCAAGAATGTGATAATAAGGTTCACTTTAGCTGAAAATGCTAAAGGAAGTCTAACACCGTGTCTATACCAGACGCCAGAGGCATGACGCAAAAGCAAATATAACCCATTATAATCAGTGATGCTGTCTACACTGGATGCGGCACGGCTATATTTGTGCAGATTTTGGAAAATTTTTTTTTTTTTTTTTTGGGAAGGGGTTGTTGCATTCATTACTATACCTACTATTATAGTAATGAACGCGACTTTCACACGCATTTGATTGATCGAATGTGCGCTCCTATTTCAGTGTTGTTGTTGAAGATATTTGTGCCTGCTTGTTTTGTACAATTAGATGAACAGCATTGAAGAGGGCAAATGTTATCATTCAACTGAACTGTGTATATGCATTAATAAACACATTTTTTTCTTTGTCCATGCAATAAATGCATTTCATATTTACAGGTAATGCTTCATATTACGGGTATACTACTTTCTTTGACCCCTCCTCCCAACATCTTGTGTTGATGTCCTTTAGGGGGGATCGAGCCTTCTTTAGGGGGGCCAGACCCCACACCCGCCTTAATTTGCACCCTGGCTATAATAATGTGTATAACTTTTTCTTGTTCAATATTCTGTAATATTTGTTTAATGTATGTTTCTCTCTCGCTCTCTCTTTTTTTTTTTTTGACAGCTATCTCCCATGGTTTGAGATCTACTATAAGCTGCTAAATACCTTTGCAGACTACTTATCAAAACACCAGGTAAGTTAAGGGACATAAAAAAGAGCACTATAATATTCAGGAATAGTTTTATGAAAGATTTTTCCATTAAATCTGATAATTTATGTAACGTTGTTCATAAAAATGTTGTTAAATAAATTTTTGTATTTAATGCACTTATTTTTAAGTACAAACTCGCTTTACTTTTTAAAACACCAAGTCTTCAGCTTGTTTTCAGATGAGAAAAATTAGCAAAATTTCAATACAACTTTATGAAATTCACATAAATGGGATAATTTAAGAATGGTTTAATGAACAATTTTACACATATCACATTAAATGCAGTTTAATTACCCTTGCAAACTTTTTGAAACTTATTGAAACATAAGGTGAGGTAAGGGAAGACTTAAACTTGTCTCCACATGGAACAAAATTAGCAAAGTTTTAATACATAATAATGGTTTTATTAAATGTTTACTTAAAAATAAATTTTAAGTAAATTTTAATGCAAATTTCTAAATACTCTTGCAAACTACTAATCAAAACCTTAGGTAAGTTGAGAGACATCTTCAGTTTCTCATTACACAAGTTAAAATTTCAGTATGTAAACAGATCAAACAGTATCTGAAAGTTTATTCTTGTTGAACTGTAAACATTTGTGATTGGAAAAAAAAAAAAAAAAAACGTTTCCTCTGTGAGGTCTCTTTTTCATGTGACTGATTGGGCCATGCCGGACCCCCTATTGAGCAAACTGCTAATGTCACAAACAGCATCGAAATTACCCACATTCCTGCCATCCAGCTTGTGAACCAAAAGTGCCACTGCAAAGCAAAACTTGAGTGTTTTTTTTTTTTTTTTCTGTGCAAAAACAAAGGAGAAAGAAAAACGTCATCTATAATCCATCTCAGCGAAACAGGCACAGTTGGTTGGTTGCGCTTTGCTTTGCAGTGTTGTTGACATTTAACAGACCGAGCATCGAACAGGAAGTCAGTCCTTATGATATACGGGAAAACAAATTGTCAGGAAATACACTGTGCCAAATCGTTTTTTTTTTTTTCCTTTTCTGAAAGTTTCACAGCAGTAGGAGACGAAGAAAAGTTTGAATTAGGAAAAGGGGATGAAAATATTAAGCTAACATCAAATGAAAAACAGAGTTTGTGTGGAGCCAGCGTGTAACTGAAGTGCTCAGAGTTTCTCTATCAGTCTCTTATCATTCAGTTATGTGTAACGGAGCCGCTGAAAGAGAAGTGAAGAAGACCAAGCCTCCTCTACACAAACAAATCATAGGCTAAGTACACTGGGAGTCACAGGGGTCAGGAATTAAGCCGTAAGATGCTCTGTGTCATCGACCCATTGCATTACCAAAAGTATGCCTTTTTTCTTTTCTTTTTTAAACCCTAAGAAAAGAGTTTCCCTTCATTCTCCAAATTCCATGTTATTCATTATGCTGTTTGTGACATTAAAGTACAGTCTTTTTTTTCTCTCTCTCTCTTTTTTTCGTTTAAGGGATTTAGAAGATTCTCATATTTAGCACAACTTTCAAAGACATTACGCTTCAATTGGGAGACTATCATGGTGTGCAGTTTGAATGGATGCAATTCAGAAAGTTTTCTTTTGGGGGGAAAAAAGGTGCTACCTGTACATATAATTATTACTTAATACAAATTAACCCAGTACACATAATAGATACGCATAAACAAAAGTTAAAAAATAGAGAGAATATATTTTAAGTAGTACATCACACACATACTTGTTTTTTTGTTTTTTTTTTTTAAATGACTTGTGAACAGTTTTCACAGAAATGTGCATTAAATGTGGCAATTTAGGTAAGAATACTTTCAGGAAGTATTTACACAAATTTTCATTGTGTATGACAATTTTATGTGGAAAATTGTTTATGTACTATTTATGTATTAAATGCAATATACGAACCGCTTTTATGAATGGTTTGCACAGAAATTTGCACTTAATGCAGCAATTTATGTAAGAATGGTTTCATGAAAGATATACACAATTTTACACAATTAAATTTTTAAATTTACTTTAAATATGAAAATTTATATACTTATATATAATTTATATACTTTTATTTAAAATGTATGTACTTTTACTTTTATTACTTATTTGCACAGAAATTTGCACTAAATGCAGCAATTTATGTAAGAATGGTTTCATGAAAGATTTACACGTTAAAATAGTTTTTACATACAATTTAGAGAGAAATTTGCATTAAATGCAACAGTTTCCGTAATAGGTTTTCTTTATGAAAAAAGAGCAGCACAATTTTGTCTAAATCATTCATAAAACTATTCTTAGGTAAACTGTTGCATTTCATTCAATGTGAAAACTAATATAAAAATGGTTAATGAAGAGTTTACATACATTTGTTGTGCACAGTGGTTTTACAAATTGCATTTGCATTGAATGTGACTGTACGATTATTTTTGCTGATGTTTCAGGAATCAAGCCCATTATATATATTTTTTAACAATAATTAGATTTTTATTTGTTTTTTGACAGTGTCTTTTTTCGACATTTTATTAATTTTTTCCCTTACAAACTGTCCAACAAAAGCTAAACTCTAGTACGCATAAATGAATTCTTTGAGCAAGTAAGCATGATCGGGTTGACTTTCGGCGATCCGTTCCGCGTGAGGCGGTGTTGACTGACGAGGAAGGACAAGAGCGATGAAGGTTTATGGCGAGGGTAAATGAAGTGTTTCCTCAGGCTGTGTTACTGACCATGCGTGTGAGCATCCAGGCTCTCGTGACAGCAGCTCACACACCCCCGCACACATATGTACAAACACACAGCCATATATGCTGCAAGCTCTGGCCACAAAGCTAATCTGGGAACTTGCTTACAAGCAAAGGGCATATCTAAATATGTGCCTAACTATTCGATGTCAGACTTTGTTTTAACAGCAACAGCATTGCTATTCTACAGCAAGTTTGAGAGGGTAAATTGCACTCTTGTCATAAAAGCTCGTAAAAGCTCAGCGTTATAATCCTGAGGCCTGTTTTGTGGCAAAGCTTTTCTCCAATGGCTTCTTAAAGCCGCCCGCTCTGAGCAAGGACCTTTGGTTAATTACGAACAGCCAATGTTTGCCATAAATCATCCCCAGAATAATAAGCGTCTGCCGCAGCCTAGCTTACCGTCTCTTAACCTCAGGATCGCTCGTTAAATGTGTGTCAGTCGGATATATTTCTCTTCTGTAGACTGCTGTAGGAATACTTTACACTGAGTGCTTTAAATCGTAGAATCTGCAGTTGCATTTTTTTTTTTTTTTTTTTTAGTTCATTTTTCTCGTTTGTTTGTTTTTCATATTTGTCTTTTTTTTTTTTTTTTGTCCTCACAGGAAGATGATTTGAACGACATGTTGGAAACGCTGCACAACCACCCTGTGCCAAAGCCGAATATGCCAGTAAATCTGAGTGTGGTAGGTACTAGAGAGGAATAATGGTTTGTTTAGAAACAGAAGTGGGACCGCTGGCCTCTCGCTCTGATAAGAGACGGCTGGACAGCGTTAAACCTAATGACCACTTTTGCAACTCATCAAATCCAGCAGCAAGCATAGGTTAACACCATCTTAAACAGCTGCCAGTCAATGAGACTATCTATCTATCTATCTATCTATCTATCCGTCTATCCATCTGTCTATCTATCCGTCTATCTATCTGTCTGTCTAATTGTTATATCTGTCTCTCTGTCTGTCTGCATCCTATTTTTATCAGTCAGTATTTTCCGCACACTTTTTTTCCTCTGTCTGTCTATGTGTATGTCTATATGTTTGATCTCTCCATCTAATCCATCTATATTTTTTCCTTCATTTTTACAAGAGCAACCACTTACATTTTGCCAATGGGCAAGTAGTACAAGATCCAGGAAGCATACAGTCGGTGAGTGGAGAGTGAGTGTGCTGAAGGGAGAGGGATGAAAAGAGAGAGAACGGGGCAGTTCTGAAATTTGGAGCCGTTGCCCTAATCGCATGGGAGAAAGATTTCCAATTTTGCCAAATAATCCAGCTTTATTTATTTATTTATTTTATTTTTTTTTAAATATGGCAAAAACCCATCCTGGGTCTTGTTGTCAGTTCTTTTTTTCTTTTCTGGAAAACAATCAAACTTGCTAAATGATTCATGCTCTTCCATGCTGCTGTATTCTTCTTTCAAATATCAAAAGTTTTTTTATTTATTTATTTATTTTTTAGCAAAAGACTGTTCAATGCTCAAGAAATCTCATTGATGCTCTGCCCATTAGCCTACATTTATCTTTTTATTTAAATATGAATAAAAAAACATTGCACCCTTGAATATCTGCACAACAGCATTGTATTAAAACATCATGCTGTTTTATTTTTTTAAGCTTTAACACTTCATAATATAATGTTCTGAAATATACATACGTACATACACACACACACACATTGAATACTTTGAGGTGTCTAAATAAAGCTTCAGAAAATGTAAATAAACAAATTAAAAAATATCAATATCACAAAATACCTAATATCACACTATATTAAACACATTGAGTTGACATCATTATTTAAGCTAGCTGTTACTCAGCATCAGTTATCAAGAATGTGACCTTAGCGTACAATCTAAAAGCCCATCAGGTCATCCGAAGGGGTTTCTTGGAATTGCTTGTACAGTCTCCCAGAAGGTGGTGGGTTTTACTAATCACCGTCATGTTCCGCTTTAACTTCTCTGAAGTTAGCAGATTAGCAGAGTGAAAACTTTGTTCGCTTTTCGAATTTGGGAAGGGGGTGTTGGTGATGGGAGAGGTTTGAATCAGCACTGTGTGGGCAGTTATGTTTCAATCAGACGTGACTTGTGTGTGTGTGTTTGCTGGGGAGTGGTGTTGGGTGCAGGGTCTGGGATTCTGATCACACTACAGGGAGCAGCATGCAGAGAGCGGTGATAACAAGCGCTCTGATAATGTGTGATTTTTATAAACACGGCTGCAAAGTGTTGGCCACCGCCAGCTGGAACTGCAGTCCATGACATGGAGGGCAGTCAGCTGCTCGGTATGGGAAAATAAACACATGTCAGCACATGAAGAAGAGATCTTGGTCACTCTGCTTTATTGATATCTTCAAACTGTTTATGTTCGTACGATTATAGCAAAAGTACTCTGGACACGCACATAGAGCACAGATAAATTTTGACATTGCACAGCAGTTGATTTGATTGCTCGAGTCATGTGATCACAGCATCCAAGATAAATATTTGACATCTTTGAGTATTAGAGGATGCTAGTTGTGCTTGCATTTGTTTGTGGAACATACGCAAATGCAGCAAAAGTTGAACCTATGTGTTGAGCAACAGATGGGTGCTCTTTACGCACGACGAATCGCGACCCAGCCTTGGGAAAGAGCGGAGCACGCCACACAGGCAAACAAAAGTGCTAAAGTTAGCAGGCAGCGTGGGATCTTTGCTTCGGAGCCTCTTTGATCCAGACATTAAACTTGCTCGCCTGTTCAAACGTACGCCTGGCAGACCCCTCTGATACTGTCAGAACAGAGCAGTTGGCTTTTGTACCGTAATAAAGACTTTCTCTCCGATGCGGGGAGCCTCCTCCGGTAGTGTCCACAGGGGATCGGCGTTTGTTGACTTCATGTATCCGTATCTGTTTTCTGTATGTATGATGTTAACAAGCTTAGACACAGTTCAGGCCAATCACGGTTTATTTATTGGTTGTGGAACGGACAGTAAGTTAGAGGGTCTATAAACACTAAATACTGGATGGCTGCATCATGGTGACCTTTTCTTCATCTTTTCTTGTCTGTTTTCTGCAGCATTCATACTTCATTGCTCCTGACATTAATGGACTCCCCACCATACCTGAAAGTGTGAGTATTTTTAACCCAGTTACAAATACAGAGGCCCCCAAAATTAAGCCACACTTAAAGTATAAATGTCATTGCACTACATATTAAATCAAGTGACTATGAGAAAAACAAAAAATTAAGCAAAAAATGAAGTAAAAAGTAAAACAAACCAAAACATGAAGCAAAACATAAAAAAAAAAAAAAAAACATGAAACAAAGCTAAAAAAAAATGCATAAATTAAATATATAAAATGCAATTACATTCATACATTAAATGTGACGTGGTGTTCAGATGCATCTTAATCAACAGATTTTTTTTCTCCTCCTAGAGAAATTTAACTGAGTACTTTGTAGCAGTGGATGTGAACAACATGTTGCATCTCTACGCCAGCATGCTGCATGAGCGACGCATCATCATTACCTCAAGCAAGCTTAGCACTGTGAGTTTCTGCTGTCATTCTCATTTACACATTAGACAGCTTTCTTCTTACTTAAAAATATTAATATATGTTGTTTTTATACAATAAATTAAAATAGGTCTTTTGGGTATGTTTGCATGTAAAGAAATGTGTGATGGAATTAACATGATGTGTGATGGAATTACCCCCCGCCCAATATAGAGCTTATTGCACTTCCTGGGCACTATAGCTGGGCATTGTCAACTACCTCATGCTCATCAACATAAAAGAGTTATGTAGATGACCTGTTTCTCATTAATTTGAACTTAGGGAAAAATATAGACACAATTATCAAAAACATCTTGAAAAAATACTGTACAGTAATTCAGCTCTCACTGTTTTGGCATTTTGGGTATTTCTCTGAGCTTTAAATTATCACTTATTGGATCCCTGACTCTTTCACATATTTTCTTTCTGGCTCTTCTTGCCTGAAAAAGGGAGTGGGCGCTTATCGCATGGGGGCGGACGATGGTCCAAACTTTCACGACAGTTGGAAAAGCGGCGAATGATGTCATTCGCTCCCTATCTCGCTCCGATTCCCCCCCTGGAGCATGTGCGGTGCGCTCGCCGACAGTGCCGGAACTGCGGGGCTCCCCTTGGACCCTCTGGCTCCGGAGGAGGCTGTTGGAATGACCCTATCCACAGAGTATTTCACTCCTCCGGGCTGCCGCCTTCATTCCGTGTGCTCACTGACACGAGGGGTTAGAATGTGCAAATCATTAGTCTCCTGGGTACTTTTTTTTTTTTTTTTTATACTATCTCATAACTTGATTTACTGTTTTGACGAATGGGAGCTTGAGCGACCTTGAGTTTATGAAACTAATATGCCAAAAGAGTTACTACGAAGACAAGTGATATTAAGGTTCCACCTCAGTGAAGACTTTGATCATCTCAAATCCAGAAACCATCCGTTTCCTTCTCTAGAGCCTCGGGAGTTCCAGGCAACTATAGGAAGACAAACATGGCCAATTTCGCCAAAAATTCATAGACGCAAATGCAGACACATGGCCAATTTCTGAATTGTTCAGAGAGGGCAAATGGCAGTGTCCAGGGTGTGGTCAGACTACCTCTACCGTTTCTCCAGCCAGCCAACGGGATAAAGAAAGGGAGGGAAAGAGGAAGAGAGGGAATCCATTATGCATGCTGCCAGTGGACCCTGAGTGCTCGGGCCCCTAGTGAACCTGCTGTGTCAGTCTAGCAGAACATGGCCGCACACATGCCTGTATTGGAAAGCAAAGGAATAAATCATGATCTAACAACAATGCATCAGTTGACTTATTGCTGTTTTGTGACCAGAGGTAAGGAGTACCACTGTTTTAAAACCATGTCGCAGGCTCCGGGAGGCAGCCGCCCATGCAGTCTTGTCATATGCCAGTATAATTGTGCTGCATCAGGATCCCTCTAACTAGTCAACTGGGAGGCCCTGGTGCGTTTCATCTGCGAGACCCCCTCGGCCGGCCCCGAGTCTTGACAGCCGCCTTCTCATCATGCTGTCAGTGGTATGCTAACAAGACCCGATCCCATCTTGGCCTGTGGTGCTGGCCACTGAGGTTCCTTTCGGCCTCACAGTCTCTGCTTTTTTATGCTCTACTCAGCAATGCCGTCTTATTTTCATTCCTTCTTCAAGCATCTCTCTTACCACACCTTTAATAGACATTTTATCTTCCTCCGGCACTTCCTGTTCTCTTCTTTGTGATATTGTGTTGCAGTGGGAGGTGGATTAGTGGTGTTTGGCGCCCTGCGCCCTACCTCTACCTTTTCTTTTTTTAATGCCACCTCCTTGTTAGCGATACACCTGTGTCGGCGCCCTGCTCGGAGTCGTGCGTTTGTCAACAGGATGGGAGAGCGAGGCTTGGTAATTGGGAAACAAGGAGAGGGCCAGGGGAGAGAAGTCTCGCAGGTAGCAGGAGTCAGCGCAGACTGCGGCGCTGTCACCCTTGTCAGGGGGAATCGCACCTCTAGTCTCCAGTCTGCCCCAATCACAGATTCCACTGTGAGCTTTGTTGTGCTTATCAAAGAACGGGACCTTTTTTTTTGGTCTTTGTCTATTCTTGGAGAAGTTGCCATGGATATTTTTGAACCCCAGCTTCTCCCTAGATGTAGGGAATATGTTCGTCAACTTGTTTACATAGACAGGGTTCACTGGAAAGGTGTTACAAAGCATATCTTTATACTTCATCTGTGGAATATATCTCAGCAAGGCAAAATGGTACAAATGTACTCCTAGAGATGAGTGTGAATGTGGTTTGATTGTGAAGTGAGGGTTATGTGACTGTCACCTGATTGTGCAAATCCGGAGTTCGCTGAGCAAAGATGGCAAAATCCTTCTGTTTTCTTTCCTCTCGAGAGAAATGTGCAGATCTATTTCTATCAGGTCTTCTAGCATGCTACTTAAGTTGTGTTATCTTGTTAGTCTTTCAACTTTTGGCTTGTCATCTTTTTAATGAACAAGGATTTAATGTAAATGAATCAGCTCAGCCTTGAGTGTCATGATTTTCTATGTGATTTCAAAGAAAATGGCATGACTATTTTTTTTTTTTTTTTCTCCTGTAATTTGTAATACTCAACCGATAATCCTATGTGGATACCGATAACTAGAGTAAATCAAAGATATTGTTGCTAACTGTAATGTTGAAATATACATGTGTTAATTTTTTAAAACAAAATTGACTTCAAGTGGTTGAAACGGGTGTTTATAGTCTGATAATGGTCCCATATAGAATAGAGTTTGGATCTGACATGAGGAGGTAATGTTTCAGTTTCGACCAAACGATAATCAGTTTGATATATCGGCCTATCACTAGTAATTTGCATGATAATTTCATTTCATTTTGGCATATACTTTAAATAAAACTGATATTGCATATTTGTTCATTTTCATGTAAAAACCTTTCTTCATAAAAGGACTGTCATGTGTTCTTTTTTTTTAGAATGGCATTATTGTTTTTTTGGGGGGGTCTATTGTATTTCCAAAGCCAGATCCCTTTGTATAATCTGCTCTATGGTTGGTCTCCATAGAGAAGACCCCCACTTAACACGTCCCCAGCACGCTCATTATCGCTAACGGCAGCGGTAGCTCACAGGTCTCGGCAGGATGCAGCCCCACATCCAAACAAACTGTAATCCAGCATTTGTTCTTGTGGATGACTTCTTCATTCAAAGGAATATCAAGCATACCTTGCCTTTTGTGGCCATTTGGCTTTCTTTTTATTTGGTATTTTGTCATTAATTATTCATAAGACCGCCAAATATTTTATTAGGCGCAGCACTCCAACAGTGCATTGTGGGTGCAACTGGAGATTTAATTGCATCAATACAGTTATTCTGAACTTTCTCCTTAATTGTCACAGAAAGGAGGTCACGACTGACTGTCTTGCAAGATTGTGCATGTGCTATGATGAATCCCTCGGTTGTGAGCAAAACAACTTTTGTGGGAAAAATATCAAGAGTTAATTTGTTTTTGAATTCCACCTTTTAATGTTTATCTAGGTTTTGCCACCTCCTTTTTGTGCCCCCGTCTTTGAAAGAAGACGGCACGGCTTCACTTTCAAGTCAAGAATAAATCAAGCCAATTGGGCTTGTCTGTGGACATTGTTGAATTAATTGGAATGCGCCATTAGGTTTTCTTACCCATCTCTGCATGGTACGGAAGGGTTCGCCTCTAAGAAACTAGATGGCAGTCTGTTCGCAGTCAAAGAAAAGTGTTTCTTTGCAGTGCAATGACCTCTCAGCATGATTCATTTATTGGACCTTGAGAAAAAGGATCTCGAACAGAACGGGTCTCAAAGCTTTGATATCATCCAAACTTCAGTTGGTGAGAAACGCCATAAATATTAATTTCTTTCTTCTAAATTGCCTGGACGAAATTAGATCTGTCACAACTAAAGCCTTTTAGTTCTTTTCAGAGAACTGCACAACAAATTTGCATATGTTACAATGCATGGCACTAAATAACTGTTAATTAAAGCTGTACTATTTCTTGACTCGATAGGTCACGTCTTATCTGGAGCGGTTGCTTTCGAACACAGTGTCACAGAACTCAATGAACACAACAACAACACGCAACCAGCCTTACACCTTGTGCACAGTCGAATACTGACGGGATTCCGGATTTAAACTGATCTCTTTGAAGCTAGCTGTTGTGCCACGGCCAAGCTTGGTTGGTTTCAGTGGTCAATTGTGATATTGTGTGTGTCAGTGAGCAGGGGGGTCTCTTGATACTTTGGAGCCATGGTTCACACACATTACTGGAAGCTCCAATTGTCAAGACCGCTTCTTCCAGCCCCTACTCCCTGTAGTATTCCAACAGCTCACAGTCTCTCTTGGCTAACTCATGTTTCATTCTTTGGCAATTTGCCCTAATGAAGTCCCAGAGGAGCCTTCAGACCTCTGTTCTTTTTCCATATTTAATCATGTTATTTTAATCTGGAAGATGAGGAAGCTCCGGCGTGTGCGCGTGTGCCACACAGGTCATTACAACTGCTAGGTAGCCATGAGGGGGAATCAGGGTGTGGTGAGGGGTCACTTGGGTGTTCACTCATTAAACATCCACACCAGCAATGTAATTAAGTGTTTGCTTCTTGTAGAGTCAGATTATTTACTGTGTGTATGTGTATAACAGTAATAAAGCATCATTAATTTTGTATCAGTCTTGGAAACGCTACACATTTGACACTTTGTGCTTTGGTGTATTTTTAGTCTCTTGATTGATGCCCCAATTTTGGATTTGAACCTGTGCTGTTCACATCAGAAAAAAAAAAAACACACTTAATCAGCTTGTGATGTTTAGATAAAAAGAATAACTATTTAATTCTGCCTGCTCTCCTGGTCTGCAATAAACGCAATCCCCTGTAGTGCTTATTCATTGATGGAGACCGTCATATGAAGGAGCTCATGTCTTTTTTTTTTTTTTTCCTTTTCTTTTTTTTTTTTTTTTTTGTCGTAGTTAACTGCATGCGTGCAAGGGTCCACCGCTATGCTCTACCCTATGCACTGGCAGCACATCTTCATCCCTGTACTTCCTCCTCACCTGCTGGATTACTGCTGGTAAGAGCTCATCTGCACACTTACACACTTACACACTTGAGTGAGATACAAATGTCTCATTTGTATCTCACTCAAGCTTGGGCTGTTGCTTTCTGAGCTTTAGAGCTGTATGATTTTTGTGCTTTAGGCCTTTCGAGTAAATTTGACCAGCTTTTACATTTGAAGTTAGCTTTGTACGTCATAAGCAAACCTTGACGGGACCCATGGAATCCAAGTTTTCTGCACTGATTGGGGAAAATCTGTGCAATTCTGTGGATTCTGTGTAAGCTGATATTACTACATTCTATGTCGAAACCATTATAATCTTAAGCCAAATGTCTGTCTGTCTGTCTATCTGTCTATTTGTCTGTCTGTCTATTGTTATATCTATTTATTGGTCTATCTGTCTGGCATTTTATGTCTTATCTATCTGTCTGTCTGTCTGTCTGTCTGTCTATGTATCTATGTATCTATATGTATCTATCCATCTATGTATATATCCATCTATCTGTCTATGTATCTATCCATCTATGTATATATCTATCTATCTGTCTGCCTGTCTGTCTGTCTTTTTATTGTTATATCTATCTATTGGTCTATCTGTCTGGCATTTTATGTCTTATCTGTCTATCTGTCTGTCTATGTATCTATATGTATCTAACTATCTATATGTTTGTATCTATCCATCTGTCTATGTATCTATATGTATCTATATGTATGTATCTATGTATCTATCCATCTCTGTATATATGTATCTATCTATCTGTCTGTCTGTCTGGCATTTTATGTATTTTTTTTTTTATCTCTATCTATCTATCTATCTATCGGTCTATTGGTCTATCTGTCTATCGGTCTATCTGTCTGGCATTTTATGTATTTTCTGTTTATTTCTATCGGTCTATCTATCGGTCTGTCTATCGGTCTATCTGTCTATCGGACTATCTGTCTGTTTGGCATTTAATATTTTTTTTATCTGTCTGTCTGTCTGTCTTCTTTATCTGTCTGTCCGTCTTCTGTTTGTCCGTCTATCTACAAAATAGATTTTTTTTTGTTTATATCATTTTCTTTTACACAATATTACATTTAAAATTGACTTAAAAATTTGAAAAGGTCAGACTTCTGTTAATCGGCCAAGCAGGTAGAGTCTCCAAATTCGTCCAAACTTTAGGCAATTAATTGGCCTGGCCGATATACTCTCAGTCCATCAGTAACATGAAGTTTCTAAACATACAGTACCAACTTCTGAAATACCCCTCATCCTAATGAATATGTTTCACAGTGTCTGGGATCTCAAAGGGTTTATGAAGGACATGATTTATTAGCACTAATGCCACCTCGCCAAGTCCAGCATGCAATCTACTTTTCTTTTTCTTTTTTTTACCCATTAGAAACATATATACGGGTTGAGAGGCAGGCTGATTTCTGCATGCCGACTGTGGGCTAAAACCGTGACCACACTCTTAACTTACAGCCCTGCTGTATAGCTACCAGAACACCCTATACCCTTAAATTGACAGACTTGTGCTGCCATGCTTGACACTAGAAACTATTTGTGGTCGAATAATACAGCCTTGATATAAATGCAGCTTTAAGAGTAGTGCCGTTTTCCACTCCAGGACAGACATCCGAGATGATTTATCATATTTTAGCTATCTAATTATACAAAAAAAAGCATTATCATATTATAAGGCTGTGCATCGCTCATAATGAACGCTATTAGAAATGATGGGAATTAGGCTGTCATAACAAAGTTACACTCACGGACAACAATGACGTGACAGGGCTCACCCCGTGCATGTGCGTGCGTGTCTGTGTGTCAGCGTGCCTGCATGTCAGTTAAATCCATGGCCTTAACAGATGCAGCGAGGGAGACTGCAGCTTATTAGCCACATAACCTGATTGAGCGAGCACTGTAGCGGCTACCCAAACCTATCTAATTACACGGCCCTGCCTCGCCCCGCTCTGCACAGAGACTCAAAAGTGACGCTCGCCAATTACACTAATCACCTTCACTGCTCAAAAGCACTCGTTCCGGGAAACGGACGAGGATGCCATTAAAGTTTAGCTCTTGATGCATGCTGCGTCAAAGATATGTCAATTTACGGTGATACTCGTTTATTATTTTTCCGTTCAGAATTGTTGGTCTGGTGTTATATTTGTTCTGTAATATGTATGACTGTGTTTTGAATATCGTTATGCTGTATCTACACTGCTTTGGTAAAGAAAACAATGCATTTCTTGAATTATTAGTATTTTTAAAATGTCATAAAGCTGTTTTCATGTTGCTAATGACTGCATTTTGTCTCTGTTCCCAGTGCGCCCATGCCATATCTGGTCGGAGTTCATCTCAGCCTTTTAGAGGTATGTCACATAAATCTTCCGTCAGCAGCCGTTCATCATCCTTAAAGTGTTTTATGTGAAGTTTGATCAGAAGCACACCAGTTGAGGCTTCCCAATATTACATAAACCATCATTATTTACTTTTTTGCCCCACACCGGGTCATTTAAATCCAACCGTTCCTCTGGATTCCAACCATCTGAGATGCTAATAACGGCCATCTACTTTGATGCATCATCACCGAGCGCAGAGAAACCTACAAAAATTGACACATTGTTTTTTTTTTTTGCTTTTCATCTCCCGGGGCGCCCAAGAGAAATGAAAGAGCCAGAGAAACGGCAGAGAAACAAAGAGATGGTGCGTTCGGTTATTGAGAAATGGCATGTTGGTTGGAGGTAGACCTATAGCTTCATGCGCAGATCTGATAGCGCTGACAGTCGCGCCAGTGCTGGTGTTTATCACACGTTCGCCCGCTGACAGTCCCCCCACCCCTCCCTCCCCAATCCGGCTGCACGTAATTAGACCAAATCAGCACACGGGCCGCCGTAGCAGCGACTGTCAAAAATGACAAACCAGAAATTTTTTACACACTTGGCTGTTTCCCCCACCTGCACTGGAGGAATAATTATTGGATTTGTCGCCACTACCGTGACTACCATTGTGTGGAAGCATTACGCCGCTCAACACAGTGGTGCTTCATTCAACATGCTTGAATAGTTTTATTATTTGATTAGGTGTGTATAAATATCATAGCTGCAAATGTTACAAATATATTTAAACATATATTTGTAACATTTGCAACTAATAAATATATATATATATATATATATATATATATATATATATATATATATATATATATATATATATATATATATATATATAATTTCTTCTAGTGCTTTTAACTTTTTAATGTGCAATTTATTCACAAATAACATTCTAGTTGTACTAAATTATTTATTTTTAAATTGTGTTGATATTGATTCAAACATGTTGACTCTCATCCAAGAATTATTCTGTGAATCTTTGTAGGTGCATAAGTGTTTTTGGAGTTGTTGTTTTTTTTTTTAAGAACATAATTCAAAAGCTTCATCTGGTTTCATTTATGGGAATCCGGTGTTTACGTTAACTTAGTCTGTTTAAATCTTGCCTGCTTTAGTCTTTATGTGGAGGTTTAGACGAAAAAAAAATGGGCTTTTGAAGAAAAAAAATACAATGTTCTCTGAATTAAGAAACATCAGTAGTCTGGAAATGAATACTGTGAAAATATGTTTACTCTTCATTTTAGCCATTCACAATTTTTATGTTGCAAAAAAGTTTATACCGATACTTTAAATAAACTACTGTTCAAAACAGTGTTTATTTATCATTGTAAAGTTATTAAAACAGTCACAGGAAATGGGAATAGGCAGGACGGTGTGTTATAAAGTGTGTTGCATTTCCAGAGAGTAAAGAGCAGATCCCTGGAGGATGTGGTTATTCTGAATGTGGACACAAACACCCTAGAAAGCCCCACAGATGATCTGCACAACCTGCCCAGTGACGTGGTGAGTGTCCCAAAACAACACACACATTTACCTAGAAATCTAAATAGACTTATATTGTTTTTATATAAGTCTGATTGAAATTACTGTAAACTAACCTTATAGCTTCCAAATAAAATATAAATATATATATATATATATATATATATATATATATATATATATATATATATATATATATATATATATATGTGTGTGTGTATTTGTGTATATGTGTGTGTGTGTGTATCCAGAGTAGAGCGAATAATTTTTTTTAAAGCTACTGTACATGCTTTTCAGAAGACATCAGAATATTAGAAATAGGAATGACCAGATGATGCAGTATTTCATTAATTTTATGCAGTATTCTGTATATTTTGATTATATAATTATATTTTTATAATTACTTATAAAAACATGTAATATATGAATTTAATATAAATATTTTATATATTTAATTGAGGTATTATTTTTACTTTTGAGTATGTCTCCAAAGGGTTTCCCCTAATTTTACTAACTTGTGGGAACAGTTTTGTCCCTAAAGTAATGAAAGTAAACCCACCTATACACACACACACACACACACACACACACACACACACACACACACACACACACACACACACACGTACACACATGCACACACACAAAATACCATTCTCTACCATTTCCTTTTGTTCTAAGCCCACTGTTTCAAACACACACACACACCAATATTATTGCCATTTTCTCCCATTCTTTTTCGTCCACTTGCACATTTAAACAAACAGTGTCTTTCTGGTCAGAGGAACACACCGCATCTCTGTCCTCTCATCATTAGCAGACGCAGCCATGAATCCCCAAAAACCACTCTCTGCAAACTTGGCCTGTGACGTTAAACGGCCGTCGCAATTCGCCAGCCATCTCTGTGAATTTCAAACTCCTGCCTTCATCTCCTTTTTTTAATCTTTTTTTTTTCTCCTTTCTGCCTGCCCAGTGGCACATCTCGCTAGAAGTCCTGGATTTTCTGAAGGCGCGGGGAAGAAGGGGGCCAATTATTAGATCCTGCTTTTCTGCCTCCTGCCAGCGCCTTCTCTCTTTAATTAATGTTTAGGTGGCACGGTCAGTGCAACAGGGAAGTGCATCCAGCGTCAGGGTCAGAAACACGTCTGTCATCTGTCCTTTTGAACATAAAGAAACGTGTTTGTTTTTTTCTTTCCTCTTCTCGTCTCGCGTTCTCTTTTCTGTCCCGTTGGGGGGTGTGTTTTAACACTCCTATATGACTCGGTGGATCCCGCTGCTGTCTGTCCAAGCAGAAAAAGCCAGCCTGTTCTGTTATGCCATCTCAGCACTGGCATCCCATTTGTAAATTAAATTGCAAACCAAGAGCGCCGTAAAAAAAAAAAAAAAGAAAAGAAAAAAGAGTCGGGTCTTTTGAAACTGACGGAGGGGAAAGAAAAACCTCTTTGTCTTCGTAGCATGATAAATTAAGTGGCAGCTTCATGTTTGCTTTGATCCTCTCGTGCAATTTTTCATTGACTAATGATAGAACATATTCTGCATATCATGTTAAATTACCCCACCTGAATGTAAATGTCACCTACAATAATATATTTATCACCGCAAAAATTCATTTTTCTCTCCCTCTGGTTATCATACCTTTGGGGATATTAAAATTCATAACTCAAGGAATATGTTTAAGCAAAAGCTCTGGGTTTATCCCCCCCTCTTAAATTGTCTGTCACATGGCGAAAGTGCCGTGCAAATTGGTGTTTAAAAACAGACCAATCGATGGAATTTAATTGAATCAATTAATTTGATTCACTTTTTTGCTTTTCATTATTTAAATACACATTTATTCAGAGATTTAAGCATGTCTGGCCTCTACAAAAATCGATGCATTTTACAACTATAAAGCAAAATATAATATAACTGACCCTGGAGCGTTTCTTTTTCTTTTCTTTCCTCCCAAGTCTTTTATTGATTCAAGCCAAACCTTTTGAGATTCATCTAATTAAGTGTTTGAAGGCTTTTTTTTTTTTTTTTTTTACCATGTGGACTTTATTATTCAGAGAGTCTGACCACTAGGCCCACTTTCAGACGGGTCAGGGGTGACAGTTGTCCTGAATTACCTGGCCCTTTTTTCAGACAGGACCCTATGCTGTGCTCTCTGCTGTCTGTCACTTAATGGCAGTTTTTCCCAATTTCACACATAATATTTTAGATTTATTGACTATTAGAAATGCTACCACGCCAGTAGCGATTCCGTTCTGCACAAACTTACGGATTTTACAAATAGAGATAATAATTGCCGCGGCTCAGAAAGGATGTGGCGAACATTTGAGTGATTTCAAACATGCCTTTTTATTGGAAACATCAGATGCGATGGGGTTGAAAGTCCACGGATTGTGTTTTTGGGTTGCAGTTTTAATCACTGCACTTTTTGAAAGTGCCACACGAGGGTTCAAAATA
Source organism: Hypophthalmichthys molitrix (assembly GCA_037950675.1). Taxonomy (NCBI): domain Eukaryota; kingdom Metazoa; phylum Chordata; class Actinopteri; order Cypriniformes; family Xenocyprididae; genus Hypophthalmichthys; species Hypophthalmichthys molitrix. The sequence continues at coordinate 9,093,127 of CM075501.1, read as the reverse complement.
AATTTAACACTTTTAAATACTACGTTTTATTTTGTACATTGTGTGAAAATAAGATTAAAATGTCATCGCACTCTGAAGTGTATATCCATCGTGTATATAAACATTAAAATAAAAATCACTTTAATGTCTTTTTTTGTGTAACTCTTCATGCTAACTTTATTTTTCTAACTAGATTTTCTTTGTTTTAGAAGGTGTTTGTCGCTGAAGTTTTTCTAGTGCCATCAAGAACTGAATTTATAAATATTTAGGAGATTTTAATGATGGGTGGTTGTAGATTTTGCAAAAAAAAAAAGGAAGAAAAGAAATTATGTTAAAAGGAGAGTTTGCTCTCTCACAAATAAATGAAGGTGTTTGCCTTCTCCTTAAACATTGTGAAACTGTTGCTTTTTTTTTTTTTTTTAAATTCAATTATAATTGGATTTGGTAGCGGGGTATGGCGTGTTTACTTGTGCAGTCATTAAAACGATCTAAAAATAGAAAATTATGAATCCATTGTGCTACCAAACAGCGCTGCAGTCTTATTTGGATGTGATTCTCTCTGTTCGCAGGTCCTGTATCAATCCCGAGACTGTTTTGATAAAATATTCCTTTTGACTTTATTACTTTTGTTCAAGTTACGCCAGATCTATTGTTTACTTTTCCAGTTTCTCTGTCTTTGCTGCTCGTGTCATTCCTGTCGTCTCCCTGTTCCTCTCTTCCACACAACTTATATTTGTACTTCCTCTGTTTGATCGTTTACCTTCTCAATCAACAGCAAAAATTCAAGTTTGCACACCCACCTCGTGTATATTAAGCTACCAAATGAAGGTTAACAAATTAATCAGAGAGAGCGCAATATCCGCGCGCCTCCTCTGAGATCACCCGGCATGGTGTTTAATTGGGAATCGAGAGAAAACAAAAACAAGCACTACATCAGCTGACACACCAAACAATTACTGTTTGGGGAAAGTGGGAATGTTGCGTTCTTCAGCGCTCATTCTATTTCAGGGCATCGCAAATCAAGCCCATTCAGGACCCTCTTGAAGGATCAGTTCGTTGTGCCGTAGTGTGCGGGACAGAGCAGACCAGGTGGGGCTCATTTCCGCTCCCAGTGGACTAATACAGTGTCCAGCCCTCAAGGCACTGCCATTATTGGTCTGTTGATGAACAATAACTGTACTTGACTGGCGCTTTTTTGCTTTAGACTCTGGATTCGCAGAGTGTCAGACTGAAATCAAATGCAGATGTCTTAAAAATCCAAGTTTTACATTCACATGTACGTTAAAAAATGTCCAGTTTTTTAGAGTTTGAATGCATTTGGGGAGGTTTTAATATTTTCATTTTTTTACAAACTTGTAGTCTGTCTTCCATATACCAAAATCAAATAACTTGCGCATTCAGCTTGCTTATGTTAGCATGTGAACTAGCAGTGATTGATGGAGTAATTTGCTTTGTGAATGCTAACTAGTGAATACTATCGAGTGGTCATTTGTATTGGAGTTTCTTTCAGTTCTGTATTTGTTTATATATTTTTAACTGTCTGATAATAATTATAACATTTTTTTTACCATATTTTATTTGTTTGATAAAGGTTTATTTTATTTTGTTTTATTATTTATTTATTTATTTATTTTAAATGTATGCTGCGTATTAAGAAAAAGACACTAACCTTGTGTTTTGTTTGGAATCTTTAAGCATTTTTTATTTGTTTGATAATGATTGTTTTTATTAATTTTACTTTTTATTCATTTATTCATTCATTTACTTAATATATGCATTGTATTAAGAACAAGACTAAACTGCATTTTGTTAAAAATCTTACAGCAATTTTTGTTTGAAAATGAATGTTTTATTACTTTTATATTAAGTTATATAATTGTATGTATGTATTTATTTATTTATTTATTCATTCATTCATTCATTCATTCACTTAATTAATGTATGCTGTGTTAAGAACAAGACACTGACCTGTGTTTTTTCAGCGATTCTTTAGCATTACTGTTGAAATACGCTTTGTCTTTGTGTTTTTCTAAAAGGATGTAAGTTCAGTCAGCGTGTACATTTACTTTTCAGCCTATTGCACATCAAAAGAAAGCAGAAGATTTTCATATCTATTTCTTTTTCTTTGTAGTCCTCTAATTGCCTCCCAGCGGCTTTCTATCCCTGGACAGAATCCTTAACAAAACATATTTTTCCCTCTGTCTTAAAAAAAGTCTTTTAGCCATACTCCAAAAGGGTCACACTGTAACCTGACAATACTGTGAGCTGATTTATTTACATGTCTAGATTATCTTTGTAATTGGTCATTTCATAATGCTTTTTCTTTCTTCTTTATTTTTACTGATGGATCTGGAGATATCTCTCTCATATACATTTATATATATATATATATGCTTGAATATTATTTATTTATATATATATATATATATGCTTGAATATTTTATATATATATATATATATATATATATATATAATATTCAAACATATATATTTAAAATAAATCTCTAGGCTGTAAAATCCATCAGATCTCCATTTATAAATCTGGGAGAAGTGTAAAATATATGCATGAGGACATGACTGTGTGTAGCGCCTGTCTGCGGCTTGTCCAGTTCAATGAATTAAAATCCCTTGACCATAAACAGTTCAGCTCTCGAGGAGGGACGTGTGTGTGTGTGTGTGTGTGTGTGTGTGTGTCTGTGTGTGTGTGTCTGTGTGTGTGTGTCTGTGTGTGTGTGTGTGTGTGTTCGCACAAGCGTCTCAGAAGTGGTGTTCTGTTGAAACTCTGGGTGTATAATAGAAGCCCACCGCAGAGCAGATCTCCATGGTATCATCCTTTAGAGCAGGAGACAGTGATGCACCTGCTAATTATCATCTCCAGCTGGTGAGTTAAATGGAGATCTGTTTTCAGGGCCACCTCTGACCCCGTGCTCTTTACTTGACGCACTTCAAACCCTGTTGGGGAGTCCATGCAGTAGAGTTTAATGAGGCCCTGTGTTTGCCCTCGACGGGCTCAGTGAGTCGGAGGCTGCACTTTCATCCTCAGCCATCCTCGCTTGATGTAAATTGAAAAGATCACAGCTATGGGGAGAAGACCTATAGTGGAAAAGCCTCTCTGCATAGATTATGAATATCATAACTCAACACAAGTCACCCCCCCGCTACCCACCTCGCTACCCACCTCCTACAATACCATAGTTATAATTGGACCCAATGGGGGACTCTCCCTTTGATCAGATTATAGGCTGAATGACTTTACACTAAAAAATGTCACTGCCAAATAGGTTTATCACCTGTAGAGCTAAGCTCCCCTCTGATGCCCCACCCGCTCACATCTCATTAACGTTACTCAAAGTATAGAAGTTAATTAGTCTGACTGATCAATTATTGGCTATGCTTGTGCCGCCCAGTTATTAAATTGAAGTGTATCATCAGCATTATCTATGAATGTGATTTATGAATCGAATATTGACAGAGGAAAAATTGCATTGTAATGAACAGTAAGAGATTGCTTCATTTAGATTTTTTTTTTATGAAAATACACACACACACACATATATTTATAAATAATATATTTATGTATTTTTTATATATATATATATATATATATATATATATATATATATATATATATATATATATATATATATATATATATATACACACACACACAATGAATATACACAGTACACACGCATCTATTATGTAAACACAAACTTTTACATTAATCATTTGACAGCACTTATATATATATATATATATATATATATATATATATATATATGTATGTGTATATATACATGTTCAAGGTGTCTGAATAAATTTTGGTTTGACTGTATAGATGGTGCGGGCAGATAGGTCCTTTACCTGCAGTGTGCAAGCAATAAATCAAATCATTGCCGCGTGGCACAAGCTTATTGGCCTCTGCTGATCCTGCAGCCAATGAGATTGCTTGTTCAACATTTAAATTGTCTGGTTCAGTGTTTGCTGTAAGCTGGTCAGAGTTCCTCTGAAACCCTCCACCTCCCCAGCTCCACCTGCCTAGATCTGTTACAGGATTTATGTATGTCTATTTATACTGCAGCAGCATATCTTACAGCATGTCTGTGTTTCTATTAGCAGTAGCAGGTACATATTTGTGAGTGTTCCATTAATATGTGTGTACATGAGTAGCAGATATAGTCCATCAGAACCAAATATATTAACATTGCCATATTCAATAACATGCTGAAACTATTTCGAGAGTTGTCATGATTGAAGTGTGTGTATTTTATATGGATTTTTGATTTTCAGGGTATATTTTTTTTCTATATACACTCAATTTAAATAAGTAAATATTATATGAATAATTTATTATAATAAATAATAATATTAAATGAATAGATATATATTTATTAATATATGTGAATTTGAGAGAGAGAGAGAGAGAGAGAGAGGATGTATAATTGTAAGTAATAAATATTAAGTAATATTGTATAAATTGATTTCATTATATATACGCTTATACATTTAATTCAGAAATATTGAAGACATTCTTGTGCACAACCTTTTGTTTCATCTCCTCTTATTTGCACACTGGGTATGGTGAATGTTCTCTTGAGTGTGAATGGCATTTTGCTTTCTTTGATTCTTCAAAAATGAAGACTGTTTAACGGATTGTTTGGGGAGAGCTAGAGAAGTGAGGGGAAAAAAGACAACGCATCAACATGAAATATTAATATGGCGCCAACTTTACATAAACATAAAAGCACTTAGCCAGTGTGAATATGGAGATGACACTTGTTAATTTAGCGCTGCTAAACTTCCTTTTTGATGCTTCGGAGTATTCTCCATATCCACTCAGGGACACTGTGAAGAAGAGATGTGTCCCAATAGGGATAAACAGAACAAAAGACAACAAAAATTAAACTTGTTCTATATGAAGAATGCCACATTCTGTGAACATCCAGAATGCAAAACCTCTTTCTGCATTCAAAAGGGTCAGTGGCGATTCACCAAAGTGGTTTTGCTGCATTCCTAAACTGAGCTGCCTCTTGGTATTCCGTGGACTGCCTAAATGCTCTCGTTTATGGTCCTTGCTTGATCTTCCCTAATGAAGCAATCTAAATGGATTATTGATATGCACACTGCTCAGTGTCAATTGCAGGCGTGCAAATGAATTGCCAGCAGATGGTTATGAGCGCCACAGCATATGTAATCAATTTGGTTAACCTTACATTACCTGGATCAAGCACCGCTTCATGGTTCATCCCCATGTGTTCGTGCACCGCTGTGTCTCATGACAGGCTTGGATGCTTTAATACAGAAGGCTTGGGAGTATGGGGAAAAATCTGGAGGGGACATGCAATTCAAATACTTTTCCTTAGTTATATTATTATAAATAAGTATGCATTTTTAAATATTTGTGCATATATCTTTTGGCTTATGGGTCAATTACAAATAAGTAACACGTCACATTTTCATACGTTTTTAATTATTTTTATACCATTTTCAACAAAATTTTTAATGACTCTAAAAATGTTAAGTGGTGTTATCAAATAAATGAAACCTATTTTAATATATTTTTTCCAGAATAATTTTTATTTAATTTTAATTAATAAATTATTTTTCAAAGTGTTGTCATTTTGCATCATGAATATCTTGACGTTTTTGGTCATGCCATTTGACAAATGACAGCAGTAACTATAACCTTTGCTCTTTCAAATTTATACTATTTTCAACAAAAGTTTTAATGGCTCTAAAAATTTCAAGTGGTTTTATCAACAAATAAATTATAAAAGAAAATATTTAACTATATTAATTAATTCATTAATTTTTCAAAATATTATTTTTTCTTTGGGTCTTGCCATTTGACGTATGACAACATGAACTAACCTTTCTTCTCTCTAATTCCCTATTTTATGGTTTTCTTGTCACATGAAAACAAAATGTTTTCTGCATGTTGGTTACACCCAGTGTTGGGGGTAACGCATTACAAGTAACGAGTTACTCAGATTACTTTTTTTTCCGAGTAATGAATAAAGTAACACATGGCATTTAAATTTACAATAAAATATCTGAGTTACTTTTTCAAATAAGTAACGCAAGTTACTTTTTCCCATTATTTTGCTCTGCTCTCCTGTCCCAATATTTAGAGAAATCAGGAGTGAGTTCAGAAGCGTTGTGTGCGCTGTGTGAATATGATGGGTATTGTAGCTCGAGACCAAATGTGAACATACATTTAAACGGTTAGTTCACCCAAAAATGAAATTTCTGTCATTACTCACCCTCATGTCGTTCCACACCTGTAAGACCTTTGTTCATCTTCGGAACACAAATTAAGATATTTTTGATGAAATCCGAGGGTATCTGAACCACACATAGGCAGCAACGTAATTGCACCTTTTGAGGTCCAGATGTAATGTTATGAAGTGACGAGAATACTTTTCGTGTGCAAAAACAAAACAAAAATAATGACTTTATTCAACAATTTGAACCATTGTCATACGTAGTGAACTCAGTGAAGTCCTCCGTGTTTACATCCGAACGCCGACTCCGTATTGGCTGAAGCTGAACACGTGAGCACGACGACGTATGCATGTTATGCTGATGCAGGAGCCGCTCAATGAGTCGGCGTTTGGATGTAAACATGGACGTAACCCTTTAATCATCTCACTTGCACGAAAACAGATTCAGTATTTCTCAGAATGAATAAAAACCGTGAAATGCAAACTCAGAATATTAAGCAAACCATGCAATAATTATGTTAAACAACATAAATATACTATATGTATTTAATGTCACTTTATTAACCAATGTCTTTGCTGCTGACCTTCAATAATCCAACCATACCATTAAGCAAAAATTTCTTTAGTTAAACATCATATTTGTGTTTCTTTTTTTGTTTGTTTGTTTTTATTGCTGAAGTAAGTGTTGAACTTTCCTCACCTGTGTCCTATTCTTCTGCAATCCAGAATGGCAGCACAGCTTAAGGTTTGTTTGAGGTGCGCCCTCTACTGTACACATGTGAATTTGCATTTCCTTCAGCCTGAGGCTTATTTATTTTGCTTATGGTGTGAAAGGGCCTTTACATTTGCCAAAAAAGGACTTTTGTTTTTTTTTTTTTATTTTTTATTAAGAAACAAACAAGCTCGCCCCGCACAGGTGAGAAAAGCTAACACAAAAGTAACAAAACGCATTACTTTCCATAAAAAGTAATGCAATTAGTTAATTTTTTAGGGAGTAAAGCAATATTGTAACTTATTATTTTTGAATGTAACTTTGCCCAACACTGGGTACACAACATATTTCTTAGAATTTAAAGCAAAACTCTTTAAATGACATTACTTTTCTTCTACCTTTTACATTTTTTTAAGCCCCACAAAAAAAAAAAAAAAAAAAAAAAAAAATTTATTCAGATACTGATATTTGATATTTATCAGTATCAGACTCATTTTAAAAAGGAGCTAAAAGTAGACCAGTGGCAGATAATTGTAAAGTATATAATGAAAGTATATGCACATCTACAGATTTAGGAAGTAGCTAGTAAGAAAGAGAAGGGTAAGAGAGAAGTCATTTTGCTCTCTGGCCCCACCCCTGCACACAACACCATTGCTTCAATTAACAGAGCAGCAGGTGCTCTTGAGAGATAGAAGGCTTTTCTTTATTTCTTTCTCTGGTTTTTAGAGTGGGGGGTGACCTGTAAATGTGACACATCACACTCTGAATGGGTTTGCCTGTTCCTCCACCTATTTCAGAGGTGTTAATTTAACTCTCTCTTTCTTTCTTTTAGGTCTCCAGTCTGAAGAGTAAGCTGAAAAAGCAGTCGACTGCTACAGGCAGTGGGGTGGCTCGGGCCTTTCTGCATGCTCAGGCTGCGCTGTTTGGCTCCTATCGGGATGCCCTGAGATATAAACCTGTAAGAAATATCACCTTATCATCACTTTATCAGTATCATATACTATCTTGATACATAATTTAATTATTTATAAATATGCATTTATAAATATCTATGCATTTTTTTATTTTTGCTTTTTATTTTATAATTTATTTTATGTAGACGTTAAGCATGTTACAGATAAACCTTAAACTAAGAAGTGTCCTATTTTGTGTCAGTGTCAAATAATATCACATTTCAAAATGATTTTATTCATTTTTAATTTTTTATACATTTTCAACAAGTTTCAACAATGTCAATTGGTTTATATATTTATCAAATATATATACATATATATATTTTTTTTTTCACCAATGTATTTTATTTTTATTTTATGTAGACTTTAAAGTGTCATGAAACCTCCCTGTTTTAGTCTAGTCGTTCACACCTCTGAGTTGGAAAAAGTCTATAGAAATGGGAGTGTAAAGCTGTGGAAAAGTGGGAGTGTAGAGGGGGGAAGAGGGAAGACAACAACCAATAAAACACAGACCTGCAACACGCTCATTATACAGACACATGAAAATTAAAATATGACCACGGAGAGAAAAAGAAATGGAGTTGAGGGCACTTTGATGCATTTTAAAACATATAACTCTAGCCTATATAATAACAAACTGCCAAAACGAGGGAGAAACGCATAAGAACATTTAAAAGGTCTAATAATATTTTCAATACATTTAAGAGCACTACAGTCTCTGAATAAATAACACACGTTAGTTTAACACAGAAAGAATAAAGGCATAGTAACTTTTTTGAATTTTCTGTCTACGTTATTGTCTTCTTTGTATCAGAATAATACCTCGATCTCGTTCATGACCAGACGTATGGCTGTAGAAGTGTCCTTATTTGCACATATATTTAATGTGAAGACGATGTGATTAAATATGTGCTCATACACGGTTTTGGTCCATGTTTTGAGCACAAGAGTTTATGAAATATGTAGATAAAAACTTGAAACGCGCTCGCTCTGGTCTGTATCTGATCTATATAATCCATGTGGTGAGCGTTGTTAAACTCATCGCGGCGATCCACACAGAAACCGTTCTCATGAATGCTCTGCGTGTTGTTGGAATTCTCCGCTGTAATGCGATCTCATGCGTACTCTGCCATTGGATTGAACAAGCTCTTTCTCGTGAATAATGCAGAAAGGCGCTCGGTGCCAGCTGACGTAGATTTGTGCCTGTAGCCAATCACACGCTCTGAAGACGCGTACTTATCTATACATATCTCAAAAAATGTGTTAAACATGTTTAAAGGGTCAGTGACAAATAAGTTGATTTTACTCATTTTTAATTTTTTTATACTTTTTCAACAAGTTTAAACAATGTCAAGTGGTTTAAACATCTTTTTTTTTTTTTTTTCCACCAGAGTATTTTATTTTATTTTATTTTAAGCATGTTTAAACTAAGAAGTGGCCTATTTTTATTTTTCAGTCAAAGCCATTTCAAGTGAAAGAGAGGCTGAAAGAAAGGGAAAAACAGGTGCAGGGAAAGGTGGGCCTGTCTGCATAGCCGAAATGTCAGATGTTGAAAAGCCTGGACTGTCTCTTTGAAGTCTCAGGCCCTTCGTGGTCTTCTCAGACCCTCTAAACTCCTGAAATGTGCCTCCCGGTTACGTGAGTGGCGTTGAGGAAAACAAAGTGTGCTCTCTGTTTGTCAAATGTGGCCATCTTTGTTGGCAAGGCAGAGAGTAATTGGTTTGTGTAGACCCACAGAGCGAAGATACATTATTGATGTTTTAGCGGTTGTGCACAAACTGTCTTTTCGCCGCTAGAAAAAAATACACACATGCTCGAAGTCAAGTCTGCGCAACTCTTAGCCTTCAAAGCGGTGCCTCAATTGAGCACATTGTCTGCAAATCTACATGGAATTACCACTGTTTTCATTCGTTTTTTTAAATAGAAGGCCTTCAGTCACGCCACTTTCATTTGCTTCGTATTTGCCTTAAAACACAAGCTCAAAAATGGGTCGCTCTTTTGACAGTCGACACTATCTCATTAAGAGTCAGAAGTTGAACAATTGAAAATCAGCCTTTGTAATGCTTTTTGATTAATATTTCACTTTGTTATTACAGAGACAAAAAGTACCCTTACGTCTTTGAAATGACAGCATTGCAGTGCTTTTTAGTTGAAAACATTGCATTAGTTGCAATATTTTATTATTAAATCAGTAATTTATGCTTCATTTCAGAGCATTCCTTCTTGAAGAAAGCCTCCATGCGTCTGAAATGTGATGGCGGTATTTGATTTTACACATCCAGTATTTCACCAGCATTACTGTCATGTTCTGCGATAATGGCTTATCTTCTGTGTGCTGCATTTCTAAAGAGGTTCCTCCATTTGCAACGAATCATCTGTGTGAAGTACCGCTCTGTTTTATGGAGCCCATATGCTTTCCCATCAGCGCCTTAACAGAGCGCCGACATCTAACTGAGCTGTAAATGAAATAATGTAGGGAAATCATAATTAGCTCCCATGCAAGAGTTGGCAATCATGGACTTATATAGGCCACTGTAGTGTGATACCTCATGGGTCTCTTTTGTTATTGACCCCCAAGCACCAAGAACAATGGTAACAAATGCGCAGATCAGACAGGTTTTAAGCCATGCCGCTTGGCTGTTGTGAAAATGAATTATACAAATTTATAATTGGATTATAATTGGAACAAAAAAAGAAAAGTTGCTTGAAATGCTAGCTTCTCTTGCCATTGAGCTGCGTTCGTGAAACTCAAGCAGAATGAATTTCTGTAAAAATTGTTCGTAAAATTATTCTTAAAGGATTAGTTCACTTTAAAATGTAAATTACCCCAAGATTTACTCCCCCTCAAGCCATCCTCGATGTATATGACTTTTTTCTTTCTGATGAACACAATCGGAGTTATATTCATACATTTCCTGACGTGTCCAAGCTTTATAATGGCAGTGAACGGGACCAATGAGTATGAAGCTCAAGAAAGTGCATCCATCCATCATAAACGTACTCCATATCCATATTCAACAAGTTATAAAGTAAAATATCTAGCTTCTGCCAGACTGCCTTCTGTATTCAACTTACGAAGAAAGTGTAATGCCTCTCGCAGTTAAAAAACGCTTACGCTACGTCCTATGCCTTCTGTATTCAACTTAAGAAAAAAGTGTAACTATCGTAGCGTAAGTGTTTTAAAATGTGAGAGGCGTTACATTTTCTTTATAAGTTGAATACGGAAGGTGGTCTGGTGGAAGCTAGATATTTTACTTTATAACTTGGTAAATATGGATATTTTTCTTACACAAATGCATCGCTTCGCTTCAGAAGGCCTTTATTAACCTCCCAGAACCGTGTGGAGTACGTTTATGATGGATGGATGCACATTCTTGAGCTTCAAACTCATTGGCCCCATTCACTGCCATTATAAAGCTTGGACTTGTTAGGATATTTATTAATATAACTCCGATTGTGTTCATCAGAAAGAAGAAAGTCATATACACCTAGGATGGCTTGAGGGGAGTAAATCATGGGGTAGTTTTCATTTTAAAGTTAACTAATCCTTTAAATAGTCGCATACTATTCAATGGGACAATGCAATACAATTTGCTTTGGATTAGTTTTACAAACAGTTTATATAAAAACAAGTTCTGTGAAAATTATTAAAATCGTTCTTAGATAAATGTCGCAATTCAATGTGATGATGCATAGAAACGGCAGTTTATATAGAAGCAACAAGATTAAAGTTCTGTGGAAATTATTCCTGAAACCGTTCTTGCATAAATAGTCAATGCAGTACAATTCGTGTAAGAATAGTTTTACGAAAAGTCTTGTGTTCAATGCAACAATGCAATGCAGTTTACATTTGAAAAGTTTTACGAATAGTTTGCATAGAAACAACCAAAACGAATTGCTCTCAAAAACATTCTTGAATAATATTTGCCTTAAATGCAACTGTTCAATGCAATTTGTTTAAAAGTAGTTTTACAAACAGTTAAAAGATACGAAAAGAAGAAATTTCTGTGAAAATTGTTCTTTAAACAGTTCTTGTATAAATAGTCGCATTCAATGCGACAATGCAATAAAATTTTAGTAGGGATGGTTTTACAAACGATTTGCATAAAAAAAAATATTTTCAACTCTGTAAGCCCACAAAATTCTAAATCTTTTCCCATTGACACATACAGGCGAAGGGTATCCTCCCAACAAGCCTTAGTTCTCTTCTGGCAACTTTTTATTTGTATTCTGTTCATGTGACTCGGGGAGAAATTGAAATGATGTAATTGATTGCAACGGGTGATAATGATAAACAAGTGAGCGCAGTCAAACAAAACATCTGTCTGTGAGTCTCGGATGAAGCAGCACAGTTTGCAGGAGTTTTAGCCAATAGCGGACTGTCTATAGTCATTAAAGCTGGCTTTCTTGTCCCCAGGGAGAGCCAATCACCTTCTGCGAGAAGAGCTTTGTGGCACACCGCTCCAGCACCATGAGAAGTTTCCTTGAGATGGCCGTGAACCTGCAACTCTTCAAGCAGGTAAAGTGGAAACGATGGAGGAGATGCTCCCAGTTTTAAGCCTCAACCATAAATTACCCAAAACCACATTTGTAATGTTCCTCATCTGTGATTTTATTTGACAAGTGTATCATTTTATATAGATACTCATTCAACATATTGCACAATAACTCTTAGGAACTAAGTGGATTACTGTCTGTATTACACTTGAAACGTCGCTCCCTGCAGCTCTATTTTTAGCCATGATATCAAGCCTTTTTCCTTCCCCCTCCGCTAAAGTCTTAATTTATACCCGGAACGAGCAGTTGCGCATTTAATCACAATCTCCGTCTTGATGCACCATCCACATAACGTTCACTCCAAAATCCAGATAGTGACCAGCAGTTCAAAGACATCTCCACCTCCCACCCGTGCAGTAGCTCTGGGAGAGGCCTTATCTCCAACTTGGCCGTACTGCAAAAGGCCAGCACCGCAGTGCCCCGTTCTGACCATGAACCACATCCGCTTGGAGGCGGGCCCTGCCTAGAAACGGGTGGAGGCTAGCTGCCAAGAGATTGCGGGGGTAGTCTGTCAACGACGACCTGCTTTCTGTATCCTAACCCCCCCCCCCCCCCCCCCCCCCCACGTCTTCCAGTGCCTGATGCTAACTCACAATCACCCTGCCAACAAGAGAGAGCTCGCAGCACTCTGGCATCTCCCCATCTCCCTGTCTGCACGGGTCCGGTTAACTGGTTCTTCCTCCAGACTCTCATCACTACCCCCTCGACACCTTCAGACGCAGCGCTTTTGTTTTGTTTTTTTCTCAATGCGGCATAATTGTGTTCAGCAAATTTAGTTGCTTGGAAACGTTTTCCTAGCTAGTGATGATGCCTTTTGTTCATGTCATAATTAAATGTGAAGATCACAGATCTATTATTATTATTATTATTATATATTCTAGCTTACAATGGATTTACCCTTAACATGCATTTTGCAACATTTTTGCAACATTAATATAACATTATACAATAAAGAGATTTAGAAAACGAATGTCACCAACTCCATCATCAACTGTTTGTTCTTAGATAATAGTGCTGGTGATTTCTCAATTTCAATTGATTCTTATTTTGAAGAACTTAAATTCCAAGAATCGGTCTTTTAGTCTATGCTGTTTTCAGTTGATGTGTGGAAAAAAAACTTCACTGAACATTAGGGCTGACGATTTAACGAGTTAATTAGATTAATTAATTACGGTGAAAAATAACACGTTAAAATTAACGCATTTATCACACTTGCCCCGCCCCCAGACCTACGTAGGTCATCTGACCTACAGCATTTCTGAATCAGAGTTTTGAATCAATCTGGTGAACCAATGAATCAAATGAATGAATGAATCATTCAATGTCTTAATCATGAAGACATTTACCGCCACCTACTGGCAGCTTTAGTTTCTTACTTAAGAGTATAATTTAATTAAAAAAAATAATAGTAATAATAAAAAAAAAACATTAAAGGTATAGTTCACCCAAAAATGAAAATTCAGTCATCATTTACTCAACCTCATGATCCGAAAGAGTATGTGTAATACATTCATTGTTGAATCAAATATTTCTTGGTGAAGCTACTTTTTGTAATGTCTATTTGATGCTTTACACAATAATGACTTTAAATTATCTTTTGGGAGTAATTTCTCACCCAAATTTGATGTGCGATTAATTAGATTAGTTGCCACGGCTATGTAATGTGCCGCGACAGATCGCTGCTGCCACTTGAACCGATCATCTCTTCCTCTTTACTACTAGTTATAGCATGAAATAAACATGAACATCAAATAAACATCAAATAAAAATGAAATAAACATAATTTTTTTTTACTTAACTTGTTCTTCAATATTTAATGTGTTTGAATAAATCCATCCATCCAAAAAAAAAGTTTATAAAAACAATTTAAAGTCTGTATACAAATCACTGTTAATATTATAGTAATGTGCCAGTTTAAAGGGTACCCTGTATAGTTTACAACATTAGTTGAGAGAGATTTTTTTTTCCCTTAAGAAAAATTGACGTACTGTACCTGATATATAATTAAAATGAACTGATATTGAACGTTTGTGAATTGAAATCAAATTGAATCATGAAATTTGTGTCAATACCCAGCTCTATTACATACCAGCCTTGAAATATCCCCTAAACAAGCAGATAGGGAGCAGTGTCCAATTAATGGGACGAGAGTGTGTCTGTAACACAATACTGAAGGATGAGGTTTTGGATAGGTGTTAATTTGACCTGATCACATGCTCTAATTGGGTGTCTGAGGCTGAACCCTGTGGTCTCATCACTCATTAAAGAGATTGTAATGAAGTTACCCTGTAGCAGAGTCCAATGAAAGGTGCTGACCCCTAGAGATGTCCTCACCCTGTTACTGGGACACCTGAGACCTGTTCTGGCCTACTGTTACTCCAGTGGTCCCATTAAAATGAATGTTTTCTACTTAGCGGTTGAAAGCACTTGCGCAGAAATCAAGAAGCTCATCTGATTTATTGCTCTACTTAAGGTTAAACTCCTAACCCTTAACGTGTAACTATTTTTTGCTACTACAAACATGTTTCCTAAAATCATGTAGCTTGTTTCGTAATGATCAATGTTTGCTTTGGTTGCGCACAACAAGAATGACTTAATTGAAGCGTTGGCAAAAGTGTGCTTTGACTTCACATTTTTTGTGACTTGAGCGAAGAGTGTGTGTGCCACCGCAGATAACAGTGAACAACTGTTACAAGGTAACATTGGCTGAAAAGATGTGGAAAGAACTCATATTTTCAAACACAAATATATTTATACATTTCTAAAACAGTATATATGCAAGCATTTCAAGAATATTTTATATGCGTTATATAAAATAAATGAAATATGCCATGTGCTAATTTATACATTTTATATGAGTACATAAGTATATATAAAAAGATGCAGAAATACAAGCATTTTTCTGGTACCTTTTATTAGATGTTATTATTTAATCCTATAAGAACATAAAAATTGTCACATTAATAACTTTAATAACATTAATGTTGGAAGAGTAAATAAACTTCCGTAAACTGCATAACATTTATATTTCTTAATGTCTTTTAGCTTTGTTTTTGAGATTATGGACGAGGAAATAAATAAAGTAGATATAAATAGAAGTCAAATTGTATATAAAATTATAGTTTACAACAAACCCATATTTTGCATAAGGTATTTTTCCAGCGAAATTATTAACTCTACAATGTATCATGCTTTAATATCTTTACATATGTTTTATCAATATTCCTTCACATAATATCTTTATTATTTATCTGTAGTGTATTTATTATGTTAATTTCTTTTATTTAAAATATAAGTTTCCACATCCTTCCAAAACAATCTTTAAATCTTTGCGAGACATTGACATAAAAACAAAATCTAGATTTGATTGGATGTTATATATTCAGAAAATATTTTTAAAATTTAGTTATCTATTATTATTTTCGCTATACTTGTAAACGTATAAATATTCAATATTCAAATCAATTTTATTTTCATACTTCTGAAAATAAAATGTCATAGGCCTAGTTTTAATGGGTATATTTATTAGATCCCTTTTATGTCCTCTACGTGACAAGAGAGGAAATTAAACTTCCCAAAAGGCATTGCTCACACAACATTCTCCTCTGCCATGTTAATCCATCACCTGATGTAAATTACACACAGTGACCATGTCTGGAGCAGTCTAGATGGAATTGTTTTGGTGTTGTTCTCCATCCCCCTTCTTCCTTAATAACCTGTGATACTTTAATTTATGGCGGCAGTTCATTGAAGGCAGACTGGCCAAATTAAACGCAGGAAGGGGCTTTACAGACGTCTATGAAGAGGAGATCACAGAGGGGGGCTTCTGTGGAAGTGAGTGCCACCTCTCCATCTTTCAATGAGTGAAAACAGCTCACACAGTAGCTACAATAACATTAGGCATTTTAAATTTCTGTCATTATTTACTCATTTCCTGACTTTGGAATACAAAATAAGAAATCTTGAAGAAGGTTCATGCTGCTCTTTTCTAAACAAATAAAACAGAAGTGACCAGTTGTCAAGCACTAAAAGGAAAAAAACTCCATAAAAGACATGCAGGTTTGAAATGAAATGAGGGTGAGTAAATGATGACAGAATTTTCTTAATTATCTAAACTCATTTTTTAATAAACAAAGTTGCTGTTTCACTAAGTTTGAGTCTTAGATTTGTTCTCAAGAAATGTCTTATTATCAGTGTAGAAAATAGTTGTGATGCTTAATATTGTTGTAGAAACTCAGGATTCTTCATTTCTATTTACTTTTATTGGAAATAGAAATCTTTTGTAGCATTATAAATGTCTTTACTGTCACTTTTGGTAAATTAAATGCATCCTTCATGAATAAAATTTCTTATAAATAATATTAATAATATTTTGTTCTGAATTTATTATTAACACTCTCATGCGGTTCTGTTTCTTAGGTAATTCAAGGTCTTATCAACAGTGGATTCACACCAAGATGGTAAGCAGCAGGCAATTATTCATTTTACTTCTCGTAATGTTAATGTTAATTTCGGTTGAATAATTAAGCCCAAAGCAGCTGAGCGCCTTTATTATTTCCCGTTGGTTATGAGGTGATGAAACATATCCAGTTGAGCGAATCGCATGAAAGTGGAGATGCGATGCCAGGGAAGATGGTGAAAACTGTGGCGTGGGACAGTTAAGATGTTGAGACAGGCTTGATATGATGTGACAGCCAGTCATCGGAGATGACACGAGACTTCTGGCAGGAAACACAGCCATTACTCGAAAGATTGAACAAAAGAAAAGCCCTCTTTTCTTCTCTCCTTCCCTCTGCTGTCTTCCTCTCACCTCTCTCTGCGCTGTCTCTCGCGCCTGTTTTCTTTTTGACTGTCTCTTTGCGTTCTCTCCCCCCCTTCAATCCGTCAGCCGGAGCCGAATTAGTTCTCTGGAGTGCCTTTTTCAAAAGGTTTTGTATAAAGTTCACATCCTCTGACTGACACAAATCCATAAGAAAGGGCCGCAGCGCCATCATGACGGTCAAGGCTTTTGGATGTAAACTCGGCAGCATTTCAGAGGTTTAGTGTGTTAGCCTTGCAGCATTCATCTGGTAAAGACCGATGTTACCCGGGAACGAGAGATAAAATCAGACAAGAACATACCATTCAATAAGAGCTTCCTAGAGCGTCACTCTCTCTGGTTTCACACTCGTATAAAGGGACCAGACCTGTTTAATAGTTTGTTTTAATGGCAAAGGTGTTTCTCATTGCTTTGGGGCAAAACAAATGTTTTGACTCGAGGAACAAGGTGTTTATTCAGCCGTTAATGATTTGTGACAGTAAATGCGTGTTTATTTTATGTGAGATGTATTCAGCAAACGTCTTACGAAAAATGCTGGCAAGTTCTCTGAAAATGTGTATGTTTTCTTCTCCATAGCGGCAGAGGGCAAAACCAGTTGTGAAAAACCTTCAGATGGTAAGATCATACAAGAATAGCCATTCTGACCTTGGATTTATAAAAACAATATTTGCTATAAACAGATGTGGGATTACACTATGGTGATTCATATTGCAAGAAACTATGTTTACATGAACAAGTATTTAAATTTTAAAAGGACAGGTTCACCAAAAAATTCTGTCATCATTTATTAACACTCATGTCGCTCCAAACTTGTATGACTTTCTTATGTGGAACAGTGAAGATATTTTGTTAAATGTACCTGTGCTGGTGAGTCAAAATGAGTCGGAATACGCACAGGCTAATGTTGAGCTACAGGCAAAACAAGGGAAAAATGTCAAGTTTGGTCGAACCTGAAGTTTTCACAAAAATGACTTCATTAAGCCCTCATCTAGCGATCCCAATGCTCCAAATAGCAATTAAACATCTAAAAGTATCTTAATTTTTACATTTTCTGAGAGGAGTACCTTTCCTTTGACCATGAAAAATGCTATTTTTCTCTGCTCGCTTCTCGACGACTGGCGTTTCCTCTCAGCACAAGTTTGGTATCGTTGTAAAGTGCAGCATTTCAACTTGAACATTCATAGCGAATTCTCGATGGCATGAGTATGAGCCAATGAAATGTGATTTTCAAACTCATGCTGATGTAAACAAATCAATCTTACTCATGCTGACTGACAGATCCGAAACGCATGCACAAAGATACCTTAGACAGCGATTCCGTTATACATATATACACAGAATTACAGCATTTCAAAATATCTGTCTTGGCGAGTATTGACGCAAACAATATCTGTTATCTCTTAAGTGAACGTTTGGTTAACTGTTGGGGAAAAACATCTGATTTGTAACATATTAGATACGTGTGGTATAGTAGGTCTTAATATATAGACTGTCTGTATCATTAATGTTAATCAAACAATTGTAAATCATGGAAAAAAAAAGTTGAATATATATTTTTTTCCTATAGATATGGGTTTTGATTGGGTTTGTGCCAAATTTGGTATTGTTACCATGCATTTTAAGGTATGGTTGCAAGGTGATTTTGTTTTGGAACGTTCAGAAAACTTGAACTCGATTTTTCTCAAAATTGACTTTGCTGACTTCAACTTCAAACAGGTGTTGCTCAGTCATTTTCATCGTCATTTTGAAGGTCTTTTAATAGAGAATAACAATAACGACTCATTTTTGTCAGCACGGGTCACATATGTGATATATGTGAAAGACAGTGGCCAATGTTGTTTGGTTCCCAGTTCTTCAAAATATCTTCTTTTGTGTTCCATTGTATTTATGTATATAAATGCTTTTCAACCTGATTAACCAATATTTTAGTTACTAGAATTCGCATGTCCTTGCATAAATCAGAATTTTGGGTCTTTTTGTTAAATTTTTACATTTTGGTAAAGAAAAATATTTAATGTTTTTTCTTCAAAATCAGTGCATAACGTGAAAAAAGGAGGCTTGAAATTATGGCCTGAATTTAGTAATTCACCACACTTGCATGCTATTGTTAAGAACATGACATTGTTTAAGTTAGTGTGCAGTCACATTAGCAAAATTCCAGCCAAAATTTTGCAGACATTTTGTGACAATATAACATTGTCAATAGTATATTGATTAATGAAGCACAGCTCACATAGAAGACCCTTTCAAACCAAGCGGCTTTCTGTCGGTCAACGGAAATTTGCATGACTAACTTGAATATGACTGACATCTGCATTAGGAACTGATTTGCTCTCACGCACAATCCCGGTCGCACAGATTCTTAGTGAAATTACTGGATTTTGTGTGACCACACCCTAATAAAAAACCGTTGGAAACCAAGCGACCTTGGAGCCCATTGACTTTCATTGTATGGACAAAAAAAAAAAACACTAAGACATTTCTCAAAACATCTTTTATGTTCTGCAGAAGAAGAAAAAAATCATACAGGTTTGGAACAAAATGTAGTGAATAAATAATGACAATTTTAATTTTTGGGTGAACTATCCCTTTAATATGATTCACTTTTCCCTTTTTTTTTTTTTTTTTTTTTTTTTTTTGTAGTTCAGTTATTGATTAGAGTTTTCTCTCTCTTTTGAAAGGCCAAAGATCATGCAAAGCGGAAAATACGTGACATGAAGGACAAGATTACACAAAAGGTGAGTTCTCTGTCTATCCAAACCTTGGATTTTTGGGTGTTCAAAAGCCTAAAAATGCTTTCTGGATAGGAAACTCACTGTCTCTCACATTAACACTCATACAGACTCATGCACACACACTATTTAAGATGGATCATGTGACTTCACCCATGGCTCGCGCTCAGGGTTTTAAATGGCTTGTGAAACCTGCTTAGCTCTTTGTTCGGGAGTGTACATTTCTAACAAGTGCGCCTCTGGCAATGGGCTGTCATGTCAACCCCCCTCCCCAGCATCACCTTTCATACTTTTTGCATATTTCATCAGTGAGCGAGTGATTTCTTCAAAGCTAATGTAACGAGATGTATGTTTCCATAACACTGATGTCTTTGATAAGGCAATTGTGGCGTGAACTGTCAGGCCAGGAGCTCGGAAAGGCGGCCCAGAGGAGACGAAACCTCTCACAGTTGATACGCTGGATGTTAGCTGCTGCTGTCTGCTCTGCCTCAGCTAAACCAAAACAGATTTGAACAAGACACTGCTCAAATGAGTCAGTGTTATTGGGTGTGCGCGCGTTCATATAAATAATCATGCGGTCTGTTGCTGTACAAGACTCAAATGTGCTCGTAGCAAAACATTTCGAAAACTCACACTGACAAATTGGGCAGGATAAAGCTGGGTACATATTAAGAAAGTATTGTGTGTTTTCTTAGTTTCCCTGTTTTTTTGCTTTTAAAAGGACTAAAGAGGAGGAAAAGTCCGGTCACATTAGGGAAATTTCGCCAAAATTTCACAGAAAATTCACGGGTTCAATAAACATTTTGTCAATAGCGTAGAGATTTATGAAATACAGCTCATACACAAGTCACTTTCAATAAAAGCAGGTTTCTGTTGGTGAACGCATTGCATTTGCTAACTTGAACACGAGTGAAATCTGTGCAGGGAACTCTTGCGAAAATCCCAATGCACAAATTCCTATTAAAATGAATGGATTTCACCTGCAAAATTTCAGAGTAATGCGTTTCTCGGTTTCCCTCACTTTTTTTGTTTTTCAGCAGGATGGTGATGAGGAAGAAAACTCACATTAGGGAAATTTTGACAAAGTTTCACTGAAATTTCCCTTGCAAAAAAGGCCCATTGTCAATAGTGTAGCGATGCATTAAAAGATTAGTTCACTTCAGAATTCAAATGTCCTAGTAATTTACTCACCCCTATGTCATCCAAGAAGATCGTCTTTTTCTTCAGTTGAAAAGAAATGAAGGGTTTTGAGGAAAACACTCCAAGATTTTTCTCCATATAGTAGACTGCAAGTTACCAATGGGTTGAAGGTCCAAATTGCAGTTTCAGTGCAGCTTCAAAGGGCTCTACATGATCCTAGACGAGGAATAAGGGTCTTATCTAGCAAAACGACAGTTCATTTTCTAAAAAAAAAAAAAATAAAATGTGATATACTTTTTAACCACAAATGCTCGTCTTGCACTAGATCTGCGATCTGCCACGCATTACGTAATCAAGTTGGAAAGGTCACGCGTCATGTTGGTGGAAGTACCGAACAAGGGTTTGCAAAGCAATCGGGGAAAGACTAAGTCAAATGGCCTTTACAAAAAAAACGGTAAAACAACGATGTCAGACGATTTTGAAGTTGGAGGAGAAAATAAGATGGAGTTTTTCGCCCTACCACGGTACTTCCACTTACATCACGCGTGACCTTTCCGATGTGATTATGTAATGCGTGGCTGATTGCAGAGCTAGTGCAAGATGAGCATTTGTGGTTAAAAAGTATATAAATCTTTATATTCTTTTTTTTAGAAAATGACAGATTGTTTTGCTAGATAAGAGCCTTATTCCTCGTCTGGGATCGTGTAGAGCCCTTTGAAGCTGCATTGAAACTGCAGTTTGGACCTTCAACCTGTTGGTAACTGTTGAAGTCCACTATATGGAGAAGAATCATCGAATGATTCCTCAAAAATCTTAATTTCTTTTCGAATGAAGAAAGAAAGACATAAACATCTTGGATGACATGGGGTTGAGTAAATTATCAGGAAATTTTAATTCTGAAGTGAACAAATCCTTTAAGCACACTTTTTACACATAAGTCAATTTCAAACCAAGCTGTGTTCTGTTTGTAAACACGAGTGAAATCTGCGTAGGGAATCACTTCGCTCTTTTGTGAAACTCCAGATTGCCTAAATTCCTATTGAATTGGCTAGATTTCCTTTTTTTTTTTTTTTTTTTTTTTGTTTTTGTTTTTTTGTGAAACATAAAATGAGATATTTTGAAGAATGTTAGAAACCTTTTTGAATAACATACGATAAAACTGGGTACATATTAAGCAAGGATTGTGTACGATTTCTCATTTTCCCTCTTTTTTTGCTGCTCGGCAGGACGCTGAAGAGGAGGAAAGCCCGTACTGTGCAGGTTCTCCCACCAGCACTAAAAGCCTCTCACCCAGGAGACTTCAGAGGAGAGAGGTGAGCACGTACACACACTCTTTCACACACGCTCACACACAGAGGGAAGGGGTTCACGGACAGTCCGCCTCCTGAAAGAAGCGGCCATTTGCACACCAGTAAGTCCGAACCGACGTGGGGCGCCTTGATTGACAGCTGTGGCTAAAGCGGCCGTGTGTAGTGTGTGTCTTGCGTGTGCGATTCAGTGATGTGTTGCCAAGCCCAAGCAGGGAAGCGGTGAGCCTCCCATAGACGCAGGAGGTGGCCTGGATTCACACCATTCACTGGCCTGCCTCCATTTCCAACCGAAATAGGCCGCGGTTATTTCACAAAACCAGATTTTGGACTGACAACAAGGCTGCAGTTTTGATGTATCACTAACTTTTGTTTGGTAAATCACAATATCCTACACTTTTCTAGTGTCTTTTTCCCCTGGCGTCCACTTATAAAAGCACGTTTTCAGGTTTCATGACCGTTTTCCATCCTCTATTGGTCTTTTACATTAGTTTAAGCTAGGTAGCTGTAGGTTTTATTCTCCTTGCCCCCTAACACACCTTTGATCCCAAAAAAGGTCAAACATGCATGCGCCTTCCTATTCTTCCCCAATCTTGCCCCAAACTTTTGCACATTTATTTATTTCAGAGAGTAAATGGAAGAGCTGTATACAAGTGTCCAGCATTTCATATAAATTTTTTTAAATAAAAATTACAGGTACACACTATTTATAAATTGCCCTGTCAGACACACACTCATCAGTCTACCATGAAAGTGTCCTGTGCTCTGTTATTGAGTCTCTATATTGAGGCTTTAACAACTGTAGCTCAGCAACTTGAATGTTGATCAAAAATTCAGAGCTGAATGGTGCAATTGTGGATTAGCTGTAAAAAATTCTCACTTCTGCTACACTTCCGGCATGAACAGCCAGCCCTTGTTGCCCTTACATGCTCACACCTCCATGGCCCATGTCAGAAGGACATTGGACAAAAGCCACGGCTGGCCTGATCCCTTCCTGCCTGCATGCCATCATGACCGGTGACTTTCCATCCAGCCCTTAATTAGCACGGCTATTAGTTGCATCCTTGTTGTCGGGGAGAGGTGGAGAGAACAGAATAGGCGGCGTGAAAAGGTATGGAGACAGAGGTCCTCCAATTAGAGCTTTTCTTAAGGTGGCGGCCGACTCCCTCCACTCACCCGTCCCTGAGGAACCCACTATCAGAGCTCTCGGGTTCATCACATACATACGCATGTTCTCCTGTTTGTGCACCAGAGTGGACGTGGCAGCCACAAAGACCCTCCACACGATCAATGAGCAAATCAATCCGCTGCGCCGCTCAGTCATCGTTACCGTCTAACAGAGAACAAAAGAGCACAGGGTGACGGGGGTCTGAGCGGCAGGCCAACACGCTCTATTCTTCAATGTACTTCTGCTGGTGTTCATTAAAATGGGAGAAATGCTACGGTATAATGAGAGACCTGCAGTATCATATAAACCATATTAGTGTCCAAAAGTCTGAGACCACTGGTGGGAATGCTTCTGTTTTGCATTTTCTAATATAATAAAAACATTTGTAACACTTTATTTTACAGTGTCTGTTACACTTTACATATAGTTACAATAGTAATTACTATAAATTGTGCGTAATTACATGCAACTAACCTTAACCACAGCCTAATCCTAACCCTATAGTAAGTACATGTAATTAATTATTAGGATTCAGTACTTAAATGTATAATTACACTAACACAGACACATTAAAATAAAGTGTAACCAAAAAGATTTCATTATATTATCTGCGGAATAAATTTGTATGAAAATGTAAAGTTATTTATATTTATTTATATATATATATATATATATATATATATATATATATATATATATATATATATATATATATATATTCTAGATTTTAATCTCAGATGTTCAGTGAAGTCTAATTTTTTTTAGGAGCCAAAAATAAGGTGATCAGGAACCCAATGCAAAGCTGACTTTACATTATAAATAAATAAATGGATATGAAATATTGATTTAGGTCGAATTTATTTTATTATGTGAGAAGAAAGAGACATTACACGAGAGACATGAAATCAGCTCAGCTTTATGGGAAAACGATAACAGTTTAGTGGTAGATTGCAATTCAGACTGCAGAATGCACAATCAACCAATCAGAATTTAATATGTAGGTATATATTTCTTTTGATGAAACATAAAAAAATAATAATTTAATATTTTAACAAAATAGTAATTTTAATTATACTTGTTAAACATAAAATTAAACAATGTACTAAAAATGTAAAAATAATAAATAAAAATGTAATATAAAAATAGCAATTTATTAATAAATTATATATATAACTTATTTATAAAGTACAAAATGATGATATAAAATGTCATTTAATTATAATTAAATTATAATTATGTGTGTGTGTGTGTATATATATATATATATATATATATATATATAATGTATAATATATAATGTATAATATATATAATATATGTTGCTATTTTGATTATTTTTGGTTTATAAGTCCAGTGGAGTTTTACAAATGCTATAAGAACACTTGCTGCACTCACAGAAAAGTTGAGCTGTTTTCTGACTCTGGCTCACTGCGCCGAATCCATGTGGCGTACAGTATAAGGGGCTGGTTTTCAGGTCGAGCCTGAGGGCCTGTAAAAGCCAGACTGGGTGTCAGTAGCAGGGCCTGGGGCAGAGTGGAGCCGATCTCTATCTCCTGCTTATTCCTGCCGACTGAAGCTATGGTTGTGTGTGTGTCTGTGTGTGTGTGTTGCGGCTGCCTCCTCTGAGTGGCACACAGCCTCTGGGGAATGACTCCACACACACACGCTCTCTGGATGAAGCCGGCAGATGGATCCCCTATAGCCGTGGCCAGTTCAGCAGCGCTGCATATTAAAGAGTCCAAAAAGCTCTGTTCAAGTTGTGTATAATTCATACACACTTCCTGCTCCGGCTTATGGGCTTCCACCTTCATTTACATACCGCCCTAAGCAGTGACCACTGTAAACATGGTTGCGTTACAGCTGCTGAATAAGGGTTAACTCTTTGTGTCATGAAATTAAAATGAACCTGATTTATTTTTTTAAAGAAATATTCCAGGTTCAATACAAGTTGACAGCATGTTGATTACTGCGCAAAAAAAAGACTAGTTTTCCTCACTTTTTTTAATAAAAAATAATAAAGGTTACAGTGAATGTGGCCATTTTTTGGAGAATTTAAAAGCAGAAATGTAAAAATTATAATCTTATGTAAACATTTACATTAATTCTTCTCTTGAAAATTTTATTTGAGCTGTAAAGTTGTAAAAAAGACTGTTTTAGTTGTTACATTGTCATGGCAATGAAGTAAAACTTGAGATGTTTACACTGAAAATGTGACTTTTTTCAGACTAAAATCATGTTAACACTCTTTTTGTTTGTTTTGTGGCTGTACAATTGAAACAGTGAGTATTTGGCCCCATTATCTTCCATTGTGTCTCACTATAATGCAGATTTTTGCTTTTTCAAAGAAAAGGAGGTAAATGTCAATTTTTTTTTTTTTTTTTTTTTTTTTTTTTTTTTTTTTGGTGTGTGTGTGTGTGGGTGGGTTGGTTTAATCAACATGTAATGTTGTCGTTGATCAGTTACGATGCACAAGTCTCACCCTATATTTTTCTCATTGAATATTCTTTCACTCAAAAAATCAGTCACATTGCAGAAGTAAAATGGGTTTTATATTTACTTGAAATTCTTTTAAATGCATTTAAATGTACATGCATGTGTTTTCATAATGAAATTCTATTTAGATATTGCTTATTCTTTCTAAACTCATCTCATACACGTTCATGGCTGTTTGTATGGATGGGTGAATGTGAGCGAGAATGTGTGAAATAGAGCTTTGTGAAACACTGTAGGTCTGGAGGACTGCCAGCATAGAGATGGATTCATTGGGTGTCAAAAAACATTGACGTACAAATGGAGAGAAAGCGCTTTTGGCCGGTGGACGTTTCGCTGCAAACAGAGAGAAGCCGCACATCTGCATGAGACGATGATGAGACGGAGATGCTAAGCTCGCAGGCGGGGAGAAAGCCCTGTCGGCTGTAACCAAAGTGCCACCTACTGGATGCTTCTGAACGACACACACATCCAGACTCTTTCTTGTGCTCTCCTGCTCTCTGATATACGGAAAGCTGCTTTTAGCTGGAGCCAGTTGGAGGAAAGTTGCCTGGGAATGGGTCTTGGGCTTTGTTTAAAGGGGAACTGCTTGAATAGCTCAGCAGATGCTGGCTTAAGTTTTGGCTTGGAGGCGCAGGGGTTTTGTTTGCATTTTCCAGGCATATCTTCCCTTTCCATACCCTGCCAAGCGCATGAGATCAGTGCCTGGTCTGAAATAGCATATGAAATATATAATGTAAGCCTGGCTATTAAATCGACGAGACGATTGGCTGCAATGTAAAGCCCTGTTGCCGCTTCTTACAACTTGGCCACGCTAGAAGCAAAATGGGATTTTCTCTTAAAACGGCCTGCCCTGACAAGAGAGATGAAGTTTTAACTGTTTTAAAGTCTCCGTTGAAGAGCGTGATGTCTGCTCGTCGCTTCGACTGAAGACAGCCCATTTTCCGTGTGGATTTGAACAGACAGTTTAAGGAGCAGACGTTGACCTGTGGCAGCTCAATATGTCCGTGCTGATTTAGGGTACACGTAAAAGAAGCAAATGGGCACATGTCTGCTTGTTTTCCAAATCAGCGGTTTTGGCCTGTCTCGGAACAGTGGCTCGAACGCTTTTATTATTTTATTTCATATCCTGATTCTTTTCCTGGCCTTTGACTTTGACTCACTTTGGAAAGAATGCAACGACTGTAAAGTTTAATGCCGACGTTGTCTCCATGTTACTTACCAGCATCCTCTGCTGTGTCATCTCAGAGAGTAATTAGCGATTTGCTAAGACAATCATTTTTGTTACTACTCAATTTGAGAGGAAAAATATAATCAATTTTTCTGATTTAAAAATTTGTGATTTAAAATGAGATTTTTTTAAGCTCCAGTTTTGCTGTGGTTGTTTTTAGGGCTGCAGAGTTTGATAATATATCAGTATGATTCTAATAATGATAATAAAAATATTAAACAGAATAAGGAATATTACTGTAATAATTACTATAATATTATTGTAATAAAATTCTCTGTAAAACATAAAAAGAATATTCAAGAAAATAATAATAATTTTATTTTTCAGTATAACAAGGTTTTATTTTGGCAGGATATCGCAGGGAGCCCTTAAAGCTTCTGAATCATGATATGCTCACGTGTAAAAGAACAAAGTGCCACGCTTCACTCTGATATGCAGTGGTAAATATATTATTATATTTATATATTGTTTTTAATTAAATCACAGCCTTGATTGGATAATCGCAGTAAGCCAAATCACAATTTTAGTTTTATTTCAATTAATCATGCAGCCCTACTGTTACTATTATTTCACACCCATAACCTCTACTATAAACTTATTTTGACTTGGCCCTAACAACTGCAGCTGCTTAGCATTATGCTAAAAACAGTCTAAACAAGTAATGTTTAGTAATGTAGTGGCAAGCTAATTAGCCTAGCATTTAGCCTACATATCAGGGTTTTTTTAAATACTTTTTTAATACATATACCTGGCTGTGTGTATTGAGAGAACTAAAGAATGAAGAGATTGTAATGTTTAGGCCTGACTTTGTTTTATTGTCACCTCTTAGCATTCTCTGCTGTGTCATCTTGATGCGTAATTAGCAAATTCTTAAGACTAGCATTACTATTACTATTATTTCACACCCATAACCCTAAATATTAATGTCTTTTGACTTGGTTCTTTAAGCAACTAGCTAAAACACTCTAGCAATTGCATAACAACATGCTAAAAACACTCTGAACACCTTAGCAACCACAAATCAATGGCCTAACAACTACTTTAGCATTGTAGCAGCTAGTTTTGCCCAAGCAAACTCCTTATATTTACTTGTTTTTAAAAAGTTATTTTTATTTTTAGGTTAAAGTTTACTAACAATTCTTGAACGATTGTTCTGAAAATGATCTCAGGTTTGCTGAAAACAAAAAATGAATCTGATGAATCATTATTTTTGAATAATTAGCATTTAGCCAGCTAACCGATTCTACTTTTTTTTTTTAGTACATATACCTGACTGTATGTGTTGAGAGTTTTCTTTTTTTGTTTGAGTAGAAGGTGTTTGAGATGCAGGTCTGGTGTTGCCATCCTGCAGAGGGCTTGCACTCACCTTGTTTTAATAAACACCTCCGCTCATAGAATGCGCAAGAGAGGGGCCGCTCTCTGAACAGCACGGCCCGCTTTGCAACTCAAGGGGCTACATAACTGCAAACAGTGTTGCAGGGCAAACAAACACACACACACCCTGCTGACACCAAATGAATGTGACACAGTTCCGCAGGTGCATCCAGCCCCTTCACTTAAGCCAAAGTGGCTTGCCGGCCAAATTTATGGCCCTGACACAGGAATCCATTAAAGCCTTTTGGAGGATTCAAGGCCTGAACCCCCCGTAATCGCTTTCATTATAGCTGCCGGCTACTAGCGAGTGGGGCAATCAGTGCCCAACATGTGTTCCTGTTTATTCCAATGGCAAAGTGTTCAGTACACGCATCTCTTAGCTATTTTTATGGATGGGGTGGCCGTTAACCCATTCGGCAGGCACCGTTACCTAAGATGGCAAGAAGCTTTTTGCTCGAGCCATTATGGCGAGACTTGACCAGTTGATCTTATCAACCCTGTCCGGTTAGCAACGTAGCGTGAAGTTTTTCTCTCGCCTCGGGCTCAGTAAAAGGGCTTCGGTTTAGTAATATGCTTTGATAATGTGGCAAACGGCAGTTTATGGGCTACTTTAGTGAGTGGCCGCATGCTTGTGTGTGTGTATGTGTGTGTGTGTGTACGTGTCGTGGATGGCTAGTTAATGGCAAACCCTAAAGCCTGGGGCCGCAGCGTGAAGCGGTGGCCTATAATGCTTCAATTCTTTAATTTGCCAATTAAATGTGTTACACAGGTGTGTTATAAAAGCCAAGGGATTAGCAGACCGAGCACCTATGCCGGGGACAGGAATTAATGTTGTCGCTCTGTAATGGGGACATGCAAAGTTTCATTCAGGAAATGTGTTGCTTTAGTAGATTAGGTGGGATTTTAACATTCCAATCCTCTATTTTAGCATCAAAATCCAAAGTCGTCCCCACACATGAGTCTCTGCTTTCCAGACAATTACAACGACAACAATGATGACACAGCCAGCAGGTAAGGGTTTAAACTCTATTACAGTGTATTTTCCAACCCAATTATGGGGTAAACATCATCCATTCTTCAAGGCAACACTGCCCTCTGGTGCTTTTTTCCATCCCACATGGTGTTTGAGTTAACAACCTGTGTGTGTTTGAGCAGAATATCCTCCGAGGACAGCGGGGAGGTGCCGTCATACAACGAGGACAGTGATGACTCTGATTTAGAGTTTCAGTCTGAAACCACTCAAACGGGCCAGATGAACCTGCTGGAGGAGATTTTGGACTCTCTCAGTACGTCCCACATCGAGCAAGGGCGAATGTCTGCTGCCAAGAGCCTGGACTTCTTCAGATCAATCGAGGACCTGGACTACAGTTCCACGGTGAGGGAAGACTTTATTTATTTATTTTGTATCTTTAATTATTTATTATTTCATTTATTTAATTTTTTTTTTTTACTTGATATTAATTAATAACTGGTGTTTATTTAATCTAATTTAAATTTGTTTTAATTAATTGTATTGATTATTTTATTTATTAATTAATTTAATTGAAATTTTATTTTACATTTATTTTAAATGAACATTCAACATGAAATAACCATTAGCATTAAATTATACTAAGAGTTTACTATTAGATTGATTTATTCTTATAAATAATTTTTTCAGTTATTTAGATTTTTTTTTTTTTTTCATTTTTTGTATTTATTAATCATTTAAAATTGTATTAAATATTTAATGTATTCATTATTTTAATTATTTAATATTTATTTTTATAAAACAAAAAAAAATTCAATATTGTATTAAAAACTTCTTGAAAAGTTCTTGGAAACTTAAAATTTTAATACAATTTTAAATGAGTTTATTGTTCAACATGAAACAACCATTGTTGCTATTAAATTACTGCAAGATTTTAAAATTAATATTAAGGAAGTGTATAGGGTCCGTTTTGATTTCATGTTGACTTTAATGCTTTGTAGACGATTATGTGTGTGAACAATTACAATCATTTGTACTGTTTCCAGAAAAATTGCAAATCCCCTCTGGGAAGTAGCCCTGCTCAGGCTGGTTGTGAAGTAGGAAATGGAGAACAAGGTGGATGGAATATGGGTCAAGACGACAGCGCCGTTCATGGTAAGCATCTCCCGCCTTCGCCTCGACGCCAAGCCAGCTCTTGTTCCCTACCTCTCCATCCTACCCTTCCCAATAACCTTGCCAATGAAGAAGTCCCACTGAGGCACTCTCTTCCTGAGTCACCTACAATTCAACTCTTGGCACCTGGTGATGCTGACAAACCCACCAGTTCTGCTGACGCCCAGCTGAGCCCCAACACCCAGCACCCAGGAGCCCGCAGCCTCTCCCGACAGAAGGTCCTTTCCAGAAAAACCCAGAGGCCCAACCAGGAACATGCCCAGCACAGGGCAACAGGCGGGCAACCTTCAGTCTTCGTACCTTGGGAGAGGGAAAACCAGTCCCAGGAGACAGATATGGCAAACAGAGGGAATGAGACTCAGGAGAAAGGCTTGCTAGAGGAGATCGAGTCCATGTATCGCATCAGCATGGCCATCAAAAGCAACCAGGAGCTCACACACATTCAAAACAACACCAGCCTGGACAAATCCTGAGAAACTGACTAACGCTCCCATCTAACAATTCTCGTTTTGTATTTACGCTGTCCTCTGATGTCACACCAGCACTCTTTGCATGAATTATTTGCAAAGGTGTTTTGTAGTTAATGTGAATGATCGGTCCTCTTATTTCTCACATTCGGTCCGAAACCACAAACGGTGTAAGAACTGGTGGATGGAAAGGACGAAAATTAGGTTTAAAGGGATTTATGTCAATATTCATCATCCAGTTTTATTTATTTCAGCAGATGATTTACACTTGTGTAGTTTCAAATCACTGTTTCGATAAATCACTGTGGGTGAGGGGCGAACTTCTCTGTATATTTTACTAAATCGGAAAATATTTAAATAGTGAGCGAATCTCAGCTTAATATGATGCCTTAAACAGATTTCATTTGCTTCTGACTGTGACACTGTAGCTGGCTAGCTTGCTAATTACTATCACTACCTTTTGCATGCAATGCGTCTTAAAGAGAGAGATTTATCTAGCCCAGATGAACAACTGGTTCTCAGTTTGCCGTATTTTTGAAGAGAAAAAAAAAATATTTTTTTCAAGACAATTCTCAGGTTTCTGCTTTTATCCCAGATAAGATGTTAGTATTTAAATGCAGCCTAGACAATAATCCCAATTACATTTTTTAAAGGACTAATAGCCTGAAAAATGACAGTCATAATATATTGACTTTTTGGTGCAAACACAACTTGTTACTGACTAATAAATGTATATTTTAAACCCCTTATTGATCTTTTATTCAGTACAAAGTTCAGTCTAAGGCCCAAAATATACTCTACACAAGTATTAGAACACAAATGCACAAGTTGTGAAATTAATAACGTAACACAAGTACATGTTGCATTCTTAGAGTTGCCACAAGGGGTGCTGTAGCAGCTTTAGCATAAATGAGGTGCATCCGAAATCGCGTACTGTCTGAGTAGGTACTGCATACATTTGATGTGGAATGAACTTTGAAACCTTGTGTTCTATAGAGTATGAATGAGTGTAGAATGAAACTGAAATCCAAACGTTCTACATCTGCCATATTGTCGTCATTGCCGTTCACTGCCATTCACAAATCTTCTCCCGTGGCCTCATGGGATAGTGTCAGATGCATACCTCAGAATCTCGCCGAAGTAGTAGGTCGTCCGGGTACTTTTCGCTCATTGTTTTATGAATACTATGGATTCGGACATACTACTCATCTCATGTACCTCTTTTTTGCCTACTATATAGTAGGGAAGTATGCATATTAACCAGATGGCGTCTTCATCTATGGCCAGTTTTCTCTTTTACATGAACTACTATTATTGTGGTTGAAAGAGAATCTTGCTTGACATTTGAACGTAACTAGCCCCCTTTACTACTGACATTTGCATGTTAGAATACAACAGAACTGTTTGTGAAATTGTACCGATTTTAGTCATGGAAATATTTGGCTTGTCCTCTGTTTCACTCATTTATATCAGCTGTGAACGTCACCTTCAAAGCTGTACTGCTACACCAAACAAGAAGTGGTCATTAGATCCAGCACTTGTTTCTTTAGTGGCTGATGAATTGTTCAGGCTGTTGAGCAGAGTGATTTAGGACATGTGCCATTCTGTCTGACACTTTAATGACCCTGCTCACCCCTCCTGTGTAATCAGTTGTGGTAACGATGTGACCGTAAAAGCATTCGAAATTTTAGGACCCCTGTCTCAAATCAAGCTAGGCTTTAGCTCAAAGCTGTCCTGAAACTATATATCCTTCGGCCTTTGAACAAATCGGATGTCCTGATGAACTATGCAAATCCCAATCAGTGTTATCAAGCAACTTGTATTGCCATTTGTTTATTTCTGGTTAAAGACCGTAAGAAATCAAAATGAGAGTGTTGTGGCTATTAGTCCATGTCTATTTTTGTTTGGTAGTACCCACATGACATGCAGGACATGTAGTTGATGTAACTGTCAAAACTGATGGTACGTATATTTAAAAAAAAAAAAAAAAGGAAAAAAAAGGAAAAAAAAGAATAAAAATTAAATGCAAGTAGCGTCACCTTAAAATAGCTATTCTTTTCACTTTAAAATGCTAATAGTTTTTGCCTACATTGCTCAAAGTATTTCCTGTAAATGGAAGGATCACATTTAAGTGTACTATTTTTAACAATCAGATCTTAAGGGAACTTCTGAAAAGAAATTTACCCCATCCTCTATTTAAATACAAGGTTGTGCCTTAACTGAGTTCATCTGGTTGAGTGGCTGCTTCCTACATGAGCAGCTTCCTTCAAACTCATACCTGACTGATTTAAGTCACTCTACATAGACAGCAATTCTTTATCTGTGTGGTTATAAAATTGCGGTCTCATTAGTAACATTTTGGTGAATTTTGTGGGCAGAAATGGTCCGTTGTCTATTGTCGATAGTGTAGTGATGTGTGAAGTCACCTTCAAACCAAGCAGCTTTCTTTTGGTCCACAAGGCTAATCCACGCGACTAACTTGAACCTTGAACCTTGAACCTTGAGCCTTGAGCCTTGAGCCTTGAACCTTGAACCTTATACCTTGAACCTTATACCTTGAACCTTGAATCTGCATAGGGGAACTTTTTCTGCCCTCATGCGAAATTCCCGAATGTGTAGATTTCTGTGGGAAGGGACTGTATTAAAAAAAACAAAACAAAAAACTCACCAAACATTGGTAAATGTGACCGCAACTTTATGCACATACGGTAATGCCGTCTAGGTAGACAGCTCTTTAGGTTTTAGAACAGAGCTCATATTTATCACAGGTACTTTAGTATTTTATTTATGACTGGTTTCTAAATAATATTAGTATTCAAACCAAAACCTGAAATACCTAGAAAGAATGTCAGAAAACTTTTTTTTTTTTTTTTTTTTGCCTAATAACCTGTTTATTGGTATTTGGTTAATGCAAGAAAGACCATCATCCTCTTCAATACCAATCAAGCACACAGGACCTCAGCCGAAGTATCTCAGAATGGCCATGTGATCAGTTTTACATTTTCTTTCACTGCATATTGTCGTTATTATTTTTGATACTGTGTAATTGAAAAACATGTATGGTTTAGTTTGTTGTTGTCATCCATGGCTCTGTAATTTGAATGGCTTCTTTATTTCTTTGGTAATGACTGAAAATTCAAAATAGCTAGAATTTTGCCTTGTAAAGGTATTTAACCCTTTTCTACATCTAATTTACTTTTGTTTTCTTTTTATTAAAGTAGAGAAAATACAAATAATTTTAATGTTATTTAGCATTATTTGAAATTTGGTCAGTTCATGTTGCAGCATTGAAACTACCAAGTGTTTATTTTTAAAGGAAACCTGTATGAGAAACATTATTTTTGCAATTTTGCTCGGTTACAATAAATTTGAACTAGTTACTGTTCACCAGCTGTTTAAAATTAAACACTACTTGAAACTAGATAGTAAGCACATAAATTGAGGAACATGCTCAAATCTTTTTTTCCTTCTTTCCTGTTTACATATGCTCTTGTTATTGATGTGCATTTTCGTTGCAAGTTCTATAGTATTTTTTGGTAATGCTGGGGATTCTTTTATGATGCATGAGCGCTCTTCTTTTTGTCAATAAAGAAATATGATGTCAACTGCTATGACCATGGTACCATTCATATGTTTTTACTTCGGAGTATTGTGACGTTCTTCATTTTCTGTCTGTTTTGCTGTTGAATTCTTTTGTAAATTGAGTAATGAGCTGCTGTAGCTGAATCACTGGACTCTCCAGACTGTGCTTTTGAATGTTCTACACAACGCAACATTTTTTTGTTACACAAAGTCTGTACAGCTGATTTATTCAGTACAATGATAGACACACCATTCTTGCTTCATTTTCTTAAATGTTTCCTGGTATGTACATGGAATCATCATGTGATCAGTTTAGTTTGTGGTGGTTAAAGTACTTTTGAGTGAATGAAGTTGGATGGTAGAACTCTGCCGCATGCTCTCAGTACAGTTATATAGTTTTTTTTAAGTGCAAATTAGGTCAGTTTGATGTGTTGTTACAGGAACTACTGGTACCACTGTATGCACTGTGAACTGAAATAAATTATACATGTCCATACAACTCACCTGGGTAGATTCACTATTCATTTCACCACTATTGTGATGTTTATGACTGTGTCTTTTGAATTTAAACAAGTTATTCTAAAGGTATGTTGGTGGAAAAAATTAAATCGGAGATTAAAATATAAATTTTTGAAAAACATTAAGCAGGTGAAGAAAAAAAATATACTGATGCTGTTTTTTCATATCGATTTCTTTAGTTTTTTTTTTTTTTTTTTTTTACAAAACGAGCAGCAAATTATTACAAATCCATGTTTGTTTCTATTGTATCAGTTCATAAAATGTTGATTAAAATCAAATTAACTTGACAAATTCAAGTCTTTTTATTACAGAGCTGAAGTTTTAACATTTGCAAGACAAAAAAATCCTGAGACTTGCATACACCCGAGAAAAAACTTTTACGCACACACACGATAAAATAGATATACATAAATTGGAAAAGGTTGCAATTTTTTCTTGCATGCCCCAAATTACGCACATAGAAGTCTTAGGGATAGTTCACCTAAAAATGAAATTTCTGTCATTAATTACTCACCCTCATGTTGTTCCAAACCCGTAAGACCTTTACAAATTAAGATATTTTTGATGAATTCCGAGAGCTTTCTGACCTCCCTATAGACGGCAACATCATATCCAATATAGCCCAGAAAGGTACTAAAGACATCGTTAAAATAGTCCATGTGACTACAGTGGTTCAACCTTAATGTTATGAAGCGACGAGAATACTTTTTGTGCGCAAAAACAAAACAAAAATAATGAATTTATTCAACAATTTCTTCTCTTCCCTGTCATTCTCCTACACGGTTTACGTTGTACACACAGTACACGTTGTACACGTCAGAACACTGGCTCATTATTGGCGGGCTCCTGCGTCAGCATCATTTTAACAATGTCTTTAGTACCTTTCTGGGCCTTGAAATTGGTTATGATGTTGCTGTCTATAGGGAGGTCAGAATGTTCATTTGTAAGACTGTTATCTAGCTGACGAGAGCTGCCACATGATCAATGAATAAAAAGGCCTTTTTTTCTTCATCTTGTAAAGCCAACAAGCCACAAACTACATGATTGGCTGATTATTGGTTGATTGGCTCAGATGAGTCTTTCCATTGGTGGAGGCTGCACAATGTTCCACATCTCCACTCTTGAACCTTCCTTCTCCTGTCGACTGGGGCTGTAGGTGCCTCGTGTGGCCCGTCGGTTCACCGTCATGACCAAAGCTGTGGCCACGCCGAAAAGTACCAACAACAGAATCACGGACACCAGGATGATGGACAGCAACAGGTCAGATGTCACACTCTCTGCATTCAGCTGGAGGAAATGAAAATGGGGCGCAGTTAGTGAAGAGCAGTCAGTGAAATGGAGATTAATATGACCTTTGCTATTTTAATTTGATGCTAACACCGTGTCTACGCCAGACGCAACTTTTATCATGTCGCATCGCGCCGCAACAGCTAAAAGCTGTCTACACTGAACGCGACAAGCCGACCGTTGCAAAGCACTTGGACTAGTTCAGAAATGGAACGGCAAATCCGTTTACTGTCAGGAAGTTGTCGTGTCGCATTGCGCCGCATCCAGTGTAGACATTATCACTGATTATAATGGGTTTTATTATCTTTTGACGCGTCGCGTCCGGTGTTAAAGGGATAGTTCACCCAAAAATGAAAATTCTGTCATCATTTACTCACCCTCAAGTTGTTCTAAACATGTATAAATACACAAAGGATGAAATTTGGAAGAATGTTTGTAACCAAGCAGATCTCGCCCCCCCATTGACTACCATAGTAGGGGAAAAATACTATGGCAGTCAATGGAGGGCGAGATCTGCTTGGTTACAAACATTCTTCCAAATATCTTTCTTTTGTATACAGCAGCACAAAGAAATGTATACAGGTTTGGAACAGTTTGAGGGGGAGTAAATGATGATAGAATTTTCATTTTTGGGTGAACTATCCCTTTAACAACCCAATAAAACTATAATCTACATTCAGAGATTTTGGTAAACACTAAGAAACAACACACACATTGAGATCACCTTGGCTCAGTCTACATAGGCTGGCATGCTGGAAGTTTATATATATATTTATATATATATATATATATATATATATATATATATATATATATAATATCCAAGGTGGGCTACTATGTTCAGTCCTGATTGATTGGCACAGCTGTCCCAATGTCCCGATTTGAATGAATCGGTGACTCACTTATTTGTTTTGTTCCTGAATATGTATTTTGAACAAGTCAGGTGAACGTGATTCAAGGACTCTCTCATATTAGGTGTGTTCGACTTGAAGGAATGCTGCTCGGGCCGATCGGTGTATGACATCAAAGGACAGCGAGAGTGAATTGTGATGTCACACTGATCAGTCTGCGCAGCACCGCTTCAAGTCCAACACACCTAGTAGCTGTGTCCCAATTCAGGAGCTTTATCCTCCAGAGGTCGCATTTGAAGGATGCATACGTCATCGGGTCAGTCTCATTTAAGAAAAGTAACCATTAGATTGAAAAATAATAAAGAAATTACAGTATTTTACACCTCACGAGTCACGAGGAATAACTGTCAATTTTATTACGATTACTTTTCTTGAGACCAGTCTCCGGAGGACGCGGCCCCTGAATTGGGACTGATGCATTGCTTCATTCCTAATCCAAACAATGTTTTTGAACAAATCTTTTGACTGAATAATTTAACGACTCACTCAGGTAGAGTCTCTTGTTTTGTTGAATCAGTGATTTGAACAGTCACTTGTCGCCACCTACTGGCGTAACAATATAACCTGTGGAAAGAATCACTGTAAAATCCCCACAGATAAAAAGACACTTTGTCTGAAACGAGTTTACTTATTTACACACTTATTATTTTATTCCATTTTAGATTGTTGCACATATAGCCCTACTAGGCTATATTATATATAAAAAATCATAGTAGTTCCAAAAATCAATATACACCATAAAATATACACCACCAAATGCTACTTTTACTCTAGAGTAGATAGACTGATCTTCGGGACCAAAATTAGATCATCCAACCCAGCCCTTCCCACACCGGCTCCATCTGTTGAAGGAGCAGAGACAGGCAAGAAGCTCATGGCCACAGAAACTCTGAGCTGAGCTCATCACCTGCTCTGAAGGCGATGTTTTGTGTGTGTGAGAGAAAGCGAGAAGGAGAGAGACAGCCAGACTTTCCAGCAGACAAACGACCCTGTCACTGCGATAAGCTTCTCCCGATATATATTTCCCCCTCGTTTCTCAGACCTGCAGCGATGCTCTGCTGAGTTGCATTTCACACAGAACGCCGCTGCGCCTTTCTGCTGGCCAAGCACTATTCTGTCACTCTGAAGACACAAACTTTCTCTGCAGACGTGGAACAGAACCACAGACCCACAGATTCCTCACAGTGAGACACATTTATGCTTCAGCAGTCAAAAAACACTAGCCCTCAAGAACTGTGCTTGCTTCCCTGTCGCATTGCTTCTGCATTACTGATCTATTTTTAAGC
This sequence comes from Hypophthalmichthys molitrix, assembly GCA_037950675.1. Taxonomy (NCBI): domain Eukaryota; kingdom Metazoa; phylum Chordata; class Actinopteri; order Cypriniformes; family Xenocyprididae; genus Hypophthalmichthys; species Hypophthalmichthys molitrix. Next base: position 9,054,246 of record CM075501.1, on the reverse strand, counting down.
TGTTTTTTTTTTTTTTTTTAAATGTATTGCATTAGTAGGCTAATAACACTGTATGAACAAAAATGTAAATGATTCATAATAACCTACATAAAGTTATACTGTTAACCAAAGTTGCGGCTAATATAATTTATTTTTAGCCTACATTGCTAACAGTTTTCAACTAAAAACAAAAAACTTTGTATGCGTTTTGGTTCATTCATTTACACGACAATACTGTTTTGGGGGCCTTAAAACGCAAACTTTTGAAAATGGGTTTCAAAGTGCAAGTTTTTGAAAACGATATCATTATTGTCTTTATTGTGAAAATGGTGACGTGATGCGCATGCGTATTACGTGTTCAGTCTGTAGTGTTTCTCTACAAAGTGATATCGCCAACTACTGGCCTGGTATGAATAATACAGCATTTTTAATAGTTCTCGTGGATCCGTGTGAATGGGGATCGTTTTCATAATGTTGTCGTCTGTACGAGAAAACGGTTATGTTTTTAGTACGTCGTTATTGTGTTAACGTACCCTTAGTATTGCGCACTGATGCGGACGCAAACGTCCTTTCTCTAATATGATTCATTAAGAGAATCGATAAGTACGATTCATTTTAGTGAATTGGTTCACTCGGATGGTTCATTTGATTGAACCTGTTCAATAAAACGATTCTCTTGCACAGACTCTGAGCGCCAATTTATTTTGTAATGATAGCCTATACAAAATATAATATTAGCCTATAATATCAATACTTTGTTGCTTTATGCCAGACACATCTGCTCTGATTGTGATGGGCTATAAATAGATAATATGTGACCCTGGACTACAAAACCAAACAAAAACTGGATAAATAAGCTTTCCATTGATGTATGGTTTATGATAGGACAATATTTGGCCAACATACAACTATTTGAAAATCTGTAATCTGAGGGTGCAAAAAATCAAAATATTGAGAAAATCGCCTTTAAAGTTGTCCAGTCCTTAGCAATGCATATCCACTCACAAAAATAATTTTTTATATATATTTACGGTAGGAAATTTACAAAATATCTTCATGGAACATGATCTTTACTTAATATCCTAATGATTTTTGGCATAAAAGAAAATCGATCATTTTGACCCATAGAATATAGTTGACTATTGCTACAAATATACCCTTGCGACTTATGACTGGTTTTGTGGTCCAGGGTCACATATCATCTGGAAGAGAAGTTTGTGTGACTGGACAAAAATCTGTGTAGCACAGGATGAGTCATCAAAATTTTAGTACTTTTTCCTAGGAGAGAGAGAGACTTAATTTTAAATGTGTTTGTCTTTTAAAAAGGTTTTTATTAACTTTTATGTGTATGCTATCATACAGATGGCTTCGAAACTAAAAGTCACAAATGTCCCATTTTGATTTAATGGGGTTTTTAAGAAAACACCAAAGCTCAGAGAGCAACACAGTAATGCATCTTATCATGAGACAAGATCCTCTCACCAGCATATATCCTGTTAGTTGGGATTAGCAAAGTGGAAGTGTCTATCTTTAACCCGCACATTAGCATTTTGCTCACCAGTTAAAAATGAGGACATCTCTGCTTTTCTGTATTCAGTCACAGTAACCTTAAGCTTTGTGATATCACTTCAGCTTATCAATCACATAAATATCATTTGGTCTCTTTAAATATTAGCCAAAAAAATTCTCTTACAAATCTCATTTAAAATGCATGTGCCAGTTTAATCTTCCTTTCTTTCATGTTTTATTTTTTTTTAAAAAGAATTTAAAAAAAAAAAGTTGTGATGACTTAAGCCGAGGTGTAACCATCAAGTAAGTGTATTATTTCATATTGAATACATATGAATACGTTTTCAAGCATATTACAGCGTGTGTATATATACTTATCAAATATAATTTCTTTCTATCATTTATCTATCAAATAACATGTCTATCATTTCTTTAAGTAAGGGATAATGTACATCCAGCCGGTTGTTATCGCAGAATAACCCCCGACAGATCAGGTCTTTTATAAGCCTGAAGGGGTTTATTCTGCGATAACAACCGGCTGGATGTACATTATCCCGCTTATTACATGGCTACTTGCCACATAAGTAAATAATTAGACATGAAATATTGGTCTGAGTCTAAATATTTTATTAGCTCTTTAAACACAAAGCTTGGAGAGCAGTTGCTAGCGCGGCAAGTTTAAACCGTCTATGGTTCAAACTAGACAGACATTTAAGAGATACCACGGTATGTCATACCACATATTACATGGCATTTTGCCACATAAATAATTATGGGGATAAGAGATATTGATCTGAGATTTAACTGGTTTAAAATCGTACCAGTCTGTTATCTTATTATCCATTACAGTGAACAAAACAATAGTCGCAAAATGGCAGCAGCTGCATATGAAACAAGAGAGCGAGTCCGCGATACCGACATATTTAAATAACTGTACACAAACTATTGATTTGACTGCGTTTTAATATTTTATTTGCTCACCAAAGGCAAAACCTCCACGAGGAAAAAACGTTCCTAGCAAGCGAGTAGCGCTGCAGACATCAGTTACCCGGATGAACCTGTTTTTAGCGGTTGTTATCAGGGAATAACACACCGCTGGATGGCGCCATTGACCAATCAGAATCAAGTATTCACAGTATCATGATTATCATACATCTTTTTAGAGTTAAACACCATTTACGTAACATGATTAAAAAAATAATCTACTTTAAAATGAAAGTTTTTCCAATACTCTTTACTTCATTACAATCTCACCACTTTGACATATTTAACTTTATGCCCTACAAAAATATGCAAATTGATTAAAACTTACCAACTTTACCAATTAAAACCTGTCATCATAGAGGAGATAATATGAATTTTAATTACTGAATAACTTAATTCTGGGCAAATAAAGATGCGTTTTGGTCGATCAAATCACAAAACGAGGGAGACACATGGTGCGTTCAAGTCCTCCTGGGAAGTTTGTATTTACTAGGTGGAAAGTCGTGTTTATGACGTCAGGTGCGTTCAAGTTACTTTTGTCGGAGCAAAATGATGGTGTACCTTATCTTAATAACTACACAAAAAACAACAAGGGTTTTAAACGCTACTTCCAGAAAATGAAGAACAAATGTGCATCAGGTGTGTTTTCCTTTTTAATTTATTAAGCCACTCTGAACTTTATCGTTACATATTTGTTATATTACAATGCCATTATATTTTGTGCAGGGAATTAGCTTATTAAAAAAAAAGTCTGACAACGTCACTGCTAAATAACTATAAATATTGTGGTATTCCACCACGTTTCTCGCTGACATGCCCCCAACTCATAAAGATCAGGGCTTGAAGAAAATTCTGAGCTTCCCACTGGTATTTATGACTTTGTGATGCCGTTCATGTGTGTTCAACTCGTAAATACGATCTTTTCGACATGACTTGAATGCACCAACATACCTGTTTACACCTGATGTTTTAATCCGTCTGTTTTGTCCACTTCGAGGGGAGGGTCTATGGGTGGGTAAATGTATTGACTTTTTCAGATCTTTCGATCTAATGTACGAAATAAGCTCATGCAATTTACATGAACGTGACCAGAGACTACGGATTTCTGCTCTGACAGCCTCAAGACCACGGCGAATGTGGCGAGTGCCTGTAAGAAATCAGGAATGGTGAGAGAACATTGTGCTTGGTACATTTTTTGTCTTCAAACCAAACTTGGGTCTTCAGCTGACAAAGTTTAAATCCCATCTGGCTAGCAAGCTTCCCATTATATTTACGCATTAGGTCAGTAGGCGTAGAGTAGAGGGTCTTTTGTGGCTGTTCGAACACATTCAACCATGAGTGTTTCCACTACGACAGCAATGCGTTTTCGAGTACCTCTGGAAGTGGTCGAAAGAGGACAAGCTCAAAACGCTTTAGAACCCCACTTACACCTACACTTGTATCTGATCGACCAAAATACTTCTTAGCAGGTGTAAACAGGGCCTGAATGTGAATGTAGCCAAGTGGTTAAAGAACTCAACTATTAATAGTAGCATCTAATTCCATGTAAGTGAATGGTAAACCAAATTGTTGTGATCCCCTGCCCTCACCAATGTATCCAGTGTACTCTTAACTGAGTAAAGCTGTCACAACAACTGATATACTGTAAGTTGCAGCAGGAAAAAACTTCAACTTGTTTCAAACTTGCACAGTACACACTTTTTGCCTGGTCTAAACATCCTATGGTGTCAGGAATACACACAAATTGCTGACTCAACACACCTGCCATAGGTTTTACAGTGCCGCTACATCTTTGATGTGTCTGCCACCCCAAGTTCAGTGGCTCTGTCTATCAAAATCTGTGGCAACATTCTTCAAAACCCTGCATGATGTGCCATTGGCACAGTCTCTGGATGTGTAAATGACAGAAGAGAGACAGCTAAACAAAACTGACAAAGGACAAACAACAGATTGATGATGGATGGGATGGAGAGAAATGCTTTATTTGAAGACAGTCATCTAAAGACAGAATGTGAGAGACACAATGTACACAATCTGGTCATGAACGCTAACATGGAGATCAACAGACAGATGAAGACATGACAACACTACAAACTACTGAAATGACTGAGTGTGACATATTGCTAGTTAAAAAAATACATGGAAAGAATTATAGAGTAGTTAAAAATGTTAAATATGATTTAAAGATGCAAAAGAGCAATGAGTTGATCAATAGCGGGATATTGTTGAATGTAAATCAGTGCTGAAAATGGAAAAGAAATTTCTTCTGTGCTAAAGTCCTTTTCAGATATGCCAATATCAAACGAATGATAATGCTTTTAAAAATCAAATTAACTTTGATTGTATGGACTGTTGGAAGAACACTTTATTTCCCAGGATGCTCCCAATTAATTATCAAAATTAATTAAATTACTTCTTGTACTGCAAGATTTGTGCTGGACCAATAAAACGCATTAATTTGAAATGCAATTCAGCAATTTCCTTTGCATCATTCCAATTCAGTCCCAAACCTTGCCTTATAAACATTATTATTCATGTTATATTAATTATTTTTAATTATATGTAACAAATGTACACACTCTGTGTAATGCTAAACTTAATAAACACAACAACACACAAGTATTCTCAAAATTATTTTCCATGAAATCAGTCTACCATTCTCATTTGAATGGCATAAAGTACAATAAAAAAGAAACCTTTGGATTAGGAAGAAAACGCTGTCAACCTGGAACAATATTTCCATTGATAAATATGCAGCCTAGCACAGTCTTATAAACACTGTATCGCTTTAAGGCACCAAGCGGTTTCACTTAAAAGCCATCTAATGGCCTGATACAGATACAGAGTCCATGCACACTGTTTTTCCAAAACCATCAAATAAAAGACTTAAAAGACTCAGATTTACAATTACATTTAGTTACATGTTAAATACTTTATTTACATTTTATTAAATATATATTCATATCAAATATCTAAGGACCTTAAATAACAGAGTTGTGAAGCAATCAGTTTTCCATTCCAGCTTATTAAACCTCTGTAGAAAACGCTTATAAGGGGCTTTCGCACCAGGTAGTTATAGGAACTAGCCGCCAGGGCGGTCCCCCAAGAACTAAATTTTCCCCTAGGGTCATTTTCATGGTTGCATTTGCACCACCAGAAGGAACTCTGAAGTGACGTAAGCCATTACTTACGTCCTGCCGCTCTGGTTGTTGTGGGGGACTTCTATTTTGACAGCGCAGAGAACACCAGAGCCTGAGCACACTGCACTCACCTTCTCTGTCTTTATTAGTTTATGATCTGTTTAACAGTCCAATCTAATATGTGATTAGATAGAACTTTTAAACAAACAAAGTAATTGGTATACGAAAAAATATAGTGTTTGCCATGTGGTTGATGCCCAATGTCGCTAGCTGAGCAGACATAGTCATGTTTCGCTTGGTCCTTTCAAATTCGCATTGGATTTAATCCTTAGTTTATAGCCTATATATTTACTCAAACTTTTCTCTGTGTTAACACAGCTTTTTAAAAATGGCGGGTGCCAGTGTTTCACATGCGTTCGGCCAATCAATGTACACTTATGTCACTAGTAGTTCCTATTGTGCTGTGTTAGACCCTACTCTAAAATAGGAGCTAATTTAGTCCCCCTTAAAGGCGTTCCTATATCTAAAATCGTTCCCAGTTCCTGTGGTGCGAACATGCCAAAAAACAGGTATTTCCACCAATAGTTAGAGGATCTGATATAAAAGTTCTTTCGGTGCGAAAGCCCCTAAACTAGCCGTTTTCTTGGCCCCCACCACAGACCTGTTTACTCATTGTCACCCCAGTCTACCTCTGGCTCATCATCTAAGCGCAGAATGAGGTAGGAGAGAAACTGGAAGAGGTTTTGCCAAAACAAAGCCGCCATGTAAAAGTAAAGGTCGCTTACGTCGACTTCACAGGTCTCGCCCGCGAAGGTCATTTCACAGACACACTGGAACTTGTTGACCATGTTCTGGCAGTAGCCGCCATTCAAGCAAGGGTTGGATCTACATTCATCAAGATCTATTTCACACCTAAGTGACAAATGTATAGTGAAAACAAACCTTGTTATTACTAACTTAAATATTATGGCTATTATTGTTATTCATATTTGGTTCAGAATACAAATATTCCAGTCATTCTAAACTGGTTAATAACATGCCATAATCACTACTTTGAAATTCATTAATCTGTATTTATGAGATCATGTGAACAAAGAAAGAGAAGGAATAATCACCAGTGACCCGAAAACCCAGGGAGACAGTCACACAGCATGTTGGTGTCAGAACAGTTCCCTCCATTGAAACATGTGTAGTTCTGCTGTTCATCACCACAGATGGATACCGGGAGCTTGGGCGGTCTGGGGATGTGGATGATGAGGGAAAAGAAAGAAACATAACAGATGATGAAGAAGCCATCCTCTCCTCCTGAGACCCATGTGAGCCATGTGCCCCCCTCCCCCGCCATTACCACAACACTGCTTTGTCCAGCACAAAAGAGGATTAGCCTCTTATTAGAATAATGATATTAGCATGTGAATGGACCTCTGACCACAAGATAAAGAGAATACAATAAACTGTCGCCTTAACATACAGCTAATATGAAGACACCCATTGTTATTCTGTATGGACAAAGATATGATATGACAAATAAGGAGTTTTAGGAAAGGAAATGTTACTTGTTGTGGTTTTATTTTACAGAGACAATCTAAAAAATGAAGAAAGGTAGAAAGGCATAAAAAGAAAGAAGGAAAAAGGACAGAATGAAAAAAGGACAGCAAGAAAGAAGGAAAGACATAGGACTGGAGAGAAAGGAAAGATGGAAAGTAGAAAGTATGGAAGAAAGTAAGGGTGAAAAGAAAAAATAGGAAGGGAAACAGAATAAAAGAAAGGCAAGTAGGAAGGTATATATTCAGGGAAAGGAAAGAGGCAGGAAAGAAAGAACGGATGGCAAGAAAGAAGGGATAGCGAGAAGGGAAGAAAAGTAGGAAGGAATGGGGGAAAGAGGGAAGGCAAGAAAGAATAGGTAAAATAAGAAAGAAAAGAAATTGGATAGTCATCAGAAAGAAGGCAGTGAGAAAGAAAGGAAAGGATCTGAACAGAAGGGCAAAGGCTAGAAAGAAGAGACAGAAGAGAATCAGGAAGTAATAAAGGGGAAAAGGATAGAGAGAGGGAAAGGAATGTAGGAAGAAAGAAAATTAGAAAGGAAGATATAGAAGAAGGAAAGAAAGAAAGCCGAATGGCAAGAAAAAGGGATAGAGAGAATAAATTAAAGGTAGGAGGGAGGGATGAAAGGAAGGAAGGCAAGGCAAAAAAGAAGGTGTAGTAGAGAGAAGGAAATGAAAGTAGGAAGGAAGGAAGGAGAGCATATAAAAAAGAAAGGATAAAAAAAAGAGTCAATAGTAAAACGCCACTTACACGCTCCTGACAACTACGTACCACGGAGCCTCTTCAATCTGAGTGCTGTTGTGAGACAGAGGGAACAGGAAAGAGACAAACAAACAGCAAGCGTCATTCTTTTTTTATGCAGCAAAACTTTACACCAAAGATCTCTCTAACTCTGCAGTGGGGAAAAGATAGATCTATTATGTCTCCCAGCTGCCTGCAAGGCAGTTTCAAAGGAGTGCTATGAAGCAGTCTGGCAACAAAACATGTTTATGAGATAAATGGCTGCAGACTTGCCTTAGATGCCACCCTGAAGGCCTAACGCAACCACTGGAGGATGGGCACTCTCAACAGACACTATTATTACCATTACCGCTTTCAAATGACACGTATGGCAACAGACACATCTCTGCAGTCACGCTGGCATAAACAACACCATAAAAGCAATTATATGATTTGCATTACCTTTATAACAAATCAGTCCCTTAGGGGTCTTGATTCATTCAAGTTGCTTTGTTTATGTGATGGGAATCATTGTAAGGTTTGTGGCCTGTTTCATTGTACAAAGTCTAAATTTCTGTCTGCATTCTCTTTCCTTTGAAAAGTAGAGTAGCTTCTTGAGACTAGCTATGGCTTTTTAACACCGGGTTGATATCATATCTAAGGCAAGTCTCTTCTTGATTTGGTTCGATGTTTTGTAGAAGGGACAAACTTGATTCCTTATAGACGTACTTGTGGATTGCCTTGGTGTAGAAGCCTTAAATCAGGTCTTTGGATGCACACAACCTTTACAAAGTCTGCTAAACTTAGATGGTAACTCCTAACCCAACTAGATTCTTGCTTCTTGGCTCGCAAAACTCACTACCACAGTGTTAGGGTAGTCTTAGTGGTAGCTAACTAGACAAAGTTAGAAGAACCCTCTCTCAAGTCTCAAAGATATTTTGGTGCATTGGTGTGCCTCAGGTCCCTCTTTCAGGTTTAGTCTATGGAAATTTTTCAAATTTAATTGCCCACCCGTTAAGTCCAGATGCATCGGCGGGCAATTATACACTTCTCCTCAAAAAACCACAAGATTGGAGGGATCACACATGCTCATATAACAATGGTAGGACCAGTTACATGCCAAAGATTAATAAATGGGGTTAGGGCAATGTTCCTCATATCTGGCTCTGGAGGGCAACTGGCCCTCCAGGGCTGGATTTGAGGAACCCTGGGTCAGGGGCTTGTTCAAATCCCTAACCCTAAGTATGACCAATAGTAATAATGAACTGCTTGACACGCATTAGAATAGACTCACTTGCAATTTGGCCCGGTAAACCTGTCAGGACAGAGGCATGAATAGCTGTTTAAGCCATGCAAGCAGGTCCCTCCATTAGCACACTTGTGGCCGGCACATACGTCCACCTTCACCTCACAGTTGGTACCGGTGTAGCCACTCTCGCATGTGCAGCTGTATGTAAGGTCCTGCACACTGCAGTATCCGTGTTGACAGGGGTTGGAGGCACATGTGTTTGTATTTAGCTCGCAGCGATCACCGCCCCACCCAGGAAGACAGAAGCAGTGGAAAAGGTTGAAGTGATCGTCACAGATGCCTCCATGCAGGCAGGGGTTGGGTTCACACACAACCTCGCCAACACAGCCAGTCTGGACAGGTGTCTCTGATATCTTATTGAACTTCTCTTCCTGTGTACGTGGAAATCTCACCTCGGTCGGACCATAATACGGAAGCACGATTCCACCGATCTCAACATTACTCAGACATCCAATCAAATTCCAGTCAGACTCCGGGCCCAGTCCTCCTAGCATGATATCTATTCCCTCTCGGAGGAAGTCTAGATTTCCCGTCATTGAGTCGGATACAGTACGCACGCCCTTTTCATCTAAGGGAACCATGATCCACTGGGAGCTGTTAGCCCAAGGACTGTCCATTAACAGCTCTATAACATGCCACTCTCCATCGGCCACTGGTCTTGGGCTGTGCAGGATTACTGGTGACAAAGATGATGAAGAAGAAGGTCCACTTAAAAGCTCAAGCACCAGAAAGCCATCTTGAATGGATACTGTCACAAAGTCTGGTCCACTCTCCGCATGTAACACTGCTGCATTGCGTTTACGTGTACGGATACTGAAAACAATGCTGGTCAGGTGGCGGGAGATCAGTCCATTCCCACGGTATACAAGAGTGGCGTTGTCCTGAAAAGTTACGTTTGAAATGCCTGTGTAGAATAAAGGCAGATTTAGTTTACATAACACTTCTAGGATTCAGACTTTTATTTGCAAAACAATCTAAGTTAAAGGGTTAGTTCACCCAGAAATGAAAATAATGTCATTTATTACTCACTTTCATGTCGTTCTACACCCGTAAGACCTTCGTTCATCTTCGGAACACAAATTAAGATACTTTGATTAAATCCGATGGCTCAGTGAGGCCTCTATAGACAGCAATGGCATTGAAAATCTCAAGATCCATAAAGGTAGAACCACTGAACTCACATGAACTGTTTTAAATATGTTTTTAGCACCTTTATGGATCTTGAGATTTTCAATAGCATTGCTGTCTATAGAGGCCTCACTGAGCCATCGGATTTAATCAAAATATCTTAATTTGTGTTCTGAAGATGAACGAAGGTCTCAGGGGTGCAGAACGACATGAGGGTGAGTAATTAACGACAGAATTTAAATTTTTGGGTGAACTAACCCTTTAAAGTCTGCAAGATGTTCTCAGCAAGTCTCTTTCCTGAGCCTAGCCTGCAACTTGAATCTGGAAGGGTCATTAAATACGGCTGAAGTACTCTGTTTTATACATCTGAGATCACATGTTCTAAAATACTCACATTCATAACCCTGGCTGAGGGCCCGGCATGTTGCTTGTGGTGGGCAGGGGCTGAGTTCGCACCAGCTCACCTCTTCACAGTGCTGCCCTGCTGTGTGAGGAGGGCATTTGCATGTAAAGTCATCCCATAGAGAGAAGCACATGCCACCATTCTGGCAAGGATTTTTCTGGAACGGAAAGACAAAAGTGACAGATCCAAAACTGTCATTAAAATGATCCAATGAATTCCAAGTATTAATAATTAATGAAATATATGAAATTGTTTAGAAGTAGTAAGATTAAATGTTTGGGAAGCTACTTTTAAATTGTGATAAGCTTGTACCTGTGGAAGCTACAGTTTTAAAGTAGTTGAACTATATTCAAGCTACCCTTTAAACAATTTAATTAGCTACACTAGTAGTTGCTAATAAAAAGTGGCTAACTACATCAAAGCTATGTAAGGGTACAATATGTTTATAAACTCTATCAGATGATAGTATTTCTGCAATCAACAATTTATACAAACTTGAATATATAGTGATGAACAGCACCATTTGATTAAATATTTCATTTCAAAAAAGGACTTGCATTAACTCAAGGACCTAAATTACCTGGTGAATAATTTATTGGATTAGTGAATCAATCGTGAATCAAATCAAATCCCCAAAACCTTTTGAGTATGTTTCGGATTAGTTTTATCCTAATTGGCATGGCCAGAGTCATGAGTGTGAACTTTCATCCTGTTCAAAGAGGATAACAGAGCTAAATAAGATAAGCAGGTTTTGTGTACATAGCTGCCATATTTGCATTTGAGAGCTCACGACACTTAACATTGAAACTTACAGCGCAAGAGTCATCACTGGTGCAGCCTGCGGTAACATCAACCATGCGGTCAGGTCTATATGACATCACAGAAGCATCAAGTGGGAAAAACTCAAGCTTCTTCTCATTGAGCTCCAAGTCTTGTAAGCATCCTTTAAAGTAACCACCGAAGGCAGATGACTCTTGTCCATCAAGCAGCCCGCCAACATAGATCACATCCCCAAACTGAATGGAAACA